>CM053788.1:388306648-388906648 GCA_028749045.1 Cupressus sempervirens | reverse complement strand
AAAGTCCTATGATGTGGTGACATAAATGGAGTAGTGATTTGATAAAATCTCCAAGTATAAACAGTTAGGACAAAGTGAGTTTTCATTTTTTATGTTGAGTCAATTTTCTTTAAGTGTGTGTTTAATAATTAGGCCAACTATGTAATCAATGACTATAGGAAGTTAGCAATAGATTCTGATGTCTGATCCATCATGATTCAATACTAGTTTTCCTTTCTTTCTTTTGGCCAACATTTCATCTTCCCAATATAAGAGAAGGGAAAGAATTAAAAAGGTAGATTTTATGTAATTGAAGGAATCAGATACAGATAGGAATATAAAGTTTTGAGTTTTTTCTGACTTTGTGAGTCTGTGGTTTGAATGTACAATTTTCTTTGTTTCTTTCCTAAATTGATATTCCAAATCCTAAGAACTTATTGATGTCTTTTTTTTAGAACAATAATACATTAATTAGCTTTAATCTGCGTTAAATTTTCTATTTTGAAATCTATTATAGGAAACATGATTTTTTGATTTAATTGTATGTAAATTTCTACTATTTTGAGGGTCATGAAAATTGATGGGAGTCTTTTAGACTCTCCACGATCTATTTTCTAGGATCATGGAGGAGTTATGTATCATATTTTTTTATTTTCATTTGTTTTACTGTTTCATTTAACTCTACTTGCGGCCATGCAAAATTTGGTGAATATCTTTATGTATTCACCGATGTGCTAAAATCACATAACTTATATGTGATGATGGTAAATTTTGGTTCAAACCATAAATTTGCAGATATGGAAATGACAAAGAATGTCATGTTCGATGATTTTCTTATTATCAGGTTCTGAAACAACACATGTAGAAAGCTGGTGTGAATCCAAAATTGGATTGTTGGGTAGTCAGTTGTATTTAATTTTGGCATTCAATTTTATATTTGAAAGTGATCAAGTTTGTCCATGTATCTTGATTCCAATGAGGAGGAGTCCGATCGATATATGTTAAGTTGGTGCAAGAAATTAGTTGCTCCAGGAGGTCAAAGAAGTTCCTATCGTAGGTCAGTTGATGAATTGGTATTAAGTAAAGTTAGTCTATTAACAATTCGAGGGAGTTAATAATCGATCCTAAAGGTGTATGTGCCCTTGATGCAACTTAGTTGAGTGATTCATTTCCTCCCAAATTTTCCAAGGTGAGGCTTTGCATCATAATCGACTTAGATGGGAATTCCAAAGATGGTGATTGTGTACAACTAGGAAAGAGAAAAAGAAAATACAATGTAAAAAATGATAAGAAATCCAAAAAAGATCATAATTGGGATCTATCGATCAGGAATTTTCAAATAGAATGGGCCTCAAAGTATCCATTCATCAAACCTATGTGCATTCCAAAAGAAGGTGAGCCTTTGATAGAATGAAAATGTACAATATGCACAAGGATAAATAAAAAGGAAAAGAGGTTACATCTAAAAATTGATGCCATAGAAAATCATATTGGTAAAGTTTATGAGAATAAAATTATAGATAGAATGGAAAAATCAGTGACAAGATGGAAAACCAAGGAGGAATTCCAACATGTTGAGAATGCATAAATCTTATAATTTTAGGAGAAAATATAGATGGAGCCTACATAAAGTAAACATCTTAATTTAATCTCTTCTTAGAAAAGAAATGGAAGTTGAAGAAATGGAAAAATTTCTTTAGTTAAGTGTTGTCTTCTATATTTTGAGAAAAAGGCTTGTCATGAAAAACTACCTATCATTGAGTGGTTTATTACACTTTCTAAATTTTTGTTATTATTTGAGGAGTCATTGGTTAGTTATAAAATATGAGAATTGGCAAGTTGTTTTGTTGAGGTTGAAAAGGAAAATATCAAAGAAAAAATTAAAGAGTCAAATTTCATTATATTATCTTTAGATGAGGTGACAACAATAAACAATACTTCCTGGATATGTATGCATGTCTATAGTATACACAATTTTGTCTGCCAAATCAATCTACTCGTTATTGTTAAAATGAAGGATAATTAAACAAAGAAAAAACATATTTGAATTAGTAGATAGTTCTCTAATTGAATATGGAGGTATAAATGAAATGATGTTTGCCCAAAAGTTAATGTGTGTTGGAGTAGATGGAGCTTTAGCAATGCAAGGCCACAATAATGGTCTTGTCACAAATTTAAAAGATCTTCTTGCACCTTACATTGTTGACATTCACTACATGGCCCAAAAAATGAATCTAGCATTTGGAATTGTTAGAAACTCTTCAGAAATATATGAGTTGAAGTTTTAATCTAAGAGATCTTTTGTCAAAGTCCTAAATAATTCAGGTGATTTCAACAATTTTTTGACGGACTAATTAATGGGTGAAATTTTCTTAAGGATAATGATACCCGATGGATCTCTTTGGATGGACCATATCATCAAGTTTTTTCTAAATATCCATCATTTCTTGGTATAATGGAGTTAACTCGTGAAGGGTGGTCAACAAAAATATGGCGAGCTACTTGAAAGGTTAAATAATATAGATATATTCTTTATGTTAGCAGTCATTCTCCCCATGCTAGAGGAAATAGAAATACAATGAAGAAGATCTAGAAAAGATTTATGTATATTGCAGAATATAATATGTTGCATAAAATGGCATGTGTGACCCTCGATAATATTTATAGAAATCCATATTTATTTTTTGTGGATGAAAAACTTTCAAAGTGGATGAGAATCACAGATTTGGATAATCCTAATAACATTTTAAAGATTGATGAAAAGGGGGAGTTATGTGCCAATATACAAGGTTTTTGAAATACCAATGCACTACTATGGAAGGCCCGTGTCCACAAGAAAAGGAAATAAATTGACACAACCAAAATTAATTGTTACAAAGGAAGTGTTTTAATAGATTGCTGAGTCTATAATTGATTTTGTGGAGGAAATTTCTTATAATGTTTCCTTAGAAATTAGAAAAAGATTGCCTCAACATGAATTACTTGAATCAATGTGTATTTTTTTCCCATTATTAGAGTTTAAGTAGTTGCAAATATTTTAGAGATACATTATTCATTTTGATAGATGAATTTTTCCAAACCAAAGAAATCAATAAGATAACTATCAATTGAGTTTTAGATGAACCTCATTTGAGAGAGGGGTCATGTCATTTTGTAGATTCAATGAAGGAGCAATGTAATCTTATGTGGAACCCCACATAAGAAGAATTAGTAACCAAACTTTGGAGAAATTTAGCTCATAGAAAAGTGTTGTGGGATTCAATATCAAACATTTTCAAGCTTGTTAAATTATGTTTGAACATGATATTGGTGTTTGTGGAGGATGAGAGAGTTTTAAGTGCTTTGGGGTTCTTGAAGTCAAAGGTAATAAATAAACTAGATAAAAATTTGAAAAATTTCTTGAGGATGTATACATCCAGATATGAAGTCAATAATTTTCCTTATGAAAGGGCAATAAAATTGTGGAGGAAGAAATGTCAAAGAAGAGGTCTAGGAAAAAATTCAAACAATGAGATCACTAAATCAAGTAGTAGTATTGGTAGCATTGATGTTGAACTTGAGGATCAAGCAAGCAAAGGTATGCAGACTAGAAAAAACATGGAGCATAATGAAGGGTTGTTTGAGCTTGATGTCAAGAAATCTGAATATTTGAATGAAGAGATGTTGTGGAAAATCTAATAGTTATGGTATGATGTAGCAACTCTGAATTTATTACTAATTAGTAATTATTAAAATCTGCATTATGGATTCTAGACTGTATTCTCTGATTCTCATCATGATTCATCTATCACACATAATAAATTATATCATTTTCTAAATGTCTAATGTCAAAAAAACATGTACATTTAATGTTAGATGATGTCATCAATCATGATTCATTCAAATTTTATCATTAATATTTTTTGTTTGTATTATTATTATCATATGGTAAATTGTTATGGTATAATCCTTGATGATTTTTATGAAAATATAACAATTCAAATGATGAAATTCATATTCATTCTCATTACTTTATTTATACATGATAATTGATACAATTAAATGCATTCATATTGCAAAAGTTAAATTTGAATACCCAATTTCACAATCATAAGTTAAAATATTAACTTTACAACCATTACATTTAACAAATGACCCTAAACTCCCTTCTATATAAATAAGGGTTCAACAACAACTTTAGGTCATTTTAATTCCTGGGAAGAGTCTTAGAGTAGCATCAAATTTAGTATCAAAAGCATTTTTTGCCTTTTCATTTGACAAGGCTATTCAACAAAATAGAATTTGGATTCTTCTACATTTATCCTGTTCAAGAAACAAAGTTCAAACTTTAAACTCATATAAAGCCATTAGAAATAGAAATAAAGTAAAAATTACAAAGATAATTAAAAAAAACTTTCCAAGTTTCACATACTTTGATTGATGTCTTATGAGATGATTGAAGATTCAATCAACTTTTTTAGGATGTTCAAACAAATAGATTAAACAATGTTCAAACCAATCGCACAACCTATTAGCATTTGGCATAATCCGCCCCACATTTTAATTTTTTTTTCCTTGACTAAATTTTTAATTTTGTCATCTCACTTAGTCAAGCTATTTTCACAAGTTGTGATTATTTTGTTTTCTATCTGTATCACTTGCACCATTTGTGATAATTGATTTTCACTTTGTTTTTTTATTTCCTCTACTTTCTCTTCCCACTAATTTTCTTTTTCCCTCTCATTTTCCAATTCCTTATTTAAGTTATTGATTGTATGTACACTAGATTCCAACTTTTTGAAAATATCTACTACAAATACTCTTCATCTTCAAGTAGTTTATTGGTTTCTTGTACTTCATCCATGATCTCTTTGAATTTTACGTCTACATCCATATTATCCCCAAGTTTTTTATTTCTTTCTTCCAATTGTTCCTTCATAATCTTGATTCCATATTTCTTGGCTTTGTAGTTGCTTCTTGAGAGTAAGCACTTGTTATCCTTTTCTTTATTTCTTTGCACCTATTCTATGTTGCTTTCTCCTTTTCCTTTTCATTTTCTTATTTTCTTTTAATTTTTTAATTTCCTTCTCCAACCATTTTTCTATCTCTCCATCTTGAATAGTGAACTATAGACTATAGACTTGGTCTTTTTTGCCATGTTGACTTTGTCCATATTTTTTACTTCGGAGAAATCCATTGTTAGGGTGGTAACATGAAAGTTTCGTGGATTTATCTCACTCTTTGGTGGATTATTACCTAGCTATGGAGGTGAAAAAATCATGAAGTCCATCATTTCTTTATTTGTGTTATATGTTGAAAATATTCTATTTGATGCAGGTTCTTCAGAATGAACCACATCAAGTACATCCTTCTTGAATGCCTTATTATTTTTTCTATTTATTTTTTTGGTTTCTTCAAAGATTATTAAAAAATTATTGAATTTAAAATATGGGCCTTCTAACACAATAAAATGTTTGGAAGGAGAAAGAGCACTTGCAATATTTTACTTGTCTTTACCAATGCTTGAGGTTGTAATAATTGCATTTTGAGGATTACCAATGATGTCACCTCTTCCTAATCCTACCCCACTACCACTAATTAGTGGAGTCTTTGGACCAACCTAAGGATTTTGTCATGAGGGAATTGTGACTGACATTGTATCATTATGAGTATGGATAACCTTCTTCTTCTTTTCACATTCAACTATAGTATTGTAGTCAAAATGCAATAGTAATGTCCTTATTGAATATGTACCAAAAATGGGAGTTAAAATTTTAGTTGGGATGAACAATTTCACATGTTCACCTTTTTTTGATGAACTTGATGGGTCATGTGACTTATCTCCAATGACTAGTTTATGACCAAGTTTTGGTGGCTTTGCTACGAGGAGTGGATAACAAGGTCCTTGACCTATTGGGCCTAGCCCATCATCACTTGGATAACCCATTTCTTCTATTATCTTTTCCCCTATGCCATCATTTTTCCTTGTCTATTGATTGAGTACAATATATTGTCTAGTTGAATCAAATGTACTAGCAATAGCAATAGTAATTTGGGGAGTGGATTTAGTGGAACTAGTGGTAGCTTCTATGGCGGTGGATGTAGGATCCCCAAAAACCTCATACTCATTGTAGTCATCCTCATCATCATGATGTCTTTTTATTTCATCTAGATGCTTAGAATCCCATAATTTGCTAAATGTTTCATCCTCAAGAAAGTATTCATAATATGTAGAGGTCTTAGGGTCCCTAAGATTCTTCCTCATTTCCCAAAAAGCATTATTTTTTATTGACACCAATCTAAAGCTACACAGTCATTATTTATGGCATTTGGAAGATATTTTTACTAGGAAGGTCCACTTTCTGGTAGAAATTGTAGGATGTCAAAGGATACACTTTTAATTTCTATATGTCCAATTCTTTAGTTTGTGGTGAAAATTCCTTTATTAAAATATTGTTTTCACTAGCATATTTCTCCATCTCTATTTTTATTTCTTCCTAGTTGTCCATGTTTTTAAAACTTTCAATCAGTGACATACTCTCATGCTAACATTTTCTTGTAGATTTCCTATTATGTACAAGCTTTTTACTAATTATGTTTAGTGGATTATACTACTAGTGCCTAGCAACATCAAATTTATAAACTATAAAAAATTCATGTGCCACTTTGAATGCTCTTTTCTCAAGTGTGAACCCTCCACATGCATCAGGAAAGGAAGGAAATTTGATTTGATTTTTTTGACCATGAAAGAGTACATCTTTTCTTTCCATCTTTAATACATTTTCCAATGCAAATACCCTCTCTGTCACATGCATTAGAAATTTGTAGGGTTCTACCACTGAACTGCAAAACCTAAGTATAGTTTAGTCTTCCATAAAGTACTATTCAACCAATTGAATTTGACTTCCCAATTAAATTAATTGTTTACAAGACTGGCAATTGAGGCATTCAAATGCATAATTTTATGATAAAGGGGTGCAAAAAAGAAGTCTACAAAGTGTTTGTAGTCCCCTTGGGGATCACTCATCCAAATCATTGGTTTCCATTAAATTATTTGTTTACCAAAATCAAGTTGAAGCTTGTTTATTTCAAATATTTGATGATTCTTTGATAACAGAAGATAGAAGAAGTAGGTTTTGTATCTAAATGTCTTTTATGAGTGTGACAATAAACTTCTATTAATCCTTAACAATTGTTCTTACATGCAATGAAAAATGTGCTCAATATAATTTTATCTTACTATATCTTATAGACAATGAATATTCAAAATCATTTCTAGAATGCTAGCACCCACTTCCTCATTACTTTCCGAACCCAAACACATTGATTGTCTAGGGATATAGTATCCTGAACCTATTGCAAAAAAAAATCCAATTCACATGGCATATTGGATCCATTTTCTAATCCTCTAATATATACAAAGGTTTTCTATCTAGTCATAAGTTCTCATATGCTTCTGCTATTTTTTCCAGGTCAATGTGGGTTGGGATTTTTTGTTTCATACCATAGGTCCATAAACTAGAAAATTCACTCCGTGTTATTGAAATAATAACCTCATGTGTATTTTAATTTACAATTGCCTTTCTTTTTACATCATATTTTTTGGCACAAATTATTACAAACCCTGAACAAGGGAATACTAGAGGAAACCCAAGCGGGCTATTCCTGTAGTTCATGTTACAAATTTATTTATAATGGGCCCTATCATATGGTTGTTTTTAATATATCTTGATTCCTTTTGTGGATTATTCCACTTATTTTAAATTTCATGCCTAATTTCCTTCATACTCATTCCATAGATAGAAGGATCACAAATATTGTGGAATTCATCAGTAAAACCTAGCATTTTAACCAGTTTGTGCAAGTCAAAAAATGGTTTCCCCATCCCCTGTATTTTATTTTGGGTTGCACTTCCACTACTAGTGCTAAAGTCACTCTTGTATATTTTTTTCATAATTGAAAATTTTACAAAATTATACAATTAGACATTACAATTTATAGGTGTGATCAAAATTTAAATCCTAAATCATAATTCTAATATTTTACTTTACAAGTTACCTAATTGCTTAAATGTTACCAATTTTGGCTTATAATAAATGATAAATTTGAAATTAAACCCTAGATTTTACACCGATACTACACTTACAATAGAAAAATTAAAAATGTGGTAAGAAAATTGTGTTGAGAATCTTACTGGGAAGTTGAAACTCAAATTGATAACTATAATATGTGAGTTGTCTTATTAGACTGGGACTATGTTGCAACTTGAAAATTGTAAATTTGTAATGCCTTTCTAATTAGTGATGCTCAAATTCTTTTGCAAAGATTTTGGTAGTTTGTGTAGAGATAAAAGATTAAATAATGAAAGAAAAACCTTATGGTCTAGACTCTACATAAAAGAAAATTCTATAAATTGTAGAAGTGGGAGAGTTAAGACTATGTTTGATATAAACTATTACATACATTTTACAATGTACAACTGGTATAATAATTTATTATAAATTATTATGAAATGTGCGATGTTACAGAATAATTTAGGATTAACTTTACTAATTATTGCTAATTTCTATCTTTGAAGAGTCAAAGACTTCTTTATGAAGAATTCTTTTTTGGCGAAATTTTGAAAAAATGATTAGTGTAGCCAAAATCAGCTTGAAATACATCTCCAATAGTTGATCTTTGATGATCCAAGGTTGGTCTATGCATCAACCATCACCTCTTCAGAGGTCGCATCAGTGCACAACGTCTTACTCATTTCTCACTTGATACATGTATGTGACATGTCTAGTTTCCAAGGGCATTTGGAAAAAAAAGGTTGATAATTGCTGAAATCAGCCAAGAATACATCTGGATCCATTGATCTTTGTTGATTGAATGATGGGCAGTGTGTCCCCTTTGGGCCCTTTATGGTACGATATAAATGATGTTGACACTATGTCACCATGTATCACTATGTTAGTTACAATGTTTAAATAAATAATGATTAGTCACATGTGATACATGCATGCCACATGTCCTCTCTGGGGTCATTTAAGAAAATAAGTTGAGTTCTGCCCTAATCGGCCAAAAATACATCTCGCACTATTGATCTTTGTTCAACCAATGATAGTTGAGGTATCCCCTTTATTATATTAACACTTGTGACATAATAATAATAATAATATTAATTATTATTATACTATAAAAATATTAATTATTATTATATTATAATAATAATAAAATATATTAACACTTATCTAGAGCAATCTAAAGTACATCCAAGATTATAATTTTGGATTTAAATAAGATCTCTTATAATAAAATAAGTCACTTAGTGGCTTACATTTTCTATAACCTGCAATAATTTAATTCAGGAGAGTAAAACATAATTTTATTAAAAATAAAAAATTATTAGTTAAAAATAAATTGAATTAAGATGTTTTATGTTTCAATTTAAGAAAAAAAATTGACTTATTTTTTTATGTTTTTTAAAATTACTTTGTGATTGAATAAGAAGATATTCATAATAAATTAAATAGAAATATGAATCTATGTGTTTGTGCATGTGCACAATTCAAACTTAATCATTTACAATTAACAAAATAATTATCTTATTTTATGCTTTTGATGATGTTTAAAAAATAAAAAGTTGGTATGTTATAATCAAAGTGTTTTAATGATGCCTACAACACAATGGTAAACTGTGAGCCTCTTATTGAAGAGGCCTTGGGTTTGAATCTACTTGCACTTAATAAATAATAATAATAATTAATCACAAAAAATAATAATTAATCTTGGCTTTCACCTCTTACCAATAAAAAAAGTGTTTTAATGAATATAGATTAGTTTATAAATATTTAATATTTTGACAATGACGTTAGAAAACTACTTCAATAATTATATTAGTATAGTTAAATCATTTCAATTTATATAACATACTTAAATTTTTTACTATTATTTAAAACTTATTAAAATATGAATAATTCAATAATGATACATCATTATTAACTTACAATTTATTAGAGTTGACATGTGTCTCCTTTTCGAGTGACATTTATAAAAATGGTTGATCGTTCCCTAGATTTGCCTGAAAATTCAGCTTAGGTGATTGATCTAAGTTGATCAAATGACACTACTATAATCATAGTGATTTCACACTTTATACATATTTTCCATGTATTTCTTCTCTAGGGGCATTTGAAAAAACTAGTAGGCTATTGTCAAATTCAGCTCGAAATACATCTAGAGTCGTTGATCTTTGTTCATCCAATGATAATCGGGTCATCCCCTTTATAATATTATTAATATAGTTCTTAAATATATTAGAATATTTCTAATTTTTAGAATAAAATATTTTTTTAGTGATACTTTAAATTTGTTTGTAAAATAAACCCATCTAATGAAGAAATAAATTTGATTGTAAAAGTAAATATCATTTATGTTCCACATTTTCTATTATTCTTTACTAGTGAACATTGAAGTAATTAATTTATTAATTAAATTAATTGTTAAATGTTAAACTCAATATGTTAATTTTAATTCAATGTTAAATGTTATATTATGTTTCTTAAAAATTTAATGGAAAATTTTGAAAATGCCAAAACATTGTAGGAGTAAGCATAACAATAAAATACAATTTTATATGGAACTCCAAATTTTTTATTGATATTACTTGAAAATTAAAATCTACAGGGAGACACATGTGCACCGATTATAATTTGATAAAACAAAACATAAAGTGAAACCATACACAAAAGTCAAAGGGGGAAAACCCTTGTACTATTGTAATAGTTTTTCAATTATCGAAGCCATAGGTTGTCCCATGCCACTTCATCCAAATTGTACCATTTTAAGAGAAAATTGATGCTAATTTGTGCCTATTTATTATGACACTTCAACTGCCCAATAGTCACGTCCAACATAAATGGTTGCAAGGCCACATTTTGGCCAGGTTCTAGAAGCTTGTGGATTTCACCTACCCAAGGGATCCCCACCCCTAACTTTGCATGGGAAAAAATTTCAACGTTATCACCCATGTATTCTTCTTTAAAATTCTTCCCTAGGAGCAACAAAATGTCAATCCTTTCTTCTTTGAGGTCGAGCAAAGAGGCTAGAAAATGGATCACAAAGTCTATGTTCACACAATACTTATTCCCATTCTCCAGAAACTCACATCCTGGAACCATTTTCATAGCATGAATAGTGAAATCCAAAATGGGAACAACCTCATTAAAAATTGATAGGAGGTTTTCATCAAGGACACCATCTAAAAATGCCTTTTGGTCCTCTTCCAATTTTCATGGCAAGCAAATTGGACTTTCCATCTTGATTCAAAATTTATGAAATAATTGACTATAGAATAATAATTACAGACTATAGAGCAATGACTGTTAGTCTACCACACCAAGTAAACCATACCAAAATTTAATGAGCACTACATCTACTAGACTAGTGACTACCAAAAATGAGATGAGTGATGATGAAAGAAGAAGCCCATTTTCCTATAAATAAGTTGAGTGGCTAGAAATTATTTTGATCTTAACCTTCATCCCTAAAAATTTGTCCTTCTGGCTTCTAGTTCAATTATTTTTAATGATTGAATCTTTGCAAATCTTCTAAATAAATACAAGTTTGTACCAAAAAAGCTGTAATGTGTGTAAAAATGATGGAAGAGGGAATGTCATTAATAGTGACAAGACATATATATAATGCCCACTACAAGTGGTACAGGAAGGAAGGAGATATATCACCATTCTAGAGACTTGAACAAGGTTGAGGAATTGTTCAAGACATCTAGCCTCAAATAAACCTTTAACCATTGATATATATTCATCAAATTTTAGTCTATAGATGAATGTTATACACGTATGTTAGAGATATGATATATTATTTGAAACAATTCCCAATATGCCATCACTTGCAACACTAATTAATGCTTGCATATGTACTCTGTACTAACTAGTAAAAAATTACTAGAAAATTTAATTATGATTCACACAAGTTTGGAAAGTAATAATTAAATACATCATCTAAATACTATAAAATTAGTAGAGACAAAAAGAAAATACCATGCCATTGAAATATCAAAAATATTAAATATCAACAAAAATTGGTTTACTTTGCATTATATTCATTGTATCTACTTTACATACATACATACATACATATATACACATCAAAAATGATTGTGGTTTCCCTCAAAAAGGGAAGCTACAAGCTTCCAACTATTACATTTCATACATTTTTTGATAATATGTTTTACAAAATAAACCCTAACTAAAATAACAATTCTTCATGTAGCATTTTTCTTATCCTTCAAAATATCTCAAAAGCATTAAGGTTTTAGTTTTGTTGTTCCACTACATTTGTAATTTGTTCTTCAAAATTAATAGGGTTGAGACCCATTTCAACAAAAATTTCTTTGAGGTCTTCCTTTTCCTACTCATTTTCCAACTATTTGATGGCATCCACGGTATCAATAGAGAGAGCACATGAATCTACAATAAACCCAGTAGTGTTGAGCTGTCATTTTGCATGATGCTTAATGACAAGAATCCTTTCAAACTTCTCTCTTGAAAAGCTAATCTAGGATCAACTCCAAGGTTCCCAACAATCTTGCAACCTACTAGAATCTACTCAATTGAAGATAAATGTGTATGTTTATGAGGAGGCCTTTGCTAGTACCAACCACTTTTGGATAAGATGTTTGATCTGCTGTTTTGAAAAGTAACCACAAAAGAGATATATTATTGGTATTTTCTATTTTATGATGATTGCAATTTATCAATGCAACTATATGAATTCCTATTTTAACCAAGTGTTAGCAAAGAAAATAAAAAAGATAAGTGAACAATAGATTAAATAAAATAACTTGAAAGGGAAATTCCTAATGGACATAAACCATTGTAACAATATGTTTGTGAGTTAAATCATCAAAAAGATCGAGTAGGAAACCAATGAAAATAGGAGCAAGGCTTCTTCAATTCCACTAATGTAATCATCAATGGGAACTCAATAATAATTGAAAGATGTTTCTCATCTCATCAAATTGGAAGGCCATGCAAATTGGGCTCATGTGAGACAAGAAGCTATGTAGAAACAATAGGTGATATTTTCTCCAACTTGGTATGTCAGAAAAATTTGTTAACATAAGGAAAACACCAGAAATAAAAGGTCGTACAATCATAATAACATAATAAAACCATTGGCTCCATTATTATTTATGAACATACATTCACAAAATTAACACAATTTGACAAGAATAACTACACTTAGAATGAGAGCACCAATAACATATATTATTACATAAAAATAATAGTCTAGAGTACATATACATCCATGTATTTATAAGAAATCATCTCCTCCATTTGTGCTAGGAGAGAAAGTTCTTAAAATACAAATCTAATTATATAAAAACTAACTCTCTAAATGGTGCTAAGTAGGTGTCCACCCTTGTTTATATCAATTAATGGCTGGATGAGCCTTTACATGACTTAAAAGAATAAAAGAAGAAGTAGATAGGAAGAAGGAACCTACATGAGGATCTGAGAGTAACTAGAAGCTCTAAAAATGGAAGCTTGGCCTTCTCTAAATGTTTTTGGGAGTTGAACTACTTTCAAAATGGATTTCTAGTGCATGGAATGCTCTTAAAATAACAACTAGTAGTTAACTATCAGCATACTACTACTTCAAATTTGTTAGCACACCTCTAAAAATAGTGCACTTTTACACTTGTGCACCTTCACACCTACATACCTGCACACCTTGATGATAGGTTCAAAAAATCTAAAATCTTCCCAAGTGTCAAAATTGAATTTCCAGCATCTAGGTTTTTTCCTTCCTTATTCCAAAGCAATGTCTAGATGCTTATTCTTGAATTTATCAATGATCTCTATTACTTAGGAAACCTTAGGAAAATCTAAATCCCCATACTTATTCTTCACTATCTGCTAACAATTTCTAACCTCTATATGGGTTTTTGTGAAATCTCAAGTTTTGTGTCCAGTTCCAACAATACTTCTTCAATCTAAAATGCTTGTTTGATATCTTCATCTGATGAAGCATCTTGAAAAGTTCTTCAAAATTGTTGAACTATTGATTGCACTTAATTGAGCTTGGTTTTTTACTCATCTTCAAAAATGTCAAAGCAGGCAACATTGTAATACCTCTCTGCTTCCAAAATCTACTCTTGAGTTTGATCCCTCAACCTCTATCTATCCTCATGCACAAATCTATTCCCTGTAGATATTTTCTCTATCCAATCATCAAGCTTGTCCAACTCCTCTGAAATATATACTTCCATAAGTGTACAATACCTTTGACCTTTTATTGATATCAAAGCCTGAATGTCTTTTTCCCAAGTATGTACCTCATCCATCAACCCAAAATTCTAGTTCACTATGGACACCCATTTATCTGCACTCGACTCAATATCATGTAATAGGTTCAAATTTCCCTGTATTATTTGTACATCCTTTTCCTCAAAATTGTCATGCCATTTCTAACATGCTCCCAAAAATGAATCCACCTAAATAGTACCCTTCTCTTTTCTCTCTAGTGGCACAACAAGAGTGATCTCTAGATTATCTAGGTCTATTGAGTCCACAACTCTATGTATATAGCCTCTCATAAGGTCATTTTGTTTCTGCAATAGTATCAACTAAGACTTATCTTGGTGCATGTGTTTGAATACCTCTTTTATGCTCATAGTGATCAGTACTTTGGCAGTATCTACTATGGGCCTTTCTAATAGGACCTCCTTAATTTGACAATCCTTAGGAGTCAAATCCTTAGTGTCAACATATGGAGGAGGGATGGCTATGTGTGCAAGAAAGTCCTAATCTTAGTTCTTCATAATGAACGCTAGTGATCATGCATCACCAATAGGTGGATCAGGCTTCATGATGGCTTTTACTAGCTCATACATCCCCTCCTCACTAGTTACATTTAGTTGCCTCTTTTTTCAAACCATGACCTCCATTTTCAGTGAAGCTAGTGTAGTGCCCATTGGAGACATATATTTGACTGAAGAGGAAGTTTTTACTACATGTCCCTTTCCCTTATTCGTCCTCTCTAAAGTTTTCTTCACTAAGAGAGATCAGCAGTTTGAGTCTCTATACCTCCTTGGGCCAAGGTCCTAGCCTTGGTACCATGAGGATTTTGTTGAGGTTCCTCATTTATTTTCCCCTCCTTTGATACTTCATCAACTTGCAATTTTTAGGGCTCTTCTTCCTCCACTACCTATTCTTCTGGGTCTATAATGGGAGGAAGTGGTGTTGCTAAGCCTTTATCTAGGAATGACAAGTCTTGAGATGATAGTGGTGGTAGGCCCAAAGGTCCTTGAGGTAGAGATTCTAATCCTCTCCTAGGCATTAACTCATTGGAGTATCCTATATCCTCTCCCCAACCATCTCAGTGCCCATCAGCATGACATCAAAATTAGAGAGGTCAAAGACATTTATCACTTTACCCTCGATGTCTATGATACACTACTATTTCTCATCCTCCAAATTGGAAACAGGAATAGGCTCTTTTGTAATGGATGGATGAGTTGCGGTTGAACTTTTTCTTCTTTCTTTTCCTGTATCCATGGCTAAGAAAGTCCTTTGACTTAAGGGAACACAATACATATGTTCATCTTCTTCATCTTTTGCATCAACTTCAGGGATGGTCTCAGGAACCTAAGGAATAGGAGTAGTTTTCTTCTTCAACTTCCTCCTTTTTATGCTAGCCACCCAAGTTTCAGTTCTTCCTCTTTTGGGAAATGAAGGTGAGGCTTCTTCCTCTATAGCTATAGGTGGCACTTGTTTCTCTTCTTCTTCTTCTTTTTCCTATGCTTTTTTTCATCTTGCCAAAGGGGCACTTGCTCAGTTTCGTGAGCTTGCTCTACTAGGTCAGCTTGGGGTTCCACTTCTTCTTTGGATTGTACTTGTTCTTCTTGAGATGCTTGTGTAGGAACCATCTGATTCTTCCCCTTAGTTGAAGCTCTTTTTTTCCTTACTCCTTCATCTTCTTCAAAGTACTCAACCTCCAGCTTGTGTTGATGCATTCTCTCTAGCCTCACTAAGGATTGAGCTGGGAAGGTTGGCACTGTAACTTTGGCACCTTTACCCTTCACTGGGCATATTGTAGCTTGTAAAGGAAAAACCTATGGAATTGGATCAAGTTTGAAAGGCTTCTTGATACATTCCCTTATCAATATGACTATGTGATGAGCTCTACGATTGATGTCAAATTTCTCATCCCTCTCAATTTTTGCATTCATTATTGACCTTGCATAAATTTTGTCCCTATTGTACAATGAATCTAAGACATATTTTGTGTCTTTCTTGACAACATTTAATGGGATCTTTATTCTTAGGGCCTTATCTTTTAGACATAGAGTCATCTTACAATAATCCCTTATTCGAATATCATAGTTGTCTATTGCATTCATCTAGTGATCTTCTAATACATCTTCATGTAAAAACTTCTTCCTTGCTAGACGATGCACCATCCCAATAGTATCAAAGTATAGGTGCGGGGAGTTGTACTCTTCTAAGGGATATTGATCCCATTCTAAGTCAAAGGTCATGATGTCTTTCTCCTACTTGACCTCAAAAGCACCGATGGTGATTGGCCACACCCATGTCTTTTTGTGTTGTTTCCTTACTTTTTCATATGTAGATGTGAGTTATCTTACAATCTCCACAAGTATGAGCCTATCTAATGGATATCTTAGGAGTTTCTTCAAGTTCACTTGTGTGCCTATGACCTTGAGGTATGTGAATGTTTTGAACTGAATGTAGTAGGCACCTATCTCTGAAATATGGGCTACTGCTTCTACTAACATTCTTTTGGCATAATCATCCTTGATGAACTAGATGATTGAGAAAATGAAACCATCATTCACTATCCTATACTCCACACTCTACTATAATAGTTTCATCTTGACCAACTAAGGATACACCATATAAGGCCATGCATTAACATCTTGCATGCTACCCTTCTTGTAAAGTCTTGGGTAGCTTGTTGTTCTAGCTGCCAAAAAGTACACCAAAAATTATGTTATATAGTATTTGGGGTCAACCTTGACAACTAACAACTACGTATCTAGGTTGTCACTCAGAATTATAGCCTAGTCTATTGGTATCTTGGCTATCTTGATGGTTTCTATGAAGTGTACCATCCAAGTTTGAAGATGTCTAGCTATTTAAAATTCCATTTCCCTACTCAAAAGTACAATGGCATAGCCAATATCATCTTTCATGTGCCTTTGGGTCATGTCCACTTTACCAACTCTGTAGCTAACTAGAGTTCTATCAATCAAGAAGGATGATTGAATTATCTCTCGAGATTCCTTTTCATTTTCTAGGTACCATCTTTATGCTCCTTCATAAGATATGTGTAAGTATTGATCAAACCTAATAAGGTGGAAAACCTACTCAATATTTTGAGGTCAGAGGTCAAGAACTATTTCTCCAGTGACACTCTTGACAACCTTTTCTTCCGAGACATAGTGTTCTATCAAGGTCATGATCAACTCTAAAGTTTGTATTGAAACTAGATGTGAGTCTATATTGACAAGACCTGAATGCATGGGTGTAGATACCATGGCTGACCTTTCCTTAGGTTTGCTACATATGATGAGGAAGGTGTTCTAATCAATATGCCTAAGCTTGGTATCTCTAATTTCTGCATGTCCATCTTGAAAGTGGGATTTTCTAGGTGTTCCTTGGTATTTGAAGACTACAAGTTTGGGAGAAATCTTTTCAACCATGGAAGATGAAGATGACACCATTTTATCTATATAAGAAAGAAAATATTTGTCTGGAAAGATAAAAATTTGACACAAAATAAACCCTATCATATCAAAACCTAGCAAAAAGATCCAAAATAGTGAAAAATAGTGAATTTCCCCTCACAAAGCCCTCAAATATAGAAAAGTACACCTAGTGCACCCTTACAGGTGGGCTAGGTGCAAAAAATGGTCCCTTAATGACCATTTTAGCATAGTTGTACACCTGCACACATGCACACCATGATGGGGTGCACACATGCGCATGTGTGCAACTACGCACATGTGTAAGGAAAATGTAGGGGGATAATTAAACTATATTATTGTTTTATTTAGGTGCACAAAGGGTGTGCACAAGCACACCTTGATGGGTTGTGCATATGTGCACCCTATATCCTTAGGTTACTTTTTAAAATAGGTGAGCTTGTGTGCACATTTGGGAGGTGCACATATGGACACCCTTCTTTTGGTGTCTTACTTTGCTTAGTTTTGGTTCTATTAGGTTTTTCTAGTGAAAAAATGTGCATACATGTAGACCTTGAGTAGGTGAAAATATGTATACATTTGGAGTCTTATTTTCTTTTCTTTTTGTGTAGGTTTTAGAGTAGGGAGCACAATAAGCAAGGTTGCAAAGGTGTAGAAGATTCTATAATTTAGAGACAGGTGAAGTACTAGTGGGGGGGTTTGGGGTTTATATAGACATTGGGCTTGGGGTGTGAACCTCTGTAGATGTGCACCCTTTGGAGGTGCACACATGCACAAGTGCACATGTGTGCATCTCCAAAGGGAGATAAGTGTGCATTGAGTGGACCTGCGCACCTAAACAAGTTACACATGTGTGCTAGTACACATTTATGCACTAATACACTTGAAATCTCCAATTTCTCCCCAACTTTGACACATCAAACTTTCTCAATGAGAGACTAAGACTTGACCCAGACTCGTGAAGTGTTCCAAAATGACCTAGGCCTTAGACTAGGGCTTTGAGAGACAAAAATTTACTAAGGGGTCCCCATTTCTAGGAGAAATGGGGCGTGTTTTGTGAAACCACAACAAGTAGTAAGATCACTTTGCTCCTTATCCTCCTCTAGAGTCAAATATAGGTTCACAACAGATCTTGTACTTTTATTCAATATTTTCTCTTCCACAAATAGTCCCATTTTTGGTAATCAATTATGTTTTTGATAATTGCAACCATTGACCACGATTACTGCAATTTAAACACTATTATTTTTACTATATTCCATTCTTTCATAAATGCAATAGGACATTCCACATACGTGTCATCCTATTGATATCTCTCTTTCTTGTAATTGTTTGATTTAATATTGAGAATTTTTTTTTGATAATATAACAACTGGTTTGAAAAATATATGATTCATTTTTAGTCATTGATTCATATAGTAATCACATAATTTTCTAGCACATTCACCAACACATTATATTTTTTTTTACTAGATGGGAAAAATTGCCTAATCCAATATATATATTTTCCAATAAATGAGAAAATTTGCTTAATACAATATATATATTTTCCAATAAATGGGAAAAATTGCATTATACAATATGTATTTTTTCTATCACAAGGGAAAAAACCACCTCTTAAATTTTATTTATTTTATATCACAAGGAAAAAATCACCTTGATTTTATGAAATTTTTCTATGGTCAGTGAAAAATGATTCACCATAAAATTATATATTTTTTAGGGAGGGTTTTTTTTAAAGTTATCTTTGATCCCCTTGAGGTACAATTTACATGATAAATATTGACATTACTTGGTCTATAGTATCCAAATAAGTCTTTAGGGTGAGTTCCATTATGGGTGCAAAGGCATTCAAAAATCACCTAAGGGCACATTGGAATTTATTATTACATGCAATTAGAGGCTCATTTGGTTCTTTTCAAATTCCAATAAATTGATGATGGTGTGGGGCTAGTTTTGGACTAAAAATCCAAGAGGAAGGTCCTCTCCATGTCAACCCATCCACTGATGGAATTGGTGGGGATGTTAAGGTATCAATTTAGCTCATTGGGACCTAGTGTCATTGGGAACAAACAAAAATCCATGTCTTCATAATCAACATTTCTTTTAACCAGGGAATCCTTAAATACTTAGATGTTCTCTTCCACCATCTAAGGTCTCAAATTTCAAAATTTTGACATAACTTCTTAAAGTGGGATGGCATAGTATGCATTGTTGAAAAAGTTTCTAGGGGTGACAACTGTACTCTAAGAAATGCAAGTTTTTGTGGGATAGCCATTTTCTTGGTTGGTAATTAGGATGCAAGTGTACTCTAAGTAGTATTAGGTTGAGATGAAAACACCTTACCCTTCTTATGTTTTTATTATTTTGGACCAAGGTTTGAGTTTTAAAATTTTTTTAGAGACAACAAAAATATGAAGCTTCTAGATGCGAGTTATAGAAAAGGAGTTGATTCAAAAAATATTCTAGGGGTTGACTTATTCTCTAAATGATCATTCAAGTGGAGATTGGTTAGGGTCTTCTAGTTCAAAACCAAGATTTGATAGAGTTGACAAACTTGAACTTCCTTGTACCAATTTTTACAGTGCACATAACTAAACATCACCAATACTCACCCCATGGGGTAGGGAAACTTCCTAAAGGCTTGAGTAGGCCCACTTTTAGGTGCCACTTATCTATTCATGGGACTTTTCTCACATCCAACCAACATGTTGGAATAAGTATATGGGGAATATGATACTAAGAGGGGTGGGGATGGAGGGGGGGCGGGGGTGGGGGGTGGTGAATCAGGATCTTAAACTTTTTTCATAAAAAAATTCCTTTAATTCATATCTAAATGGTTTCATAGATCTATCAATAAAACTATAATACTTAATCATAAATGCAATATATCATATCCATGATAGTTCAACACATAACCCAATGATTTGGCTACCCAGAAACACTTCACGATGAGGGTAAAACTAGGGTGGGGATGAAACCCACAAATCTTCACTATTGCAACAATAAAGTTAAAAAATTAAGGCTATAATGTTTGACCTAAGATATGATCTACCCTGTGAGGGGTTTTCTATGTTAAAATCTTAAGAGACTATTAGGTCTCACCTTGTTAAATGATTTTACACTCACAATAAAGTAAGAAGTCTTTCAGGAGATTTACATAGACATATTAGGACCACTTTGTCAAGATATTGACGGTGTCTCAATTACAAAATAACTAATTCAATACCTGACCCTTAGTTTTCTCTACAAGTTTATCTTGGGTCTCCTCTTTCCTTTATCTCTAATATGATTCTCCTAATCTAATAAGTTTGTTAACTCCCTCATTGCCCTTATTTCTCTCTATTGGATATGCCCTCTAAAATTTTTCTTCACTCCTTCACTTGCACATATCCCTTAAGAATTTTTCATTGTATCATAAATGATTCTAGGGTTAGAATCCTCCTTAAATAGAAGCCATGTGAAGTTTTTAGATCTTGATTGTTGGCTTAAGCTTCATCATATTTTTCCATTTACATTTATTTTTTTGATTGGTTGAATTGTATTCCTAGGGATCATTACTTTCTATAATAATATGTAGTTAACATCTTTTTTATCTCTATAAATATTAAATGTCATAGAAATATTTACCAAAATAGTTTATATATGAGTTTGTGCTATTACAAACTTGTATATCAAAACTAAAGTACTTGGCACTTGAATTTCGTGATGCTTGGTCATGCATAAACCTTCATGATGTTACTCAAATTCTATATGTCTATTTTCTTGACTCTTAATAACATTTCAATATTCTTGGTCTTTTTTATATTGCTCAACTCATATTATATTCCTTGGCTCACATATCTACTTGGTCTCTACTGAATGCTCAATAATCACTATCTCACTTGGTATAAGTGTTGCATGCTCAAGCATTACTAGACAAGTTGATTGTGGTGATGATCTAGCAATCTTTCCTAGTAAATGACTTGCACATGACTAAGATTTGGGACACTAATGGGAAACATAGGCTTAGAGATCAAAAATCTCCCCCTTTGACATTAGTGGCAAAAACACTTTGTAATAAAATCATTTTGTTCAAAATGTATTCTCCTCTTTGAGACCAAAAATTTGATTCTTTCAATTTGTTCTTATCTCCCTCTTTCACATTATTGGATATCTCCCCCTTTTTTCTTTCATCCTTTCTCATCGTTTCTCATTTCTCATCATTCTCCCATGTTTTTGCCATTGATGGAGGCTGGGGTTGTTAGGATGAGCTGATATTTCTCAAAAAACTATTTATGACTTGTCACAATTTTGGCATAGCCAGTATTCCATCTTTCTTTTACTTGATCCCAAATCTGAAATTGAATCTCTAGCTCAACATCTAGGTCAATAAATCATGCAATGTCTAAAAAATGTGTCTCTTTCTTGAAAATATCTCTACCTTTAGAGATTACCTTTTGAATTATCTCTACATGTGGCAATGGTTGAAGGTGAATCAATGACAACTTATTCCTTATCATTGCATCTTTAGTTGTGAGCTTTGATAACCTTGTCTAATTGAAAGTAAGTTCATTGTAAGAACATGAGCTTGAACTCACATTCTTGCCCAAAAAATGAACATAAGCTTTCATGCTTTCATGTATAAGCTCTAATGAGCATTTAGTATCTACTGTAAAGAAATCTATATCACACAATTTTACATATAAAGAATTAATAGTGTTAAAAATTGTTTCCAACTATGTAATAGATGTAGAAATCTCAGCTTGTGTCTATTTTAGTTCATGCAAGACTTTCTATAACACTTTATGCTCCATTCTCTTTTCTGACCATTGTAACCACTTCTCATTTGTCACTATTATTATTTGTCTGAATAATGTCAACCAGAATTTATGTGTGTAATTCAAAATGTATCTATGAAAACATGTTTGATACTATGTAATACCTATCTTCTCTTCTGCTATATTTTTAGTTTTTTTAGTTTTTCCTTATGACTCAATAGGACTTGAAATTCTTGCATTTTCCATAATGTAAGATTATTCAAATAACATTTAGGTAATGTAATTACCTCATCAAGATTCACTAACTCATCATGATCCTACTCTGGATGGTCACATCTTGAGATTTGAAGGGTGTATCACTCGATAGTGATAGTTGTAATTGTTTTCCTTTTTCACTTGATCTCTCCTTTAGCTACTACACTGGTGTAGATATCACCTCTTGCATAGGTGTCACATGTGTATGTTCAACAACCTTTGCACTCAACACTCGAATAAGAGCTTGAGAGGCCTCTTGCTCTTTCAGCGTGACTTTGTCCTCTTCCATTTGGGTGCATGAATCTTTCTCAAAATTTATATCCTTATTTAAAATTTTCATACAAATTGGTGGCATATATATAATTAATTCTCTACCAAGTTACTCGACACTTACAACCCTAAAACTTGGTATGACTATAGTTGTTGGAATTTACAAGTAGGAAGATTTACTTTTGAGAAAGGGGGGGGTGGGGGGGGGGGGGTGAATAAGAAGTAACTAATTTTAAGCATTTAAAACATTTTACCTGAGATCATTCACATGCATCTAATCCATCTAATAAACATGAAAGTAAAGTCATGCATGAAATTAGATAACACAAGAATTTGGTAACCCAAGAACCCTCCAAAATGAGAAGGTAAAATTGGAGTGGGGATGACACCCACAAAGTATCACTGCAACAATATGTAATTGTTCAAGGTTACAAAGTTTGACCACTTCCAATGGTTTTCCCTATGAAAGGCCTATCTTGTTAAAGACTTTACACCCTGTTAAAAGTGACCTGGTTGAAGGATTTACAAACATTCACTTGGAATCTTACCCTATTAAAGGGTTTACAATCCTGTTAAGGATCTAAAATATGGCTATTAAACCTATCTAGCTGTTAAGCCAAACTATCAACATTTGATTTTCATTCTTATAATATAATGGTTAGAAAGTATTGTAGAATGTCTTGACCTGATGACTGGAAATCTTTAATTGTTGATTCCAGATCCTCATTCTACTCTGTCTATTCTGATCCTTGCTTGATCTGATATGTCTCTCCTTGAAACTCTAATACTCTATTCTTGATCAACTAAATTTTTCAATTCTATTCTATTCTTCTAAGTCTTTACACCCCTCTGCACTTTTCTATAATTCACCCATACACTTCTCACATTCACTCTCTCATTCTCATGCATAATGGGATTTTGTCCTCCTTTTAAAGGCTTTGAAGACTTAGGGTTAGGTATGCATTTATGATCCATATCGACTCTTCATTTCTCACTCAATTCATTCACTTTTCTTATTGGTTGCATGACTTCTCCATTTTTCTTATTGGTTGCATGCCTTCTCCATTTTTCTTATTGGTTGCATGTGGATTTCATAGGAAATGCAAAATATTTGATCTTATCTTCAAGATCCTTTGAGATTCATCTTAAGTTGGCTTCAAAAATGGTTTACATCTGATTTTGTGAAGGCGCAAACTCATATGCTGATTTTGTGTTACTTGACACTTACTATTTGTTGATGCTTGACACATATAGTCATTTTATCTCACTTGGCTCCTATAGTAACTCTCTTTCACTCGGCATCTATAGTGACTCTATTTCACTTGACATCTATACTTTTCTCAGCATCAATTATCATTCAGCACTTGAATTTCACTTGACACCTAAAGTTCACACAACACCTATTAAATCTCTGACTTGGCACACACTATAGCTTGACATTTGTATTGTACTCAAAATCATCTAAGAATTGGTTAAGTGTGTTGTTTTCAAAACCAATCTAAGACCAACAATCTCCCCCTTTGACATTAGTGAAAAAAACACTTAACTAGGCATTTATGAATCTAGTCTCTATGAATATAATACTTCAAAAACTTGTGCAAAAATTTGTATAAGACTATATACTTCAAAATTTTTGTAACTCCCCCTGAGCTAATGTGCCAATTTCATAACCAAAATTCCATTCCTATAACCAAAGACTCTTGTGCTGAATTTGTGTCATGCTGATGTGTCTGATACTCTTTGCCTTGTCTGTACTCTATATTTGTGTACCCTATTTCTGATCTATTTACATTCATCCTTTGCTTCTACTCCCCTCTTTCATACATCTCCTTTTGTTTATATCTCCTTATTTCTCCTCAAAATTCAAAATTGTATATCTCCCCCTTTGGGTATATCTCCTCATATCTACATAATGTATTATTCCCTCATTCTTATTGTTCATTGTATCAAAAATGAATTTCTCCCCTTTACATATCTCCCCCTTTTTGACACTTATGTGAAAGGGTCCTAAGAATTAATAGAGTATTTAGCCAAAAATGTTTTATTTACCTCCAATATCATCTTATGAGAAGCATCCCAATTGTCTAAGGAAATCTCCAATGATTTGAGCTAGATGGCTGTCTCTACTACTAGATGTACTAGGTCTTCTAAATTTGAAATATTAGGGTCTTTCTTCAAAACATTTTCTGCATAGGCCACTTCCTTATGTAGTACTTCTAGGTGTGGGGTAATAGAAGATTGAATTTGCATCAATTTGGCCTTAACATTGGCCTCTTCTACTATCAATACAACTAACTCTTTCTAAGTGTGAAGCATAGTTGTAAAATGCTTCTCACTTTGACCTATATCTTTGGGTAGCTATGTGCTAGAAATCTTAAGATTTTGTTCCAAGCTTAGAATTATTTGGCTAGTTTCTTGTGCGAAATTTGATGAGTCACATAATTTAGAGTATAATGAGAATATGTTCCCAACTACTATTTAAACCTTTTCAATCTTCTTAGCCAATTCCACTTGTGAAAGTGCTATCTCACTAGATATTGTCTTATTGACTTTCATTTGAAATTTATTTTCAAACCATTCTAATAATTTAAAATTGTAAGAATTTGCCTAAGGAAAAAATTCACCAAGGAACTAAGAACTCAAACAAAAGCACACAGTAGACCAAAGAGAGAGAGATAGAGTATGATCATGATGACAATGTATTCAATATGCCATGCAATGTGATATCCAAGTACACTAGGAGTGCCTGTAGAT
Organism: Cupressus sempervirens; assembly: GCA_028749045.1. NCBI lineage: Eukaryota > Viridiplantae > Streptophyta > Pinopsida > Cupressales > Cupressaceae > Cupressus > Cupressus sempervirens. The sequence continues at coordinate 388,880,911 of CM053788.1, read as the reverse complement.
AAAGGCCTCTGAGATACATCTAGAATGCCTCATAATCAGCATCATGATGTGTCATGCAACCAAGCACATGTCCACCAGATATGGGTTATCTTCCATTGAGCACGAAAGTAAGTGCAGTGATGAGAGGATAAGCCTACAAGGGTGTCACACGCAAAATAGTGTTGTAGACACCATGTGCTAAAATAGAGTTGCATACTCCTATGTTGTATACATGAAAACTCAAAAAGGTGCACAAACTCCTAAGTATCTCACAAATAAAAATAAGAAAATAATGCAAAATAATTAAATAATGTATTAATCTAAGTAAACTTAAGTAAGTGTAATAAGTAAATAATTATTTACACCAACACCCCCCCTTAAGTGCAACTTAGGGGAATGCCCTTAAGCTTACAAACTAGGATGAAGATGCATAATGGGTCCTAGCTACTAGGCCATGTTAGGTACCCATTTACATAATGAAAATGTAAATCTCCCATAAATCAGGGAAAGAGGGAAAACCTCATGGGAAAAACCCTCCCCTAAAAGAGAGATAAGTAAGGATGCATCGATGGATGGAGTAATCAAGACCCCCCCATTACGACATACATCCAATATATACATAAGAGAATGAAAGAAGGAAGAGAGATAAAATAGGCTCCCCCCCCAAAAGAAGAATGCCAACAAGTTAAAGTCACTTCGATGAAAAAGTTGGCCCAAGAATGCATAATGGTGTTCCTCCCCTTAGGAAGAAACAATAGAAAAGGTACAATCCTAAAGATGTGTGTTGGCCATGAAACCTACTCAAGTATCCCTATGTTGATGCTGAAGTTCACTCCTTCCAATTGTGCTAAAAAGAATGAATGTAGATTGGGAAATGATGTCTATTGAACCTGTTCCACTAAACCATCTATCTCCTCAACTGAAAAAGAGACCTCCACTAATTTCTGTTCATAAGGATCCACAATCATGCCAACCCATGAAGATTGATCATGTAGAGAATGGACACGAGGGTTAGAGTGAGCCCTTGCAACAACTGTAGAAAAATCACCTTCATCAATGAGAAGATGTATGTCCTCAAGTCTGTTTCCCAAGTCAACTGAAGCTGGAGCTAGAAGATGAGATGTACCATGCTGTGTTGGACCTTTCACTGTGGTAATATAAGCATGTGGAGTGGACTGATGTGACCTCTCACTACAACTATCAATAGAACCCCATGTGTCTAAATTTGTTGAAGCACTATTGTAGGTGTCACTATCAGTTTCCACTGTGTATGAAGTGCGAAGAGGATTAGAGGATTAGCTTGGTGAACTCTCCTCAAAGTGAACATCATTCTCCACAAAAATCTCATGTGTCTCTGGATCCAACATTTTCTTCATAACCAATAAAGGTACAAGGCCTAGGTGTCGGTGCCTTGCAACTCGTGGAAGATAGGTTTTCCCATACTGGACAATCGAAGACTCTTAGGTGACTCACAACTGGTTTTCTCTTGCACCATGCCTCAAAAGGAGTCTTGCCATCTAAGGCTGGATGTGGAGACCTATTAAGTATGTGAGTAGCACCGCTAATGGCTTCAACTTCTAATGTAGGATCGAGATACTTGGCTTTAATCATGCAAATTGCCATGGTCTTGAGAGTCCTAATCCTCATAGCTACAACATCTTTCTTGTGCAGACTAAATGCTGGTGAGTTCTGAAGATCAATCCCCTCAATTTTGCAAAAGTTCTTAAGTCTTCTGTCAACATATCTATTCTCATTGTCCATCCTTAGTACTTTGATGGCTTTCCTTGACTTGTATTCAACATGAGTCTTGAAGTCTTGAAGCTTATGAACTAATTCATTCTTATGATGAAGGAAGAAGACCCAAGTGAATCTTGAAAATTCATCAACAAATGTGAGTATGTAGCGGCCTTGGCTAATTGAAGTCACTGCAAAGGGACCTACTAATACCATGTGAACTAGCTGAAGAACAACTGGAGCTCAAGAAGACTTTCCTTTATCATACTTCTCCTTGAGATTCATATCCACTAAACAAGATGAACATTCTCCCTTAGAAAATATGATGTTAGGTAGACCTTTGACCATGTGTTTTGAGAAAACTTGTTGAAGAGAGCGAAAGTCAAGGTGACCAAACTGCTCATGCCATAAGTTGATATTTGAAGTAGAGTGAGTTAGCAAGGCTTGAGAAGGACCTTTAGGCACAAAGTGGGAGAAGGAGTATAACCTTTGTCATCATTGACTTTCCCTACTGCTACTAATGAATCATCTTTAAGACTTCACACCATCACTGAATCTAGAAGGAACTCAACCTTATGACCATCTCCAAGGTGAGTGATTTGGTAAACTGAAAGGAGATTGGAGCTTAGATTTGGAATGTAGAGAAAATATTTGAATTCCCCATCTTCCATTTCCACATGTCCTTTCCCTTCAACTTCCATTTTACCATCATCTCCCATGAAGATGTGTGATACCTTTGACTACTTAAATGAAGAAAAGTCTTCCTTTGAAGAACCCATATGATAAGAGGCACCTGAGTCAAGTATCCATTTCAAAGAAGAAGTGTTTGCAATAAGTGCTTGACCTTTAGCTTTTGAAGAGGTTGGAGTAGAGTCCTTGGAAGTACTTGACAATTGAATCTTGTTCTTCTTGAGTAGATTTTCTAACTCATCAATTCTTTTTTTCTTGCAATGATGCTTGTCATGATTTGGCTTTTTTCAATATGCACAAAAGAGTTTGTCCTTCTTTTCATTACTTCCCTTTTTGTTTGAAGAAGAACCACCTTATCGAGAGGAGTCATGTTGTGTCTCAGATTATGTTTTCTGCTTCTACTGCTTCTTCTTGTTGTTACTTTTCCCCCCTTGACTTGATTTGTGATCATCACTAGCCACCAAGGCTTTGGTCTTAGATGACTTGAGAAGTCCAAAATCCACCAAGTGAGATTGTTCAACAATAAACATGTTTACAAATCCATCAAAGGAAGGCTTCTAGTAATCATATCCCATGGTTAACTTGTGAATATTAAAACTCGAAACAAAGTTGGCATACTTAGAAGGTAGCCTCTTTTGGATGTGATGAATCAACCTATCATCCTTCATGGGATTTCCACAATCTTTCAAAAGTGGCCTATACTCATTGACTTTAATGATGTAATCCTAAATTGTGTCATAATTCTCAGGATCCAAGAGAAGCAGATCATCTTCAATTTGAAATCCCTTTTCTTCATCCACTTTACCATACAACTGTTCAAGTTTATCCCAAGCTTCTTTAGATTCTAAACAATTTTTAAAGTGAAAGAGAAGATCCCCATGTACACAACTCCTGATAACACCTAAAGCTTTTTGGTCTTGTTTTTTCCAATCAATGAGTTCTTTAGCATCACTAGGTTTGGTAATTGTACCATCAACATAAAGACTGTATCATTTTTCCATTAATCTACTCCATGCAATATCTTTCCATGTAGAATAGTTGCGTGAAGTTAGAGGAGGACAATTAAAACCCATGATGTAGAAATGAAAAGAGCACAAAATAGAGACACAAAAAAAATTGTACACACCCCCCCTTCTCACACAATGAAAAGACCCCTCCAAAAAAGATGTTTTGGCACTTTATAAGTAGTGCGTTTACAATGGGCCACTTGTCAAAATGAGCAAAGTGGTCTTTCTTATTTTGCTTTTACAACTACCTTATGAGGCTGAAATCTATCACTTAAGCACTGTAGCTTAGTTTTACAACAATTTTGAAAAAAACACCAAAGCTTTACAATGCCAAAGAAGGCCTAATTTCGAAAGTGAGAAGTTAGTCCACACAAACCTGGAATCTAACTTTAGATCTGGAAAGTAGATGAAAAAATATGCACTTTCAAAAAAAATAGAACCTAAAAAAGTGATCAGATGTGCCTGTATAGAGCTTCTGAAGTTGCAAAATATAGGATTATGTAGGTATAGTCACCAAAAAATGCAATTTCTGCAAAATCTGTGCACCAAAACTAGAAACAACACCACTACTAGAAAATTTAGGAAATTTTACCTGATTTCAAAAAAAAATGCACCTAAATCAGAGCCTGGATGTCCAAGATATGGGCTTGCAAATTTAGGCTGCCAAACTGAAAAGCAATTTGGAGAGGGGTTTGGAAGAGAAACTGTGATGCTAAATTTGACAATCAAATGGCTGTCACTGTAGTTGGAAAATTCTTGGAAATGATGGTCAAACGACTATCACTGTAGTTGGAAAATTCTTGGAAATGACAGTCAAACGACCGTCAAATTTAACTTCAAGAAAAGATGACATCAGCAAAATTTCTGCACCTAGGGTGATGTGGCCTTACAAATAGGTACACATGGAAAATTCTATACTACTGATGTGGCAATTTTGGGTTCCACAAGTGAGATGGCAGTCCCAGATGAGTTGGTAAAAGTACTGCTTACGTGGGCAATTTAAAATCTGTTGCGTGGCGTCTTGTTATAGGTGAAGTGTCTATGCATCGTGGCACTCATTGGAGGTAGTGAATGTACAACACTATGCTGCCGCATGGTGCAAGACTGAGATCCATGTGTCCAAGTGTTTTGTAACCACGTGGAGGTCTATGGTGGTGGGAGTACCTCCCACTGCATGGGCGAGAATGTTTTAACAACGATCAGAGATGCTTCCCATTGTGCTGCCAGAAAAGGAGAAACCCTATTAGAAAAGCAGTCCTTCAAGCTAGAATCCAAAAATGCGATGTCGAAAACCTTCGATGGTGGAAAAGTTAAAATTGTGCCAGAGTTCATTTCAGTGGTTTCCAGAGAAGCTTTTCACGTGACAAATTTTTGTGGGCTTTATCCCATATTCATGGGGGTAGGGTTTTTCAAACTGTTTAAATCCAATATGTTGCGAAGTCTGATGCAAAGGAATGCATGGCAAGTGGGGACTATCGTCGGAGAGTGTGCATTTGATTTTGATGGTAGATGAGGTCAGAATTTTGTGTTGGTTGGTTGCACATTGGAATTTGCAGTGGTATATGCGGGTGCAACACGCACTGCTTGATATACTCAGCATTTAATGAGCGAGAAGATTTGAATGAAAACCCTGCAATAAATATGCCTCCAAAAAATGGCAAATTTGGGGTATCACTGCCCAGATTTGATAAAAAATATTTTTCTCTATGGGTTCTCGTAGGGCAAAAAATAATTGCAAATACTGATGAAAATATGCAAAAAAGATAGATCCAAAAATTAAATTACAAATCTAAAAAAGATCATACCCATACTGCAAATCGGGCCTTTGGGTTTTGATTTGCAAATTTTTTTTGCCTCACAGTCGACTTTGTGCCAAGGTAGTCAAGTTTATAGTCAATTTTCACCAGTTCAACATTTTGAATGCAATGGTGAGGTTAGATCTGGTTCTAGATGCTCCCAATTTCTACAGTACTCCGAATTTGGGCTGAGGTGATGAAGCATGTGTGGTCTCGAATGGCTATGTGATGAGAAAGTTTCCAAGTTGCTCTGATACCATGTAAGAATTTTCCTAAGGGAAAAATTCACCTAGGAACTAAGAACTCAAACACAAGCACACAGTAGACCAAAGAGAGAGAGAGAGTATGATCAGAATGACAATGTATTCAATATGCCATGCAATGTGATATCCAAGTACACTAGGAGTGCCTGTATATAAAGGTCTCTGAGATACATCTAGAATGCCTTGTAATCAACATCATGATGTGTCATACAACCAAGCACATGTCCACCAGATATGGGTTATCCTCCATTAAGCACGGAAGTAAGTGCAGTGATGGGAGGATAAACCTACAAGGGTGTGACATGCAAAATAGTGTTGTAGACACCATGTGCTAAAATAGAGTTGAGTACTCCTGTGTTGTCTACATGAAAACTCAAAAAGGTGTGCAAACTCCTAAGTGTCTCACAAATAAAAATAATTAAATAATGCATTAACCTAAGTAAACTTAAGTAATTGTAATAAGTAAATACTTATTTACACCAACAAACATCAGTCTCAAGGTCTTCATTTTGTACTTGGTCTACTATGTTGGAAAATTTCTCCATGATGGGTGTTATTTCATTAGGTACAAGCAAGCTGAATGCATCAAGAAATATGTCTTTTATTTCCACCAATGCTTGGTTCTGTTTATACTCATTTTTTAGTATCTCCTACATCTTCCTTCTCTCTAGTGCCTCTTGCACTTCATTTATCTATGCTAGGTTCATTATCTTGGAGCCATAACTTGGTATGACTATTTTGTCATCAGGTGTAGGGTCTCCATAGTGAAGTACCCTTGCTACCTTGGTGAAGCTTGAGCCTAGTGCTAAAACTTACAGTGGTACAGCATTAGTGCTTGGCTATTTGGTAGGAGGTTCCATAGTAGGCAAGTTCACCAGTGTCCATAATGCCTCTTGCTCTCTTTATTTTTGGGGTTTTCTCCTCTTCCTTATCTTCCTCTCTTCTGCCTTAATCAATGAAAATGGTCTAAGGAGGTGCACCTTGGCTTTGTGTAGTAAGAACATCTTGTCCTGTTTTCTCCTTTATTGACTCCTTGATAGTGTAGTTGCTATGACTATAGAATCAACCTTAGTAGTTGTGTCTTATGCTGCTTTCTCTTTGGATTGATCATCTATAGCTTTAGGAGGTTGTGAAGGTGGTTCTTGTGTGTTCACCTTCTCCTTTTTAATTTCTGCTACAACTTTCTGCAACTCTTCCACACTCATAAAAATAAGATTTGTGGACAATTGTGATTGCAATGTGGTTTGGTGAAGGATCTTTTTGAGATCCTCTATAGTTAGTGGATTGATGTTCTGACCTAAGGTGTTAGGAATGTCCTTTACAATTATAGTTTTTTTAGGTGTAGATTCTAAAAGTGGAGGACTTGGTGGTGGCACTAGGGTGTCTTAGACACTCTATTCTTACTGCTACTCCTCAATTATTGCCTCTTCACCTTTTTGTGTCTTCTCCACTATTTTCTCTTCTTTCTCTTTCTCTCCTTCTTCCTCTTTTTCATTCCCCTCTTCCTCTTCTCCATTATTCCTTCCCTCAAAGGGATCTTCCTCCCCTTCCTTGACTGTTGTCAATCGATAAATCAATTTCCACATTTGTGTGGACTTTTGCACAACATCTTCAATTTGATTTTGTAAAATACTAAAGGCTCTATATTTGGGTGCAAATTTGCTTCCATGTTTCTTGTTAGCCTTGCTAATTTGACATTTAGTTAGATTAGGAATTACATGATCCAATGTTGACTCTCTTATTTGTTCAAAATTATCTCCCATTTGTTCAATGTCCAGTCAACTTTACCAAAAGATGGATATTCATTTTGCACATAGAAAAATAGGCAAATCAAAATTGCACCAAACTTGCATTGGGCTCCCTTAATTCTCCTTATCACTACTTAATTCTTATTAATTTATTTTAATTGCAATTCTACAAGATCATAAGTATGATCCTTCTTTAGCAATTTGTAACCCACATCAATTGCAATGCATGGTACACTGTTAAGTATGCTAGATTGGTAAAATTTGTGTGCAATGTTTCTAACAACAAAGTCAACAAGAGGGTCTTGGATGGTGTCAATTGTCATTCCTCTCTTGTTCCACTTAGCACTAGTATTCTTCTCAATAACTTCCTTAGAATCACTTCTAAGGGTTTGTGGCTGATCTAGGGTTGGGTACCCTATCACTCTATGTACAATTCTCTTTGTGATTTTCACTGGACCATCTTCCAACCATAAACTTCCATCATGTATTTTACTAAGCACTAGCCTAATCTACTCAGTTTTGAAAACTATGGGAAATTCTAGGGCATGCTTCAAACCCTACTTTTCAACAATTTGATATTCCTCCTTTAGTACTCTATTTTCACACAATGTCTCATATGCTTCCCTCATTTTCATATCTCCAATAGCTCTAATCTTACAATTATAACACTTCCTAACATCCTGGACCATAACTTCCTTAAGGGGTATGATAGAAAGGGCCCCAACTGGGTCATTTTTATATGCCACTTTAGGTATTGGCTAGAAATCTGGATGTTTTACTTCATTGCATACTAGCTAAACCTCAAATAGCTCTTTCTCATGTGTTTTCCTAGAGCTAGAAGCCATTTGTGTGATCTAGGGTTTGAATGCAAAGAAAATGTGAAACTATGTAACTTAGCATGAATGTAAATACCTCAAATTTAATGAAATTGTGCTAAGTTGCTATTGAAATCTAGTTAAACACTAGATTCTCTACTTTTTAGTCATTCTACACTCTTCTTCATCTTTTCTCTTTGATCACAATGAAGAAAATGATTCAAAATACCATAATATACCCTATTTTCATAGCATTTAATGCTTAGTGCATTTACAATTGTCCACTCAGCTTCTTAAGCATTCCTGCATTACTCAACTTCCATTGTCTTTTCATCACTTGGAATCCATAGAAGTATCCTTCACTTGGCTTCCAGTAAAATTTCTCTTCACTTGACTTCCACTACCAACTCGGTTGCAGTTAGTCATTTGGCTTCTATTGTCTTTGCCAATCAACTCGACATGTATAGAAATTTACTTAACATCTGAGGGAAACTCAAAAACACTTATGAAATTTTGAAGTTTTAACTTTGCATCTTTATTCATGCTGATCTCTTCTTTTCAGTACTTTCTTATTTTGGAAGTGGTGTATGATAAAGCTTTGTATATCAGTTCCTCATGCCTTCTTTTGCTTAGTTGAATGCGGTAAGACCACTTGACCTTTTAGGTGAAGCGATCCCTTCATTTGATGTGCTACTCCCATATTTATTCTTCCAAGTCTTATTCCTTTCTCCTTTGATGTGTTTAACATCCACATTCTCTTTTCCTTTGTTCTCTAATTTGGGTGCCTTTAACCTTGTTGGGCAATTCCTATTGATATGACCAGTCTTTAAACAACTGAAGCATGTAGTTTGGCTTAACTATTTGTTGTAATTTCCTCTAAAATGTGTTCTTATGCAATTTTTTGGAATGTGTCCATATTCTTGAATGTAATGATAGCTATATGTGGTGTTGTAGTCCCAGTTGTAGTAATGTCCATGGGCATTTTTAATCTTGCATATATTAGAGGTATGTCTTTTTTTACCATAGAAATAACAAGTATGTTTAGTATTCTTACCTTTGTTGCTTCTTACTTCTATAGTCTTGGATGGCTCTCCTTGTTTAGTGCTGGTGTATCCTAGTCCTACAGTACCATTGCTAGCTCTTGGTGATTTCAATAGCTACTCAAAGTACTTGATGGCCTCATTGGGTTTGTTGAAGCTCTCTGCAATTTCTTTCTCTCTTTTCAGGTCATTTTATAGTTATTCATTTTGCATCTTTAGTGTAGAGATCTCAATGTCCTTGATATTTAGTTCATGATGTGTATTCATCATCTAGCTTAGGATGTCTAACTGCATGTTTGAAATTCTTGCAAGCTCAATTTACTTTTCTTCCAGTCTATTGTCAAGGTTTCTCTTATCTTTTTCAAGCATAGCCTTATCTTTAATGGCTCTTTTCTTTTGTTTAGTCACCTCACAAAGCATCATGGCTTGTGATTCTTGTTCAAGCTTGAGTGTTCTAATTTCTTCTACTTGAGCTCTATTCTTCTCCATTAGTTCTGCTATTGCTGCATCAAACTCTTTGGAATCTCCATTTACAAACAATTTTGTGGTGTCGATCTCCTTGTATTGTGTATTATTCTCAGCTATGGCAATGTCTCTTCTTCTCTTTAAGAATTTTCTCAATTCCTCCTTGGCTTCTTCCAAAGTGTGTAGAGAAAGTTGTATATCAATTGCTTGATTCTTTATGATCTTCCCAAGTTTGTAGACTTCCATTTCTAGATCTTTTCTCCAAGTTGTAAGGCTCCTTGTGAGAACTAGGCTCTGATAACAATTGTTGGAATTTGTTGGAATTTACAAGTAGGAAGATTTACTTCTAAGAGGGGGGCGGGGGGGGGGGGGGGGGGTGGTTGAATCAGAAGTAACTAATTTTAACCTTTTAAAACATTTTAGCTGAGATCATTCACATGCATCTAATCCATCTAATAAATATGAAAGTAAAGTCATGCATGAAAATAGATAACACAAGAATTTGGTAACCCAGAAACCCTCCAAAATGAGAAGGTAAAACTAGGGTGGGGATGACACCCACAAAGTATCACTGTAGCAATATGTAATTGTTCAAGGGTAAAAATTTTGACCACTTCCAATGGTCTTCCCTATGAAAGTCTTGTCTTATTAAATACTTTACACCCTATTAAAAGATTTACAAACATTCACTTGGAATGTTACCCTATTAAAGGATTTACAATCCTGTTAAGGATCTAAAATATGGCTATTAAACCTATCTAGCTATTAAGCCAACCTATCAACATAGGATTTTCATTCTAACAATACAATGTTTAGAAAGTGCAGTAGAATTTCTAGACCTAATGATTTGCAATCTTTAATCTCTGATTCTAGATCCTTTTTTTTCTCTGTATATTCTGATCCTTTCTTGATCTGATATGTCTCTCCTCAAAACTCTGATACTCTATTCTTGATCAAGTAAATTTTGCAACATTTTTATGTTCTTCTAAGTCTTTACACCCCTCTACACTTTTCTATAATTCACCCATACACTTCTCACATTCACTCTCTCATACTCGTGCATAATGGGGTTTTGTCCTCCTTTTAAAGGCTTTGAAGACTTAGGGTTAGGTATGAATCTATGATCCATATTCACTCTTCATTTCCCACTCAATTCATTCACTTTTCTTATTGATTGGATGCCTTCTCCATTTTCCTTATTGGTTGCATGTGGATTTCATAGGAAATGCAAAAGATTCGATCTTATCTTCAATATCCTTTGACATTCATCTTAAGTTGGATTCAAAAATGGTTTACATTTGAGTTTGTGAAGGCACAAACTCATATGTTGATTTTGTGTTACTTGGCACTTACTATTTGTTGATGCTTGACACATATAGTAATTTTGTCTGACTCGACTCCTATAGTAACTCTATTTCACTCGGCATCTATAGTGACTCTATTTCACTCAGCATCTATACTTTTCTCGACATCAGTTATCATTCAACTCTTAAATTTTACTTGGCACCTAAAGCTCACTCGACACCTATTAAATCTTTGACTCAACACACACTATAGCTTGACATCTATATTATACTTGGCATCATCTAAGAATTGGTTAGGTGTGTTGACACTCAATTGTCAAAATCAATCTAAGACCAACAATAGTATCATTAGTCTTCTTGACTTCAAGCATTGTATATTCAGCTATCTGTAACAAAATTGGGTTTGTACATCATTTTCTTGAGTCCATCAAAATCTGAATTTCCTCTTCAATTAGTATATTAAGATTAGGTAGAGGGGTGTTAGTGTCATCCCCAATTATCAAAATTTCCTTTTGTTCTTATCCATTGAAAAATTCTTCAATTTCTTCTATTAACTTGGCCACTTCTTTCTTATAATCATCTTCAAATTCTATAGGATCTCAGCCTTCCTTCTCCTCTAATATTAGAGTAAGCACTCCAAATGCTTCTTTCTATACTCTTATATTGTCTTGCTCAATTTCATAATTTTTATTCTTCAAAATTTTATATGCCTCATCCCTCGGCATAAACTTCTTAATAAAATATTTAAGTGCTATAGATATGTGTGTCTTTCCCAAATCTAGCATAATTTGTGCCAATGTTGTTTCTCTTATTTACTTTTTAGTGGTTAATGCCAATTTCCACTTGCCATCCACTCTATTGTACAATCCTATTGGAAATCCAATTCCCAATTCCATGGTTATATGTCTAAACTTAATTAAGATACCAATTATTTCCCTTCAAGTTTGACTTGATCATCATTGCCCAAAGAATCATACTATAAGTATATGAGATAAAAAAAATATTAGCTAATTCTTTTAGTTTTTCACATACCTAATCTATAGTCAATGGAGGGTGTTTCTTCACTATATGTAGCTTTCTGGCCTCATTAGACTTTGTCTTTTCTTCATCTATCTCCTCCTCTTGTGCAATGATCAATTTCCTTGATGGTTTGACTTGTACATCTTCCTGCTTCCTTTTCTTTGATGGACTTCTTAGTAATAGATCAACAGGAGGTTATGCCAACCTTCTTTTGGTGTTGATCACCTTCCCTTGGTGGTGTCACCATTTCTTGCATGTTTTTCTAAATGTCTTCCTTCACCTTAGGTTCAATTATTATAACCTTTTTCTTTCCAGTGGCCTTGGGCTTCACAACTGCAAGCTCTTTTTCTTTTCCTTCCTTAGCCTCTAAGGGTTGTCTAGATCCTTCTCTTTGTTCCATCCTACTAGCCTCAAAAAAAATTCATTTCCTTTTCTTTCCTACATTAGATGTACATCATTTGCAGTTAGGTTGGCAATAATAGTATCGTATGTGCCAAACTACTTGACACTAGCATCAATATCTTTTGCCAATAGTGCAATAACTTCAGCCATAACATCATCTACATTTACCTCATAGAGCATTGGCCTCAACCATGATAACCTTAGTAATATTTCCTATGCATACACTAAATATGTATCTACAGTGAAGCATATTTCATCATAATATTTATCTACAATAGACTTTGGAATCCTCATCCTATTCTTCATTTTAGCTTTAAACTCTTCAAAATTGTTGTCCATTACTACCTCATAACTTTCTCCCAACCTAGATATTAGGTCATTTAATTGTTCCACAATAATTCTATTTCTATCCCATCCAATCCTTCCAATAGTAGGAAAATAATTATGTACATAGAAAAATATACAAAGTAACAGGGAACCAAACTTACAAGACGAGTCCTTTTCTTTCCTTATTGCTTATAGGTTCTCTATGAGTTGTTGCAACTACAACTTGGTAAGGTCATATGAATGATCTTGTTTCATAATTTTGTAGCCCAGATTAATTGCTATGCAAGGTATGCTATTCAATTTTATCGATTGATAGAACTTGTGTGCAATTACACGAACAACAAAATCAATTAGTGGATCCTCAATACTAATTAATATTCTAGGACCATTCGACTTCACCTTGGTCAACTTTTCAATCTCATTCTTGGTTTCACTCTTTATGCTCTTCGGTCAATCTAATGTAGGGTACCCAGTCACGCTTCAAATTGTTGCCTTAGTTATCTTTATTGGTCCCCATTCCAACCATATTTTCATGTTATGCACTCAATTGAGTACAATCTTGATCTCTTCAATCTTGAAAACTTTAGGAAAACTTAGGGCATAGTTAAGCCCTTTGTCAACAATGATCTTGAATTTATTTTTTAGAATTCCATCAATGCATAGCTTGTCATATGTTTCTCTTATTTCATAATCCAATACCTCCAATCTTACATTGATAGCATGATCTGATATCTTAAACAATCAAGACTCTAGGTAGAATTGATGACAACGCTCCGATAGCATCAATAGGGGTTTTAATGTTAACTAAATTTCTAAAATTTGGTGGAGGTTCATGATCATTCCTAATGATTTGTGCATTGATATCCTTTACCATTTCACTACCATATGACATTGTGAACTAGGGTTTTCAATAAAATATTTTCATAGAATACCTTCACTAAATACCTTACTAGGTTGTGAGAGTAATATTTACTTCACTTCAAATTTTTTTTGATATCTTATTGAGGTTGTTTTCTCTGGTCACTATAATCACTTCTACCACCTTTAAATTTTCTCGTGAGCTTTTTGATCACTTGGTGAACAAAAGTGAATGTCCAAATTCAATAAATACCTTCAATTTTTCATTTTAGATATGAAATTAATGTCTTCATACTTAGATAGTGTATGAAAACTAACTTAGTCTACACTTTTAGTTTAGCCAAGGTTATACACTTGGTCATAACCATTTCACTCAATTAGTAAGAGAATTTTCTTGATCACTTGATCTATATCGTAAGGCTCAGTCAATATATACTATATCACTAATGTTTGATACTTAATAATATCTTTCTCAATGCAACTTAATTTATTAACATATGAATTTGCATTACTTCTATGCTAGGAACTAATGTAAAATATAGCTTCGAGCATACAATTCCTGCATACATTCTTTCTTTAGTTAGATGTGGTGTGATCACCTCATCCATTAGATTGGGTGATCATAGTGTCTTGTAGTCTACTTCTTCTAGCTCTTACTATCTCTATCCATGTCTTCTTTCCTTATGGTTTGTCATTTCCATTGCTTGGTGCTAGTGTTGGTGCTAGTGTCCTGGTTTTGCAGTTCTTGCTGATGTATCCAATTTCAAGGCAATTGAAGCATAAGATCTCTCCATTTATCCATTTCTTGTAATTTCTCCTTAAGTATGTCTTGATGCAATTCTTTGGAATGTGTCCATGCTCTCCAAAATGGTGACAACTATACCATGTGTTATAATCCCAATTATAGGAGTTGCCTTTCTTGGCTTTAAGAGTTTGTTTCTCTGGTGGCCAATGCAATTTCTCCTTAAGTCTGCACTCATAATATTTATATCCATTTTTTTATAGTTGTAGAAATGCCCTTGGAATATAGATAACTTTCTAGTTGATTCATTGTTCTTTGATATACATTCATGTGTTTGATGTCCTATTTTCTTGCAATTTAGACAGTTATCACTTGGCTTAGGTTTAGGGATATTTTTACCATTTTTACTTATGAAAATGTTGTCTATGTTTCCATTTTTCCCATATTTATAACATGTAGGTTTTCCTTTTGATTTTGCATTCATTTTTTGTCCACTTTTGGATGATTCTCCTTCTTTAGTAGTTGAGTATTGCTTGAATCCAACTCCAGAGGTGTCTTATTCTCTAGGTGACTTCATCATATCTTCAAAATGCTTGATTTCTTCATTTGGTTTGTTCATCCTTTGCATGAGTTCCTTTTCATGTCTTAACTCATTTTTCAATTGCTCAGTCTTTAACTTTAGATTTTTGATCTCCACATCCTTTCTATTTGCTTCCTGATTTGCAATTACTTTTTGATTCATCATGTCAAGATGATTATTTGTAGCTTCTAAACTTCAAATGGTTTTTCTTCAAGTCTAATAGCTATATTCATTTTATCTTATTCATCCATGAGCTTATCTTCCATTTCTTTCTTCCTTTGTTCAATAACTTCACAAAGTGTAACTGATTGAATTTCTTGTTCTGTCTTCAGATCTTTTACTTCCTTTACTAGGGCATTATTCTTTTCTACCAATTTTATCATTGCTTCATCTTTGTTACTATTCTTTCCATTTTCCACTAGTCCTTCTATATCAACTTATGTGTCTTAATTGTCATTAAGATGTATAGCCATTTCTCTTCTTCTCTGTAGGGATTTTCTTAACTCTTCTCTTGTTGTTTCCAATTGTTTCAACCCGATCTAGATTTCAATCATCTGATTCTCAATGACCATTCCCAACTTATACACTTCCATCTCCATGATATTATCCTCTTAATATATTATGCTTCCTAACAAAAGAACTAGCTCTGATACCAATTGTTGGAATACATATATGAGAAATAAGATATTGAGAGGGAGGGAGGTTGAATTAGGATCTTAAACTTTTATCATAAAAACAATTCCCTTAATTCATATCCAAATCATTTCATAGACCTATCAATAAAATTGTAGTACTGAAGCATAAATGTAATATATCACATCCATAACAATTTAACACATAACACAATGATTTGGTTACCCAAAAACACTTCAAGATGAAGGTAAAATTGGGGTGAGGATGAAGCCCACAAATATTCACTATTGCAACAACAAATTTAACCAGTTAAGGAAATAATATTTGACCATAAGATATGATCTACCCTATAAGAGGTCTACCCTATTGAAATCTTAAGAGACTATTAGGTCTCAACTTGTCAAAGGATTTTACACTCATAATAAAGTAAGGACTCTGTTAGGATATTTACATAGGCTTGTTAGGACTACTCTGTTAAAATATTTACCCTGCCTCAATTACAAAATAACTAATTTAGTTTCTGATCCTTGGTTTTCTCTCTAAGATGATATTAGGTCTCCCCTTTCCTTTATTTCTGACTTGATTCTCCTAATCTAATTAGTTTATTCAGTCCTTCACTGCTCTGATTTCTCTTTGTTGGGTCTTCCTTCTAAAACCTCACTCCACTCCTTCACTTGTGCATATCTCTTATGCATTGTCATTGTATTGTATATAATTCTAGGGTTAGAATCCTCTTTATACAGATGTCATGTGTAGTTTCTAGACCTTGATCGATGACTTAAACTTCATCATCTTTTTCTATTTACATCTATTTTTCTGATTTGTTGAATTGTATGCTCAGAGATCATTACCTTCTATAATGACATATAACCAACATCTTTTTTGGCTCTACAAATATTAATGTCATAGAAATTTTTTTCAAAATGATTTATATATGAGTTTTTTCCAATAAAAACTTGTATGTCAAAACTTCATTACTTAGCACTTGAATGTTATGATGCTTAGTCATGCATACACCTTCCTACTATCACTCAACTTCTATATGTTTTTTTTCTTCTCCCCTAATTAAATTTCAATATTCTTGATCTTCTTTATATTTCTCATCTCATTCTATATTCCTCAACTCACATATCTACTCAATCTCTGTTGAATGCTCGACAATCACTATCTCACTTGGTATAAGTGTTACATGCTCAATCATTACTAGATAACTCAGTTGCAGTAATATACTAAGTGTTGGGACACTAATTGACAACATAGTAAAAATTATTGCTAGACTAAATTTTTTGACAAATATTGTCTAAAAGAATGGAAAGTAAAAATGTTCCACTCTAAAGAAAATAATAGATCAAGTCTTGATTGTGCAAGAATAGGAAAATTTGGATGAGGAGGTGTTTATAATAAGGTAGACTGAAGCTTCATTTTTTACTTTTGTGTTTGCTTACACAATGGATCACTTGAAAAGAGTTGGAAAAATATCCTAGGACAAAACCAAGGAAACAAAGGAAAGTAAATAACAGAAATCAAAGAGCCTACAAAATTAGAAATTTAATCTAGCTACAGTCTACTTTTGCACTAGTTCTATATAAAAAAAATACATGCTTGAATCATAGGATACCTTAAACATATGTTCCATCAATCAATCTAACACATACAAGTGCTACAAATGAGACTAGTACCAAAGTAAACAAAGTCATTTAGTTTTATCCAATCCAAGGAAGATAATAGCAAAAAAATAGAAAGATCTCACTATTTTTGAAGGTAAATAAATCCCATAACAAGTACTCCAAGATCCCTTTAGTCAAAAATCAACTTGTAAATACTAGCGAGCACTGGGTGAAACAAATATATTATAGAAAAATATGATACTGCTATCATTCATGAAGGTATTACAATAGTATGAACAATAAAATCATCAACTTTACCGACCCTAGAAAACTAAACTTTTCTCTTATTTATAGATTAGTATTTATAATTTGGGAAGGAAAATAATATCCAACCCTAACTAGTTCATCGACCATCTTAATTAATTAACACAATCTACTTCTATCTTCATGCAAGAACATCTTTGGAATAAAATAAGGTAAATCATAGCTAGGAAAGGGGCATAAATAAGTAGAGAAGGGGAAGATGAAAGTTCCCAAGGGAAATTTGATCTTAAACAATGATTTTTGGATGCTTTTCCTATAAAATATCTTGTAGTTATTTTGTCAAGATGCCCAATGGTTAATAAGTATAATCCACTTTTGTGACAACCTTAAATGCATCAGATATTTGGGGAAATACATAGTCAAAAAAGGAATTTATCTTCCATCATTAACTATCTATCACATCACTAATAAGTATGTCAGCCAACAACAGTGGCAGATGGCTGGATTTGGAAGGAATCCCATCACACTCACCTATGTTGTAGAAGACTTGATTTCCAAGAATTCTAAGTTTATAACCTTAAGTTTTAGCTACCACAAAATTAAAGCTCACCTGACCAAGTCATTGGGAAGAAGGAATCTCATCCCTAGAACTTTACCTTGTAGATTTGTTGTGTTTCTGAAAGCAAGTGAAGTTCCTTATGAGTAGGTCCTTGTCATGTATCCTCTTATGCTAGGACACAAGGTTCATTAGACATAGAAGGGTAAGTCTCATCAATATCAGAAGGTAAACATTTCAAACTCCCTATTACATGGTTCCTAACATATGAGAACCCTTAAATTTCTTAACTTGTTACTTCACTGGATTCCCTTTCTTGGATGCCTCTCATCCTATGTTGGAAATTGGTCCTTCCATGATTAAGAATTCGGGGACCCAAATTTCCTAGAACCCTTGTGGAATTATCTTCCCATATTTTCTCAAAGATTCCTATTTTACATGAAATAACCACCTAAAAAAAATTCAATACACTGGAGCTAGTATCTATTAGCACCTACAAGGACTAGACATGTGTTAATGTTGTGATCCTTTTGAAACACTTTTTTTTTTACTAGGCTTAAGATTTATGGTTCCTAGAACCTTGTACCCTCCCATCCTTTTCTTGAAGATGAATATGATATATGGGAGAGGACACAAAACCTAGAAGTTAGAACAAGTAAAGTAGCTTCTGGTAAAAGAAAAATTGTTGGAAACTACAATTGGAATTATTGTTATGCTGTCATTGATGTAAAACCTTACTGGTAAGATATTTTCTAATAGTGTAGAGTGCCATATTAGTTGATTAGATAAAAATATGAAAAATTTGTTGAGTAAAGAGGAGTAAGTATGATGTAACTACAAAGGGAACTTGATTAGTTAATATTTGACAAGATAATGTGTTGTTTGATCATTATATTGAGTGAAGAAGAGTTGAAATGTAAATGATATGTTTAATACAAGACAAGAAGTTTTATAAAACACAAATCTTGATTGAGTAATAGGTTACTAGGTCAATGAAGAAGTTGAAGTAGAAAATTAACGAAATTGAGTAATAGCCAAGAAAATAAGTATTAGTCGAGTGGTGCCAGTGACTGAGTGAGATAAAGGTAAGATAAAGTAATGAACAAGTACAATGAAGGACAAGTGAGACACATCAATAGTGACCAAGCTACAAGTGATGATCAAGATGAACAACATAGTGATGACTAAGTGTCAAAAAATTAATAGTTTGTGAATGAATCAAGCTTTGAGGGTGATATAGTTCAATTTATAGAAGAGTAAAAACATGTAAAAGATAAGATTGATGTGATAGTATGTTTAATGCATGAATTGATTTTTTTAAGCAATCTAAAGGAGAAGATTCAATGAAAAGTTTCTAGAAGTTTCAAGAAAGAGGTAGAAGGAAAAAATGATGAATAGATCCAATGAATTTGATCAAACCCTAAGATCTACAATTATGTTTATGTGGAAAAAGATTAAACCTATCTATTTAAGGAAGAATAAGAGATGACTTACAACTAGTTGTTGGACTAGAAAATTTATGGAGAATAGGTGAAGAAAAGAGTTACAAGAGGAAATGAGAATTTTGTTAGTGATATTACTTGAAATGTTGCCAAGAAGATCATAGATAGAGTATGTGATGAAATCCAGTCAATGAACCAACAATGAGCCAAACAAAGATATAAATCTACAAAGTGAGTTATATTTTATTAGATCAACCTAGCTATTCCTTTGTAACCATCATGGTAGTAAAATTATTTAATCAAGGTTGACCTAACAATCATATTGTAAATCTTTTAATCAAGGTTACATTCGAGTGGGATATTTAAAAGCCCTCTAACAAGGCCACTGCTAACAAGGTGATTAAATTCTTTAATAGGGACAAATCTAACAATGTGTTTTGTAACCTTTAATAGGTTTGTCTCTTAACCGAGCTCACTTCAAAAGAGTGAAAAGTGGCAGCATGTTACTTGGTGGTTTTCCAAAATTGGGTTTCCATGTTAAATCGTAGTATCATACTTGTGTGAATGTTATTTTTATATTTCATGTTATTTATTGTTACATGTTTTTGTTATTTGACATATACTAAATAGAGAGCTAAGTGATGAGATGAGTAAGTTGAATGATTGATAAATTTCTATTTTGGTCGAGTAGACTTATGATTTTGATTAAGTGGTTTGAAGTAGTTAAAAGTTGAATTGGTACATATAGACCCAAGGATAATTGATTCGCCCCCCTCTTAGTTATTCTAATCATTTTAACAAAAAGATGGTCTTTAGAAGTCATACCTTGGAAGCATGAAAAGTACCTCTCACTAGTCATACGAGAGGACATCCTTGAACCCTATAAACCTAAAATATTAAAAAATATGAACACTAAAATAAATATTTTTAAACCAGAAAATTATCCTTTACTTATTCTTCACCAGAATCCCAAATTGCATTGCCCAGATGAAATACTCCAAAAACAAAGATTACAATAATAAGTTTTCCTTATGTGGTTAACAAGACCACTATTCAATATTCATTCACATGACTATTCAATATTCACCAAAATATTCAAGGGGAAAATGGAGGCACTTTTATAGGACTATAGGTCTCCCTATTTTTGAGCCTTTAAGCCATTCAAAAATGTTTGAGAGGGAAAGAGGGAAATTTCTAAATATGATTCCACTTCTAATCCAAATTAGATTAGCTAGGACCCAAAGAAAAAAGAGCACCAAAACTAAATTCAAATTATAAAGAGGAATGCAATACAAGGAAATGTACTCTTTGGCACTTACTAGGATAATGTGAATGTGAAATTAAGCTAGTTGCTTAAATAATGCAAATATAGATGTTATGTAAATAAAATTAGCCTAATTAAGATATGGATCTAGGGTAAAGATATGAAAGAAAATAAAATATGAAAGAGTCACATTGAAATGCATAGAGGAAGATGTAATTTAGCTCCAAAACTCACCTTTTTTGAATATTCATACATGGACCTTGGAATGAAATGATGAAAGGAAAAAACCCCATAAATATCCTTGAAAAAGGGCATTGGAGGTCTAGGTCAACTTGGAAAGGTACTCTACAACAAGGTTGACATAGCCAGTGACTTGCAAAAAACTTCTCTAGAAAGCTCTTGAAGAGTATGTTCAAGATCTATAAGCTCCGATAGGTATCTTGTAGATAAACATAGAAAATAAGGGTTTTGGGATTTTTTTTTGGGGAGAGCGCGAGGGGGTGGTGGGGGAGAGATTTTTTTGGTCAAGCCCTAGGTTAAGGAATTAACAATAAATGATAAATATAAATGTAAAGGAAACAAGATAAATTCTCATCCTTTTCATATTTACATCTTGTAGCTTTCAATGGATTTCCCCTAAAGCTACCCAGATATCTGGATGACATGATCATGCTCATTGAGATCGTGAGACAAGCAATCTAGTTGAATGTGTTGAGTGCCAATATGAGGAAAATGGGATACAAATTTTCCATAAAAGTTGGGGCTTACAGTTGTGAGTCCTGATCAGATGCCAAAAACATGCTCAAGGCATTCAAGAACAATTTCAAATTAGAAGAATATGATGTGGTGAAGCCTATGATTGACCCAAATGTGTATGCCAGAGATGTGCTTCAAATTGGAAGTGTGATCAAGCATGTTACTACTGTAGAAAATTATTGGGTAGATTGCAAAGATGAGTTGGAGAGCTGTGATCATGCATTTGCTAGACTCATGGTGAAATAGATAAAGGCATATGACATTGATCTCAATCTAGAAGGATTGGAAGATGATGGGAAAAATATGTATAGTAATACATATTTGACCAAATTAAGGAATACTCCTATTAGTTTTGAGCCATGTGTTGATATGGAAGAAGACCTTGATGTTATGATGGCCCAAATTGTCAAAAGAATCAGAAAATGGGTCGAGTGGATAGCAAAAAAGGGCCAGAGTAGGAGCAAGACTACTCAAGCTTCTCCAACCACTACTACTCCTACTTCTTCTCAAAGTGCCACACTTAGTGTTACAACTACGAATGATCAAGGACCTACTCAATCTGCAGGAGGAGGTGACCAACCCTTGGAGAAAAACATTCCAATAGCTCCAACTTGCCAAGGCGGTCCTCTACCAGTTATTGAAGCCCAAGCTAGCACCAAAGAAAAGAGGATTGAAGAGCCAAAAGATGGTGTTACTACTCTAGTCTCACCTCCTCATGTTACTGCTCCAGTCTCACCTCCTCATGTTACTGCTCCAGTCTCATCTCTTCATGTTACTCCAACTCCATCTCTTCATCATAGTCCTAGTCCATTTGCAAGTACTCCCCTTTTGAAGCCAACTAGTTCCCCCATTCAAATAGTAGAAATCAAAGATGAATAGAGTAGTAGTAGCGAGTCCACTAAATCTGATGAAGTTGCAAGGAAAAATCAAGAAGAAGAGAAAGCCCTGAGTTCATCTAAGCTTCTGTTTCAAGATCCTAAGAATCCTTTTTCTGCAACTATAGTGGCAGTGACTCTAGTGAAGAAGAAAATGTTTAGTATAGAGTCACTTGGGGCTGCTTCTAAAGTGATTAGTATAGAGTCTTGGCTAGAAGACACATTAGAAAGGAAGAGAAAGAGGAAAGAGGAGAGTATTCCTACAAAGGATACTATGTCTCAAGTAGTTCACTCTGGGTCTACAATAGTGAAAGCTAAGAAGTAGAAGACTTTATCAATACTTGGGCAAGATCCAAAAATAGGACACTTAACAATGGAGGTAGCAAAGCCAAACAAAGCAAGAAGAATTGAGGATATGACACCTGATGATTTCACTCTACATTCAATTGATCTTGGAGAGGCTAGACATGATACAAAGGTGGGCCTATGGAGATCAAGTAATGAGGTGATAGAAGAACAATTGGAGAGCCTCAAATTATAAAAAATCAAGATGAAGGCCGAGATTGAAGAATTGAAAAGATTTATCAGGCAGTTAGTTGTTCCATTGGCAACCATTATTGGTGTGCCTGCTACTAAGAACTCCATAGTAGAAGAAGTGCAAGCTTCCATCTCACAACTTCAGAAAGATAGTCATTTTGGTTAGATTGAAAGAGAATGGATTGATGAACTCAATGCAGATGGAATTGCTCTGATTGATCAAATTGGAAATGTTATCCTTCGATTGGAAATTGAGAAGGATAATATCATATCTAATCACAACACTTTCGTCATAGAGAAGGAAAGATGTGATGAATGTATTTCTCTCGTAAAAATGGTCATCCAAATGAAGGAAAAAGAGGTAGTTGAAGCAAAGATTTTGAAGAAAGGGACCGAGCCTCTGTTCGAATGGCTTCAAAGCATGCAATTTCAGTTGGAGATGATTCAAGAAGCTAAAGAGGGACTCAAAGAAATAGGGGAAAAAGTGAGGAATACTCAAGATAGAGCATTCAAACTCATGCAAGGATTAAACATTAACCCACAAACTAGTGGGCAAGGGAAAGCTCTCATTGGGCTAGAAGTAATGAAAAAAAACTTCTCCACATACTCGAGTAACTATCTAGAATGACTTCAAGTAGTCAAAATAGAGTGGTAGAGTTGTAGATGCTTGGTGGATACGTACACATGGCTGCTAGAGAATTGACAAGTTAGCTAGATATAGTGAAGGAGCTGGCTCAAGAGCATTTGAAGTGGCTCTTAAGATTCACTAATGTACATGTGCCTAGTCATGAAGAAATGATTCCAATTATAGTTGCTTCTAAGGAATATAGAGGGAAAACTAAAAAGGGAAAGAAGTCCAAGTGATTCAGCTAACACTCCCTATTCATCTTCTGATGTAAATTCTGCAAATTTTTTAAAATTTGTAATATGACAAATTGGCATCTTTCCATTTGTCTTCCTTAGAAGATGAATTGATTAAAATTCCTATTGTAACAATCATCTCTCAACTCTATATGTATGAAGTTGAATGATTAATGAAAGGCTGGCAAATTTTGGTATAGGATACTTGATGTTGCAGAGTCAATTGAAGAGTATTTTATGTCAGTTATTTCCTATTCCAGTAAGTTGAGAGTTGTTAATTAGTTGGTTCTTTCTCTTAAACTAAGTTACAATAGGAAGGAAATAATTGTTTCATTCCTTTGTTTTGAGGTTGTGAATAAACCCAGTAGGATGTGTTGTGAACTATTTAGAGAAGGACTCATTAGACCTTTTTTTTATTTTTCCATTTACATCTTTGTTATTAGTTGTCGTAGATTAGTTGAATGTTGAGTGTATGAATTCATAGGATGTGTGAGTTCTATCATTTGGTTCATAGACTAGAAAGTTTACCTTTCTTGAATTAAGTTCTACTTAGGCTTAATTCAGTTTACCTCTTCTGCTCTCGGGTAAAGAGCATACCCCGTATTAGTTTTAGGAACAAAACATAATTCCTTGAACATCATTCACATAGGGAGTTGTACCTACCAATTCAAAGAGAAGCCAAAAATTAGAGAAAGGATTTTCAACTATTGTAAACAAATATTGTTCATCATTTGGGCATTAAGAGTCATATTTTCACAAGAAAGGACAAATCTATTTACCAATATATTTTTTGCGACTTTGCTGGGGAAGTGAATAGTTGCTTGATCAAAGAGCCTATGTGATGAGGGAAAATGGTACTACCTCATGAAAACATAATCCCAGTGCTCCAACCTAACCTTGGTTTTCAAGACGACCAAGAGGACATAATTTCATCCCTTAACACATTCATTTGGAGGCACAAAAGAAACACTGAACATTATCGAAATGCTAGCCAGGTTTTAGAGGAAGAAAAAAGAAGAGTTGAAGCTTTTGAAAGAGTTGTTCAAAGGAAAGATATCCAGAGAGCAGAAAGAAAATTAAGACAATAAGCTCAGAGATAAACTAGACCCAACATCTTGGAACAATTTAGGTTCCTCAGAAGTACCAAGAAATAGGATGGGCAGGATTCCAACTTTGATAAACTTGCAGAGCTTAGCTTTCCTATTTTAGACATCCCAAAGTGGAAAGGTGAAGGTAAAAGTCAGAGTAGACCCCCTTCCCCTATTAGAAATTAGGATGCTAGCACTTCACATTCCACTTGTCAAGTGTTAGCACTTCATGGAGTTACTACCCCTCCAGTTGTTAATTTTTTTCCATATACCACTAGAACAATCATGGCCACTCCATGGGCCACGGAAATAGGGCCATTAGCATTGAATGCTTACTATCCACTCCCAGTTGGTTCAAGGAAGAATTTTCCTAAATTCTTAGGTGATGGAAAATTCACTACAGATGAACACATTAAAGCTTTCTTTGCGGCTACTCATATTTTAGGAGTGGGACATGGAGATGTGGCTATAAGGTTGTTTATAGAAACCCTCATAGATAGTGTAGCAGATTGGTTTTATCATCTACCTAATGGCTCAATAACTAATTGGGATACAATGAGAACTGAATTTGAGGCTAGATTCAAAACCGTAGAAGATGAACACACTTTGCTAACATAGTTGACTTCAATTAAGAAGTAACCAACTATGAGCATGAGGGATTTCATTGCCAAATTAAATAAGATTAATAGTAGAATTCCTTCTATTGATAGACCCACACCTGGTAATTTGAAAACTTTCTTTATTAGTGCTATGCCTCTAGATATCAATTATGATATGAGAATAGCACATCCCACTGATTTGGCTTATGCACAAAAGAAAGCTATTGAATGTGAGGATGATTTAATTTCAGAAAGAAAATGGAAATGAGAACTTCAAACTAAAGGGATTTCTAGTAATACCACATCATCAAAAGAGATGATTCAGAATTTGTCTAATGAACTAGTAGCGATTAATAAGTAGTTACCCAAATTCAATAGCTCTTATCAGCAGAATTACTAGAATTCACCAGGAAAAAGTAATGAAAGTAGATTTTTGCAACTTACAAGCTCACAACCTAGGTTGCAAATTGAAGCAATGTCAAAAAAAGGAAATATGTGCATTTTTCATTTGACCACAGATCATGATAGTGAAAATTGTTTGGAGACTACCCGCATGATGTAGTCATTATCTACTAATGAATTAAACATTGTGACTCCTTGTTCAGAGCTTGATTCTTATTCAAATGGTAACTCTAGAAATTTATTTTTAGAATACGAATCAGATTCTATATCAAAAGGTGAGTGTTATGCAACTATTGATGGAACTTCATACATAGTGCTTACCCATGAACAAAGGTTAAAGAACCAAACCTTTAGTCACACTCACAAGAATGACTCCAACCCTTCAATGAACAATGTACATATTGATCAAGGAACATCTACTTCACAAATGGGTAAGGATGAGACATCATTTGATTTCATTCAATTTTGTGAAGAGTCAAAAATTCAAATTTCCACTATTGATTATTTAAAGTCACATCCTTCTGAGTTAAAAAGGCTGATAGACTAATGTAAAGGAAACACATCAAATGCTAATTATAATGTAATGGTTGAAAAAAAAGATGAAACCTTGACATCTAGATTGTTTAATCAAGAATATTCCATAGTTTTAGCAACCTCTCCTAGGAAAAAGCTTGAACCTTTTTATATCTCATTATACATCAATGGATGTAAACTTAGTAATTGTATAATAGATTCAGGTGCATCGAATAATGTTATGCCTTATTTTTTAGCTAAGCTTTGGGTCTCAATCTTACTAAAGTGAATGGAAGATTCTATTCAATGGATGCCAAACAAGTTCCCTTACTTAAACAGATTAAAGATGCTCAGGTAGCTTTAGCTTCACATCCATAAAAAAAGCTCCTATTGACTATCCTAGTAGCTGATATCCCAGCAAGCTATGAACTTCTATTAAGTAGAAGTTTCTATCATGATTTAGGAGGAGAAATAAAATTGGACTGGTCCCAAGCAGTAATACCTATTGGGAATAAGAAAATCAAAATAAAACCTGAAGAAAAGGCAAAGTTCATAGTGTTGAAATTAGATGACCCTAAAGCTTAGATCCTACATCAAGAATTAGAGTTTAGCAATCATATGTTGTTTACTGAAGAAGGCATGAACAAACAAATAGATGAAAATCAAGGATATAAAATTTCCAATGAAAATAAAGATGTACTAGGAATATGGACTCTTGAATTTGATGGAAGTTGTGCCTCTTTAGGATCTGGAGCTGGTGTAGTATTGATATCCCTAGAAGGAGAACCTAGACCTATGGCTTTCAAATTGGAATTTGGGAATACAAATAATACTGCAAAATATGAGGCCTTATTACTAGGAATAATGTCAGCAAAAGAAAAAGGAGTAAAGATTTTAAAAGCCTAAGGTGATGTAGAGCTTATTGTAAAGCAAGTAAAAGGGCAGTATTCTGTTAAAAATAACAAGCTAAAAAATTATAGGAATAGAGTCTGGGATGAGATTGAAGGTCTAGATGCCTTCTCTATTGAAGTAGTTCTAAGAGAGATGAATACTAAAGCTAACTCCTTAGTAGTCTCCACCTCTTTATTACTCCCTCATCCAGATTTCAAAGACAAAAAGTATCAAATTGAAATTGTATATCAATCCACTGTCCCAGATAACACATAATCTTTGCAAGTCTTCAGTGATGATAAGATTTTGTAGATGTTTTTAGAAAATGACAAGTCTAGTTTTGAACATGAGTTTAGTGGAAGTGACCATGAAAGCTCTGATGCAATTGAGAAACTGGGTCAAAATGGAGAAGTTCAATTGAAAGGCAACATTATTCCACCATATTTCATGGCCTTAGAAAAATTGTTTAATAGACATGATGCTTACATAAAGTAGAAGAGCATAGAAAAGGGGCCAATAATGGGTGAATATGAAGGAGTTAACATTGGAGATATTCATAATCCCAAATTGATTAACATTGGGAGGTGTTGCTCACTCGAAGAGAAAAAGGCTACAAAGAATCTATTTATGGAATATAGAGATGTTTTCGCTTGGAGCTATGAACATTTAAAAAGTTATAAAAATGGGAAGGTAAAACTTGAAATTCCACTAAAGCCTGATACAACCCCTTTCCGATAGAAACAAAGGAACTATAATCCTAAAGTCACTGATGCCATCTTTCGAGAAGTAGATAAGATGTTAAAAGAAAGAATTATTTATCCCATTCATCATTCCACCTAGATAGCCAATATAGTACCCGTTAGGAAAAAGAATGGAGAAATAAGAATCTGTGTTGATTTTTGCAATCTAAATCAAGCGTCCCTAAAAGATAACTTTTCTCTTCCTAATATGGACCATTTATTGCAAATAGTGGTAGGATCTAAAATGATGTATATGCTTGATGGCTTCTTGAGTTATAATCAGATTAAAGTAGAAGAGAAAGACTAGC
Organism: Cupressus sempervirens; assembly: GCA_028749045.1. Classification (NCBI taxonomy): domain Eukaryota; kingdom Viridiplantae; phylum Streptophyta; class Pinopsida; order Cupressales; family Cupressaceae; genus Cupressus; species Cupressus sempervirens. The sequence goes on along the minus strand of CM053788.1, from coordinate 388,852,805 downwards.
ATAAGATGAAATTCACTACCCCTTGGGGTACATTTGCATATTGCAAAATTCCTTTTGACTTATCATCACTGGTGCTACATTCCAAAGGTGCATGAGTAATACATTCGATGATTTAAAAGACCAAATTATAGTCATATACTAGGATGACCTCACCATGTTCTTGAGAAAAAGAAAAGATCATATAGAAGATTTGAGGAAAGTATTAGAAAGATGCCAAGAGCATGGAATATCTCTCAACTCGAAGAAGTCAATTTTTTGTGTGACTGAAGGAAGGCTCCTTGGACATATAGTGTCCCAAGAAGGCATTAGAGTTGACCCTGAAAGAGTGGAATCTATTCAAAGACTAAGCTTACCCTCAAACAAAATAGGGGTTAAATGTTTCTTTGGGCAGGTGAATTTTCTCAGAAGATTTGTGCCTGATTTCATGGAAACTACTAAACATATAGTGGATATGATGAAAGGAAATTAAAATTTCAAATGGAATGATATGGGGAAGTGAGCTTTTCATGATATAAAACTACTATTGCTAATGCTCTAGTACTGTGTCATCCAAATTATAAGCGAGACTTTATCATTTATCGCTATGCTTCTGAACATAATTTGTTAGCTATTCTTATGCAGGAGAATGATGGAGTACAAGCTCCTATTGCTTTTATGAGCATACCTTTAAAGAACCATGAACTCAAATATTTGCAAGTTGAAAAGCATGCTTTCTTAGTGGCCAAGGCTCTTAAACATTTTTTATTCTATATCCTACATTCGCATTCAATAGTTTTTGTCCTAGATGTAGCAGTAAAGAGCATATTGACACAACAAGATATAGGTTGCAATGTTAGAGGAGCATGGGTAGCAAAAATACAAGAATACGATATAGAGATTAAACCTACCAAGTTGATAAGAGGGAATTCTCTATGCAAGATAATTGCAAAAAACAAAATCACTGGAAGGTCAGAAGAATCGGGTGAGAAGCAATTGGTGTTAGTTGTAGGTCTCTATGATCCATGGTTTGAAAACATCTCTTACCTTTTAACATATGTTGAATGTCCAGAGGGCCTAAATGCAAAGAAAATAAGAGATCTAAAACTAAAAGAAACTAAGTATGTCATTTGAGATGGTAAGCTTTTCAAAAGGGCTATTAATGGTACTTTCCTTAGATGTGTAGATAAACAACAAAAGATAAAAAACAACAAGAAAAGTTGTTGAAGGCATTCCATGATGAAGCTTGTGGAGGACATTTCTCTTCTTTAGTCACAACATTTAAAATATGAAGGTAGTGCTATTACTGGCCTGGGATGTTTAAAGATGCATATGCATGGGTAGAAAAGTGTGAAAAGTGGAAGATGTTCTCCATACGTCCTCAATTAGCTACTTTACCTTTGAGACCTATTATCATTGAAGGGCCTTTTCAATAGTGGGGCCTTGACTTTGTTGGTCCTATTAGCCCTACATCTAGTGCTGGTCATCAGTATATAATAAATGCAATTGATTACTTCACTAAATGGGTAGAAGTTAGAGCTACAAAGAAGACTAATTTTGAGGTGGTGTGTGAATTCATAAAAGAAAACATTCTGGTCAGGTTTGGTGTTCCTATTAAATTAGTGATGGATAATGCATCTTATTTTTCTTCAATCAAAATTACTGATTTCTATTTTGAGGATGGGATCACCATTGGTCATTTATCTAATTATTTCCCTCAATGGAATGGATAGGCAGAGTCTAGCAATAAGAACTTAATTAATATTGTTAAGAAGCTAGTCTCAGATAATTAGAAAACCTGGCACAAAAAGATTCATGAGGCACTCTGGGCAGATAGAGTGACACCCAAGAGGGCAATTGGTATATCCCCTTTTGAACTAGTTTATGGAATGGAAGCCAACCTACGTCTACCTTTGGAGTTAGCCATGAAAAAAATCATAATAGTAATTGAGGATGATGTCTATAAGGATGGTCTAGAAAAGAGGATCTTATATCTGAGAAAACTCGAAGAAGAAAGGAAACAGGTTGTAGACCACATTACACAACACCAAATGTGAGTGAAAGAGATTTTTGATAAAAGGACAAGACCCAAAAAATTTATGGCAGGAGATATGGTGTTGCTTTGGGACAAAAGAAAGGCTCCAAAAGGAATGCATAAGAAGATTGATGCTTTGTGGAAGGGTCCATTCAGAATTCAACAAGCATTCGAAAATAATTCTTTCAAGTTGGCATATGAAGATGGTGAAGTACTACCCCTAATTTATAATGGTCAATATCTCAAGCTCTATTAAATTGCAAACTGAAAATAGGTGACCCATGTATTTTATTATAGTTACGTATTAGTTCTTGTCTATGTTTTCCTAGTTAGGTTTTCCCTTCCTGTTTTGTCTCCTTGTTTGTCCTGCCTTATTTTTGTTGTGTTTCCGCCTTTTATTTCCTTTGTGAAACCAAATATTCTAAGTTCCTTGAAAAGTGGAGATTAACTTGTATTTTTTTGAGTTTAGTTGAGTCAGTTGATCCTTTCTTCTTCAAGTGATAAGTACTTCCATTGGGTTTTCATCTTTTCCCTTCTCTCGCATTGTATGGTCGGGTGGGTTTTATTTATCATCATGAGTCTTTGGGGTAGTTTAGGACCTTTCTCAATGGAGATTCTTAAATTATGTTACTTTAGATGAACTTACTTACAAATCATTTTTTTTTGAACATATAGAAAGTTGACTTGGCAAAAAATCTAGTTTTTTCTTCTCCTTGGCGGGTTTTCGCACCCTGAAGGTGAAACTTCATTGAGATGCACAAATGTGATTTGTGAGCTTAAATGAAGAGAAGAAAATTATGTTATGGATAGATCATTCAAGTATTTCCATTTTTTCACTGCAGCAATCTTTCAAAACTCACTAAGATGATAAAAAAGGGCATTGGCAAAAAACTCAGAAACAACTTCTCCTCGATGGGTTTCGAACCAAGAAGTCAGTTTTCTGGAAAGGCATTTGTGAAAAGGTAAGTAGGTCAATGGGTCTCATCTTTCACTTGTGAAGCCAGTTTTATATTTTTTTGAGGCTTAAAGTAAAGTGGTAAGGGAAGAGAAGGTAAAACGAGGGCAAAAGTGAAAAAGTGGAAATCATCTTCTCCTCTGTTGAATTTTTACCCTTGAAAGCAATTTTTTGCATCCAATGAAAAATCACTCTTGCAAGCATGGCTATTTGACAAATTGATTATAGGAGGCTAAAAAGATAAGGGAAGCATGTTGGTCACACTAAGGAAGGTATTCTATTCAAAATTTGGCTGAGTGAATTTTTACTCACGGAGTACTCCCTTCTTAATTCTTCGTAGCTTGGTAAAAAATAGGAAAGTAAAACTGTAATAAAGGAAAGTAACCGTTGGGCTAACAAAAATAGTGAAAAGACAAGAAAGAATTTGTTGTAACCTCCACATTTACTAATCTAATGGATTTATCATTTAATTAATTTGTGTGGCACAAATCTTAAAGATTAACGAGTGGATTGGAGTTTCTATATAGAGATGAACATAATAGATTTTTAAACTACTGCTTACTTATTTGAACTATTATGCTATTGAGTTGACTATTGATTTCAAAATTCCCACAATTGCAAAGTTCTACTCTCTATCCTATTTTGAGTTTTAAGATTTCCAATTTATCTCTACCTCAGTCAAGATGGCAACAAGATTTGTTGGGTTTGATGGATTGGGTGGAATCAAGTCTACATGGTAGAATATCACAGACACTTCACTCCGTTTCTTTGACATGGAAGATTTCCAAAGAAGGTTGAGGATGGAACCAATCCATCCCATAACAGATAAACTTTGAGGAAGTGGGCTGGTAGAAGTAGTAGGATTTTCTGTAGTAGTACAAGCCCTAGAACTAATTATTGAATGTATTAATCACTATAACCCAGATATGAAGCAAATCTTACTGCTTGATCAAATGGTGTTAATCTCAATTGATAGGCAAGTAGTAGTGAACTACTTGTGGATTCTAGAATGAGAGGAGTTCTCTGAATTAATGATTTGAGGTGCCTTGTCTGAATTTTCTCTGAAGAAGATGGTGTGGTGAAAGGAGATCATAAGTTCTTGGTTCCAAAAGCCAAAGAGGCCTAAGAGTAAGGTCCCTAAAACCCTTTTCAGCATTGATCTCAAGCTCGAGATTATGGACATTCTGGTCCTCTTGCATTGACTTAAAGGTGAGGTAGAAGCCTTTAATTTTGTAGAACAATACTTCTTTTTTGTGCAAATTATTTTCTCAGATACACAATATATTGACTAGGCATATGAGGTAAGTGAACATCTATCTAGGGCTCTTAGTGTAGCTAAGTTCTACAATTCATTTTATATGTCTTCTTTCTTGATATATATATTGGCTTCCCTACAATTATGGTCAAGACTCCCCAGATTAGAGAATTTCCTTGATGACATGAAAAGATATGAATTTTATCCATGCTTGCAACTTTTGAATAGTTATGCAGAGTATATCTGAGTAAATGATGTGTTCACAATGAGAATATGCAAGGAGCTCCAAGGATGTTTGGAATGGAGATTCAGCCTAGAGGCAATGATGGTCATCAGTCAATTTGGTAGTCATTTCATCCAATTCTCATCCTTTTCATATTTACATCTTACAGCTTTCAATGGATTTCCCCTAAAGTTGCCCAGATATCTAGATGACATGATCATGCCCATTGAGATCATGAGACAAGCAATCTAGGTGAATGTGCTGAGTGCAAGTTTGAGGAAAAAGGGATACAAATTTTCCATAAAAGTTGGGGCCTACAGTTGTGAGTCCTGATAAGATGCCAAAAACATCCTCAACGCATTTGAGAAAAAATTCAAATTAGAAGAATATGAAGTGGTGAGGCCTATGTTTTACCCAAATGGGTATGCCAAAGATGTGCTTCAAATTGGAATGTGATCAAGCATGTTACTACTATAGAAGATTATTGGGCAGCTTGTAGAGATGAGTTGGAGAGCTGTGATTGTGCATTTGCAAGACTCATGGTGGAACAGATAAAGGCATATGGAATTGATCTCAATGTAGAAGGACTGGAAGATGATGGGAAAAATATGTATAGTAATACATATTTGACCAAATTAAGGAATACTCCTATTAGTTCTCAGCATATGTTGATATGGAAGAAGATCTTGATGTTATGATGGCCTGGATTGTCAAAAGAACCAGAAAATGGGTTGAGTGGACATCAAAAAAGGGCTAGAGTAGGAGCAAGACTACTCGAGCTTCTCTAACCACTTTTTTCTCCCATTTCTTCTCAAAGTGCCACACCTAGTGTTAAAACTATAGCTGCTCAAGGACCTGCTCAATCTGTAGGAGGAGGTGAGCAACCCTTGGAGAAAAACATTCCAATAGCTCCAACTTGCCAAGTTAGTCCTCTACCAGTTATTGGAGCCCAAGCTAGCACCAAAGAAAAGAGGATTGAAGAGTCGAAAGATGGTGTTACTGCTCCAGTCTCATCTCCTCATGTTACTCCAACTCCATCTCCTCATCATAGTCCTGGTCCATCTATAAGTGCTCCCCTTTTGAAGCCAACTAGTTCCCCCATTCAAATAGTAGAAATTAGAGATGAAAAGAGTAGTAGCAGCGAGTCCATTGAATTTGATGAAGCTGCAAGGAAAAATCAAGAGGAAGAGAAAGCCCTGAGTTCATCTAAGCTTCTGTTTCAAGATCCTAAGAATCCTTTTTATACAATTACAGTGGTAGTGTCTTCGATGAAGAAGAAAATGTTTAGTATAGAGTCAGTTGGGGCTACTTCTAAAGTGATTAGTATAGAGTCCTAGCTAGAAGACACCTTAGAAAGGAAGAGAAAGAGGAAAGAGGAGAGTATTCCTACAAAGGATACTGTGTCTCAAGTAGTTCACTCTGGGTCTACAATAGTGAAAGCTAAGAAGTAGAAGACTTTATCAATACTTGGGCAAGATCCAAAAATAGGACACTTAACAATGAAGGTAGCAAAGCCAAATAAAGAAGGGAGAATTGAGGATATGACACACGATGATTTCACTCTGCATTCAATTGATCTTGGAGAGGCTAGACATGATACAAAGGTGGGCCTATGGAGATCAAGTAATGAGGTGATAGAAGAACAATTGGAGAGCCTCAAATTGTGAAAAATCAAGATGAAGGCCGAGATTGAAGAATTGAAAAGATTTATCAAGAAGTTAGTTGTTCCATTGGCAACCATTACTGGTGTAATTGCTACTAAGAAACCCATAGTAGAAGAAGTGCAAGCTTTCATCTCATAGCTTCAAAAAGATAGGCATTTTTGTCAGATTAGAAGAGAATGGATTGATAAACTCAATGTAGATGGAATTGCTCTGATCAATCAAATTGGAAATGGTATCCTTTGATTGGAAACTAAGAAGGATAATATCATATCTAATCACAAAACTTTGGCCCCAGAGAAGGCAAGATGTGATGAATATATTTCTCTCCTGAAAATGGTCATCCAAATGAAGGCAAAAGAGGTAGTTGAAGCAAAGATTTTGAAGAAAGGGACTAAGCCTCTATTTGAATGGCTTCAAAGCGTGCAATTTAAGTTGGAGATGATTCAAGAAGCTAAAGAGGGACTCAAAGAAACATGGGAAAAAGTGAGAAAGACTCCAGATAGAGCATTCAAACTCATGTGAGGATTACTCACTAACCCACAAACTAGTGGGCAAGGGAAAGCTCTCATTGGGGTAGAAGTAATGAAAAAAAACTTTGCCACATACTTGAGTAATCTATCTAGAATGACTTAAAGTAGTCAAAATCGAGTGGTAGAGTTGCATACACTTGGTGGATATGTACATGTGGCTGCTGGAGAATTGAAAAGTCAGCTAAATACAGTGAAGGAGCTAGCTCAAGAGCATTCGAAGTGGCTCTTAAGATTCACTAATGTACATGTGCCTAGTCACAAAGAAATGATTCCAATTATAGTTGCTACTAAGGCATATAGAGTGAAAATTGAAAAGGGAAAGAAGTCCAAGTGATTTAGTTGACACTCCCTTTTCATCTTCTGATGTAAATTTTACAAATTTTGTAAATTTTGTAATACGAAAAATTGACATCTTTCCATTTGTCATACTCAAAAGATGAACTGATTAAAATTCCTATTGTAATGATCATCTATCAACTCTATATGTATGAAGTTGAATGATTAATGAAAGGTCAGAAAATTTTGGTATAGGATACTTGATGTTGTAGAGTCAATTGAAGAGTATTTTATGTCAATTATTTCCTATTCCAGTAAGTTGAGAGTTGTTAATTAGTTGGTTCTTTCTCTTAAACTAATTTACAGTACGAAGGAAATAATTGTTTCATTCCTTTGTTTTGAGGTTGTGAATAAACCCAATAGGATGTGTTGTGAAATATTTAGAGAAGGACTCATTAGACCTTTTTTTATTTTTCTATTTACATCTCTATTAATAGTTGTCATAGATTAGTTGAATGCTGAGTGTATGAATTCATAGGCTGTGTGAGTTCTATCATTTGGTTCATAGACTAGAAAGTTTACCCTGCTTGAATTAAGTTCTTCTTAGGCTTAATTTGGTTTACCTCTTCTACTTTTTGGTTAAGAGCATACCCCGCATTAGTTTTAGGAACAAAACATAATTCCTTAAACATCATTCACATAGGGAGCTGTACCTACTGTAGAACAAGATTTTAGTGTGCAAGGAACACTAGCAATAAGAGAAACATTCACAAACTAAAACTATATTCACATATGAGATTAGACAAAGGAAACAATTAAGGAATGCAAACCCAAAAAAGGAAACACTCCATGCTTCCTTGATTTTGTAGATGTGTCCTTTGATGTGGATGTATGCTCAAGATGCTCAAAGTCACTTCAATGGTGGAGATGGATAATAGCAAATTGGTAGCTTTGTGAGCTCTCAATTTGGCATCATAAGGGTATGGGTATGGCTTTTGGCTCTCAAAAGGGCATGGTAACTTTAGCTCAAAGATTTTTTATTGAAATGGCTTGGGATGGGATTCAATTTATAGGCTAAGGGCTTGAGGGATGGAGGGCTTAGATGCAAGGATGGGGAGATGGTTAAGGAGGGCTAAGATGCACTCAAAGGGGAGCACATGGATTGTGCTTGTTTAGCACCAATGGGAAGGTGACACTTGTCACAAGGAGGATGAGTGTGAGATGGTAGGGTAAAGGGTTGGTTAAAGGCATGATGAGTGGGGTTGAGTATGTAAGAGAGATGTAAGAGGAATGAGTGTGGAAGAAGAAAGAGTGTGGAAGATGGATGTAAGAGTCATGAGTGGGCTTGTAAGAGTCTTTTATGGTTTGTAAGAGCACTCATGACTTGGTGGTTGGGATTTTTGAGGGGAGACTTTAATTTGGTTTAGGAAAGTCTTAAACTTGTTTAAGGAATGTGACAATAGTAGGGGGTGGATTAGGCTTGGGTTTAGGATTAGATTAGAGATGTTAGAGATGTGCAAGTGGATGGCATTAATGAGGGTGGGTGAGTTAGAGGCTAAGCTTGGTTAGTATGGGTGGATGGGGTGGATTAGGCTAAATGGAGGATTAGGGATAGGTTAGGGGTTTTTAGATTTGAAGATTTTATTTATCAAATAGATTTATTTAATAAATGGGGATTTTTGGAATTAGATAGAAGAATAGGATTTAATTGATAAATAATAGGTTTATTTGATTTATCAATTAGGACTATAGATGATTAATTAAATCAATCAGCTAGGGATGGCAAAGGATTAATTAAATAAGAATTTAATTAATGATGCCTTTAGAGATGGCTAAATTAGATTACCAAAGAAGTGTAATCAAATTTAGGTGTCTACATTTTGCCCCTCTTTGACATAGTGTTGAGAGAACACTATTTCAAAGAAGTTTGAATGAGGAAGATGTTTTAGCAACAAAGTTGCCCCAGTCTCAGATAAGAAGAGGAGAGACTAGACTTATATGATGCCCCCTCAAGAAGGTAGCGGGGAGAGAAATGAGGCTCGACGACTTCTTGAGTAGTACAAGAAATTGAGACGAGCGGAGATGCAGGTTGGCAAAGAGAAGGGGCTGAATCAACTCAAACTCTCACTATGGGAGAATGATAAAGGGAAATCAGAGGCACAAAAGTAAAGCAAGCTTAAGACTTTCTAGGATTGGGGGGGGTGGGGATGGAGGAGCAGAGCGCTATAAAAGGAATCCATGGTAGGGAGATGGATGATAGAATGATAAAGCTGATGCAACAGGATTTCAAAGAGTCAGATTGGTGGATGATGGGTTTCAGAGATCCCTAGGACTAGGATTGTGGATCTTGAAAAATGAGGCTTGGTGGGTTGATTTGATTGATGGATCCCTAAGACTAGGATTGTGGATCCCTAAAGCTAAGTGTGAGGATTGATCCAAAGAGATACTGATGCATAGGCTGGGATAGGTGCTGGATATGGATGGGGGATAATGGAGATGAAGGGAATCCATTGAAGCTTTTTGAGCGGGGGGATACTTCAAAGAGAAGTACCACCATGTAGTTGAGCACTAGATTTGCTATAGGAGTGTTGGTTAATTGCCAAGGTTACCAAGAACATCAAGGCCTTTTCACCAACCGTCGAAAGGACTGACGAACTGAGCAAAAAAAAACACACAAGGATTGCTCCAGTATCACACATGAATCCCAGAGGAAGCAACGTGGAAACAACACTAGGTAACCCACAAGAAAAAAAAGAAAACAAATGAAAGACCTGATCAAGACCTTACACTTTGATTGCCCCATTCGCAGCATACCATGATATGGAAGATCGTGGCAACCTTGAGGAGGGAACAAGGAGATTGCTTGGAAAAGATATTTCAAGACCCAAAACAAAAGATTCCAAATCAAAAGAAAGTGAAAATCCAAAAGAGAACCGTTTGCCAACAAGATGGGTAGGACGAGGTACTAACGGACCAAGATCAGACATGAGGAAAGCTATATCCTACAAGGACCTATCAAAGAGCACCTAGGCTGGTGGATTTGGATGAGTGATGTGTCTGGCAAGCTGAACTAAGAAGGATAACACTTTGGTGACAGGAAATCTAGCTAAAGGATGCATTGGAATAGCTAACCAAGATGTGCGATGTGTGCAAGATGTTGATCAAGGGGGAACTGACACGAAAGCTAGATAGATACAATGGTACTAAGCTAAAGAGGATGTACAAGCTGATGAACCAAGATATTTACAAGCTGAAGCTGACCAAGATAGTTACAAGCAGGCAAAAGCTCAGGATGATAGGATAGCGGGATGGTTCAATGTTGTGCAAGATGCGAAAGCTAAGGATGGGGTGATAGCAAAAGATATGGATTTGGGGAGGATGCATCCCAATGATGATGGAAGATTTTGTGACCAAGGATAGCTAGAGGAGTAGGATGAGATGGCTGGATAGGATGGTAGATAACTAGGATTATGATGGATATAAAGAGATGACATTGGGTTTGCATGAGGATAGCCTAGAGCTAGATACCAATGACAAGGGAGGATGGACAAGACAAGATCTCCAAGGAATATAATGCCCCTAGTCAGAATATGACATGTGGAAGGAGGTTGTACAATGGATGTGATAGGATTGAAGCTAGGATGGAAAAGCTAAAGATGCTAGGGAGATGGATGATAGCTGTGATGGTTGGCTGAAGCTATAGGAGATAAGTGGATGGTGTGAGATGGAAGTTGGAGAGTGGAGGATAGGTGGATAGATTGGAAGATGGAGTTGGATGTCAAGAGATGACCAAAAGCATGAGCGTGATAGGCTAAGCTGGGGATGGCTGGATTACGCATGATGCTTGTTTGCCAAGTTTTCATCATGGTACTTATCCAAGGGACTTGAATTGCCAAGTTTTCACCAGTAGACGCTTTATTTTTCTTTATTTTTTTGACTTTTTGACTTTGGACTTAGCTAGAATAATTTTGGCTTTCTTCAGCTATTTTTGGCCTTTTCCTTAGGATTTTTCACTAGCTATTGGAATGTTCAATTTTGTTGCTAGCTATTGGTACACCAGATGTGTGATTTAGGAAATAGATTGGATTAGATGGGATTGATGGTAGGAGATGGAGGGATGAAAAGGCTGGAAAGGAGCATGAGATGGGGATGCTTGTAGGATCAACATTGGCACATGTTGGGACAGGTGTGAAAAGAGCATATGGGGGATATATGGTAGATGCGGGCTTGATGGTGGATTTGTGGAAGCACACTTGGGGATATAGGCACCCAAGATGGAGTTAGGAGATGGGGGACATGAGTCACTACATGGGGGATTAGCAATGGTGGATGCCATTATGCATTGGGTTTCAACTTTTTTCTTTGGGATCCACATGGTTTTGGATTTTCTTTTCATAGGCTTTTGCATTGTTTTGCATTCTTTGATTGGATTTTGCCTTTTTGGAGTATGTCTTTTAAGATAGACATATGATTGCCTAGGATGTGGATTTTTAGCTTTATGCTTTTTGAAGTTGGCATTCGCATTGCTGTGGTAAGATTTGGGAAGATGATTAGGAGAAGCTTTGTGAGATGAAGAGGATATGGAAGAGCATGTAGGGGGATGATTATGGATGATGTGCCCTAATATGTGCCTTTTTTGATTTTGCATAGGAATGGATGGAATAGGATTTGAATGATGGCTGATAGGAGGATGGAGGATGGTAGATTTTGGGACATAGGGACCCAAAATGGATTTAGCGGATGAAGGGGGGATATGGTAGGTTGTTTTGGGTTGCAAAGATGGTGGAGGGGGGATGACATAAGCTTTCTTGAAGGAGTGATGGGAGGCTAGCATGGTGGGTTTGGAGATAGGCTTGGTTTGGGGGTGTGGTGTACCAACACCTTTAGATGGTGAGCCTTTGGATACATATCCAAGACCATGAAATCCTAGATTCTTTTGTGCAATAATAGGCTTTCTAATTCCTTTCTCTTGTGGTCCTAAACCTTGACCTTGATAATGCCATCGATTGAGCATTTGAACTAGCTGAGGATACTTTCTGCTTGCAAAAAATGGTGGAAGTGCTTTATCAGATGTACTGCAATGGGGAGATACTGTTCTTAATTCTTTTGCTGAGAGGCGGCCACCATGGATGAATGTAAGTGAACTAAGAGGGTAGATTTTAGATGGTGGAATAGCTTGGATAGGTGGTAAGATGGAAGCATGGAGAAGAGGAGATGGTAGGATAGGATCTTGATTTAGCTGATGGGATGAAAAGATATCCTTCAGTAGAGGAGGTATGGCTTGAGTTTTTGGAGATGGAGAGGATGGTGACTGCACTATGGGTGGAAGACATGGTGAGAGGATATCTTCGTTTATGCTTTGGGGGATGTCAACATGCTTTTTGGGCAGGATCTTGATAGGATTGGATTGGAGTGGATGGTGCGATAGTAGGTGACTGCACTATGGGTGGAAGACATGGTGTGAGGATATCTTCATTTATGCTTTGGGGGATGTCAACATGCTTTTGGGTAGGATCTTGATAGGATTGGATTGGAGTGGATGGTGCGATAGGAGGTGAAGGGATGGACTCTTCAAAGGCAGTGGATGGATAGATGGGAGATTCAGTAGTGGAGATGGGTGAGTAGAAGATGGATGCATAAGGGTCATTATGGGAGATTTGGGAAATGCTTGGAGGTGAGGTGGATAGGATTTGGAGGGATTTGACAGGTGGTGGGATTTTGGTGATTGCAGAAAGTGGAAGGATTTTAAGCAATTTGATGGATGGTATGGGGATGATAGCTATGGGAGATGGAGGTGACATTATAGATGGGGAAGCTTCATCACTGACTACTTCACATGGTTGGATTGGATGACATGGCTTATCAACTACTGGAGGCTATTTTTCTTGTATTTTCTCTGGGAGATTCCTTGGAGACTTGTGTGTCGGAGGTGGAGGTGAATTGACAGAAATAGCTAGTGTGATGGGGGTGGAGGATTGGAAGCTTGGTTGATTGGGTGATGGAGGAGAAGCTGGGATATCAGATGGCATGACTAGATAGTTTGGAATAACTCTTGGATTTTGGGGGATGGTTAGTGGAAGGTTTCTAAGGCTCTCAAGATACCCTTCATAGTCAACAAGATCTTCCTCATCATTGGAATAGGAGGTGGCAGGAGCCAAGACAATACAACTGAATATATCATGATAGGATTGGTATTTCATGCTTTGACGATGAGTTTGATGGGGATGGGGTCTTGCATATGGATGAACACAGAAGCTCATGGTTGGATTTGGATTAAGCTTAGATTTTGGATTGGCTGATGAAAGATTTCCTAGGGAGAGTCAAAGCTGTATGACAGACCTAAGGAGGATTAGTTGGAGATTTTTGGCTTTTGTGTGGATGGAAGACTTCAAGGGCATGCTGTCAAAAAGTGAGAGTTTTGCTTTCGTATGTGCAGGATTGGTGGAGATTGTGTCAATTTAAGGATAGACTAATGATCCTATGGGCATGACACGAGATTGACCACTTGTGGATCCCAAACTTTAGCTCAAGGTGATGAGGGATACAAGTGACAAAGTTGGGTTACCTTAGACAATGCTCTATCAGAGGGATAACTTTGGTGAGATTGGTTGATTGGTAGGATTGATTGGACAACAAATTTTGGTAGAGTGACAACAACTCTTTAAAGGCTTGAGTGAGATTTTGGATTGGGTTGCTAGCTGGCTGGGGGGGATGATTTGGATGGACTTTGGATTTGGGATTGTTCTAAAGCAAATAACTAAGGGAGCTTGGATGATATTCTGATGAGGCAGTGACTACGCTAAGTATGCCTTAAGCTAGGAGATTTCTACTTTTTTGAGATTTTGACCAAAGTTGGCAAACATTTATTCAAAAGCTATTGAACAAACAAGAAGACAAAATTTTGGAGCAAGCACGTCAAACATACCAACATCCTAGGAAGCTTTCTATAAGGATGAAATTTAATTTAGCTAGGGATTCCTCGATATATGCAAGGTACATGAGGTCCATATCCATAGATGAAACCAAAAAGATGTCACATAGCCGAGAGGAGTGGTAACCCACTTCTCCTCTTTCACTTCTCAAGGGTATAAAGTTCCTTGAGGCTTAGCCTGAGTGACAAAATCTTGATTCCAAGAGAGGTGTCTTTCGATTCACCTCCCAATCTTTATACTCCACCAGAACACTGGAGTTGAGATCATCCCAAGGGGTGATGAAATCCCAAAGCAGGCCTCCTAAAAAGAGAAACAAGGTTTTGATCCTAATCTTATGCACCCAAGATGGCCTCGAAAGATGACAAGGGGAGAGAAGACTTGGATGACCTTGGGCTAAAAAGCAGAGTTCTCTTCCAATTGATGATTTAGATTTTGTAAGCTATGATTGAAGGCACTCGTGATTATGGCATACAATATTCATTCCAACTTGACAGCGTCGTCAACATAATGGAAATCGAGAATTCATCAACATAAAAAATGTGAGCATCATTGAGATGCATCAAAACCATACAATGTTCATTGATTGTTAGGCATTCAAGATTGTGTTAGAGTGTTTTAAGCCCAAATTGGAAGTGTGAGATATTGCATTGATTCATTGATTCTTTGCATTCAAGATTGAGTTTGTTTGTTTTAAGCATGCATTCCAATAAAAGGTTGATTTTTATCTATGGCATTCAAGAGTGTGTTTTTGTACAACATTCATTCAATGGAAATTGTGTTTAACCATTCAAGTTCATTTTAGCAACATGCATTCAAAGACAAATGGTTAAACATTCAAGTTCATTTTTTAGCAACATGAGAACCTACAAGAAACATGGTTAGTGGTTCTATATGTGCTTCAACTTGCAATGACACAAAAAAAAGCAATTTAGTTAGTTAGCCAAAATCTTCAAAAATGAGAGCTTTCAGAGACGGCGGTTGAGCTCATGCAGACGATAATTATGCAGGCGCAGACGATAATTGAGCTTGCGGAGATGACGATTGAGTTTACGCAGATGACAATTGAGATGGCGGAGATGATGGTTGAGATGTCGAAGACGACGGTTGAGTTTGCGCAGACGATGTTTTGCAGAGATGATAGGCGAAGATGCCAAACTGCGGAGACGATAGGCGGAGACGCCAATCTGCGCAGACGACACTGTGCGACGTGAACTGACGGGTGCAGGTTTTTTCCATTTTTTTTTTTTTTTTCTTGGTTATTTTTGAATTTTTGAGGGTATGTGTTCTTCTCTTTAGTGCGTCCTTCAACCTACATAACAAGCAAACAACCTTGCAACAACTTAAACAAAGTAAACCATTAGATTGTTAGTTTCTAAAAATAACATGTAGATTGAAATGGATGAAAAAAAAATGACCCATAGCGGGGTCCCACCGGGCGTGTCAAAATGTAGAACAAGATTTTAGTGTGCAAGGAACATTAGCAATAAGAGAAACATTCATAAACTAAAACTATATTCACATATGAGATTAGACAAAGGAAATAATTAAGGAATGCAAACCCAAAAAAGGAAACACTCCATGCTTCCTTGATTTTGTAGATGTGTCCTTTGATGTGAATGTATGCTCAAGATGCTCAAAGTCGCTTCAATGGTGGAGATGGATAATAGCAAATTGGTAGCTTTGTGAGCTCTCAATTTGGCATTATAAGGGTATGGATATGACTTTTGGCTCTCAAAAGGGCATGGTAACTTTAGCTCAAAGATTGTTGATTGAAATGGCTTGGGATGGGATTCAATTTATAGGCTAAGGGCTTGAGGGATGGAGGGCTTAGATGCAAAGATGGGGAGATGGTTAAGGAGGGCTAAGATGCACTCAAATGGGAGCACATGGATTATGCTTGTTTAGCACCAATGGGAAGGTGACACTTGTCACAAGGAGGATGAGTGTGAGAGGGTAGAGTAAAGGGTTGGTTAAAGGCATGATGAGTGGGGTTGAGTATGTAAGAGAGATGTAAGAGGAATGAGTGTGGAAGAGGGAAGAGTGTGGAAGATGGATGTAAGAGTCATGAGTGGGCTTGTAAGAGTCTTTTATGATTTGTAAGAGCACTCATGACTTGGTGGTTGGGATTTTTGAGGGAAGACTTTGATTTGGTTTAGGAAAGTCTTAAACTTGTTTAAGGAATGTGACAACATTAGGGGGTGGATTAGGCTTGGGTTTAGGATTAGATTAGAGATGTTAGAGATGTGCAAGTGGATGGCATTAATGAGGGTGGGTGAGTTAGTGGCTAAGCTTGGTTAGTATGGGTGGATGGGGTGGATTAGGCTAAATGGAGGATTAGGGATAGGTTAAGGGTTTTTAGATTTGAAGATTTTATTTATCAAATAGATTTATTTAATAAATGGGGATTTTTGGAATTAGATAGAAGAATAGGATTTAATTGTTAAATAATAAGTTTATTTGATTTATCAATTAGGACTATAGATGATTAATTAAATTAATCAGCTAGGGATGGCAAAGGATTAATTAAATAAGAATTTAATTAATGATGCCTTTAGAGATGGCTAAATTAGATTACCAAAGCGGTCTAATCAAATTTAGGTGTCTACACCTACCAATTTAGAGAGAAGTCAAAAATAAGAGAAAGGCTTTTCAACTATTGTAAACAAATATCGTTGATCATTCGAGCATTAAGAGTCATATTTTCACAGGAAACAAGAAAGGACAAATCTGTTTACCAACAGAGAGGAAATGCTAACAAAAGATTCTTTAATGGTTGAAGAAACTTGCTTTCTTGAATACTTGAATGTGTGAACTCCTTGCATTTCTTGCTTGATGCTTTGTGGAAGACTTGTTATAATGAGATGAAATTGAGATATGGAAATTAAGCCCCCAAGGCTCCTTTTATACTAGTTTTTAGATGGGAAATCAACTCAAGTTGACAATAGAGTAAAATTAATTAATTGGGAAACTTGAGGACTTTTGGGTCCTAAAACCCACAACCACTAGTGACTAGGTCAACATGGGTTGACCTAGTCCAACATCATTCTAGAGGGTAGGACAAGAAGGCCTCAAAAAAGTCTCAAAAGAGGTAAAGGTGAAACTAGAAGATAACAAACTCATATGGTCAAAAAGTGACACCTAGAAGACTATGTTAAAAGGAGAGAGATAATAAAGAAGCATGCAATGTAAGGGGAGAGGAGAAAAAGAGACATTGAGGATAGGTCCATCCATGGGCCAAGAAAGGAACTATTGAAAGGGTTCTAAAAGGCATAGCACCTCTCATGTTTGCAGTTTGAACCTTGTTATATTTTGATTCGAGAGATACTTGATACTC
Organism: Cupressus sempervirens; assembly: GCA_028749045.1. Classification (NCBI taxonomy): domain Eukaryota; kingdom Viridiplantae; phylum Streptophyta; class Pinopsida; order Cupressales; family Cupressaceae; genus Cupressus; species Cupressus sempervirens. Next base: position 388,835,625 of record CM053788.1, on the reverse strand, counting down.
TTGTTATCTTTCATTTGAGATGACCTGAGGGTCAAATGTTATACTTTGATTTTAGTATCATATATGCTATATTACTATGTTGTTCAATATATCATATTTGCATGTTGATGTAATTTTGAAATGACAGTAGGTCTATAATGATATCTAGTTATCTAGTATTTGGACATATTTTTAATTCTATTATGTGATGGATTTTATGCTATGGATATTTACTTCATTCTTGCTTCATTATGTTTTATGCAAACATGAGTGATGTAAATTGATTATATTAGTATAATTGATTAAATAAGAATTTATTACTTTGACTGTGAGATTATATGCAATTGCACATAATCATGTGTTTTAGTCTGCAAGATTTATATCATTGGCAATGGCACATGGAGTTAGTGATTTAGCTATTCATATTTACCAATATTGCCCTTGTATGGTAAACACATATTTTAAGTGTTAAATTAAACCCTCTAGTGATTTGTTAAATCTAGACTCATTTGCATTATGTGATTAGAGTAGTGAGCATGCCTATGCATTTAGAGTTTTGTATTTTCATGAAGTTGTTAAGGCCTTCTGTGATTTTGGTTTTAGGGTTTTTGGGCTTTATTTAATTTACTTTTTAAAATTTCTGATAGATTTTCCATAGATGAATTACTATTACCAGGAATAGCCTATTTTCATTTAGGTTAATTCAGAGTCTAACTAATCTAATTCACTATTTACCCTAATCAATTATTCACTCAAAAAGTGAATAAGTATTGAAAGTGGAATTTAATTCCTGACTTCTCATTGTTGCAATTTGGAAAATTGAGAGCTTTTTCTAAAATCCTTTTCTAAAGGATCATGTTTCTATTCCTTTTGAGAGCCAAAAGTGTGAGATCTTCATGAGAATAGACTCATTGGTGTATATGAGCAATGTTAGTATGCTAATAGAAACCAAATTTAAATAAAGCTTCTACAAACTAAACAAAATTCGTAAACTTCAAGATAGACTAAGATGAGCTCTCAATTGAGAATATGAGCCATTAATGGGCTCTCTCAATGAGAAGCTCTCTTGTTGAGTAGCGTTGTCTAAATAGATAGGATGTATGCTCAAGCTTATGCTTCAAAAAGGGCTTCAAATGGAGTTGGAATTTGAGTGTGGGTGTATGGTTTTGATGTAAAATAACTTTTTAAAATGGCATTATGACTTTACTTCATGGATTGTGTTAAAGTGGCTTGGGAGAGGATTCCTTAAATAGGCAAAGGGCTTGAGGGATTGAGGGCTAAGATGCAAGGATGGGAAAAAGCTCATGGAGGGCTCAGATTGCATGAGAGGAGAGCACATGGATTGTGCTTCCTTACAACTAATCAGGGAGTGACACATGTCACAGGGTGAGAGGATGGAAGAAAGGGGAAGGATGAGTCAACAAAGGAGGCTCAAGGGATAAAATCTTCATAAAGACCTTCATAATGGCTTGTAAGAGCAATAAAAGGGCTTGGAAGAGTCATTTATGGCCTAGTGGGCTTCATAAAGTTTTATGGTTGGGATATTTTGAAGGAGATGAGAGAAATTTCAACTTGGGCTTGATTAGGAAGGTTTTAAGCTTGCTTAGGATTGTGCAAATTATTAGAGGATGGTTTAGGATTAGCTTAGGGATAGACAAGTGGATGGCATTTAATGAAGGTGGGTGAAGGAAGAGATATTTGTTAACTTTGGCTTGGGTTAGTAAGTCTTAACCCATGTTTAGGGAATGTGACAAGGTTAGGAGGGGATTAGGATTAGGTTTAAAGACATCTTCTAGAAGAGTCTAGACTTTGGATGAGGATAAAGACTTTCTAGAAGAGTCTAGAACTTCTTAGGATGAGGATAAATTAAATTTTTAGGAAATAAATAAAGTTTTATTTATTTCAAGGGTTTGGGTTGAGGAGATATTTATTAAAACTTTTTTAATAAACATGAAGATTAATATTTAATCTTAATTAAATATTTTGAGTTGGGATTAGGGGTAGGAAATGATGGGATTAGCCTTTAATCAAAATTAAAGAAGGATTATAAGATTTTGGAAGAGGTTAGTGGTCTTAAGGAAATTGGCCAAGTCTTGGGCAAAAAATAATTTTTTAATTTATTTTAAGTTTTTTGATCAATTTATTAATTAAATAATTAATAAATAAGGAAATAATGTTTAAATAATATTTAAACATTTTTGGGAGGGATTCCTTAATTAAATATTTTTAATTAAGATAAAGGGATTTAATGGCATAAAAATAAATAAATAAATTAAATAATTAATTAATTAATAAATAATGATGTCATCAGGAAATTTTTAGAAAATAAAAATACTTTATTTTCTAAAGGTTTTTAGGTGTCTACATTTTGCCCCTCTTTGATGCGATGCCGCAAGTGGCATGGCATCAAAGATAAGAAAATAAGATGCCCAAGGCTAGAGCAAAAGAGGAGAGAATGGAGTGTGAGATGCCCCCTCAAGAAGGCGATGAGGAGAGAAAGCGAGGCTCGACAACTTCTTGAAAAGTACAAGAATCCAAGATGAGCAAGAAGACTCAGATTGGCTTAAGAGAAGAGGTTTAGTTAGCTCAAACTCTCACTACGGGAGAATGATAAAGGGAGAATCAGAGGCACAAGAGGAAGCAAGCTTAAGATCTCAGGGATTGCAGAGGATGAAGGAGCAGAGCGCTATAAAAGGAATCCAGGATAGGGAGATGGATGAGGGGATTATAAAGTTGATGCAATAGGATTTCAAAGAGTCAAATTGGTGAAAGATGGGTTTCAGAGATCCCTAGGACTAGGATTGTGGATCTCGAAAGATGAGGCTTGGTGGATTGATTTGGATTGGTGGATCCCTAAGACTAGGATTGTGGATCCCTAAAGCTAAAGGTGAGGAGTGATTCAAAGAGATACTAATGCATAAGCTAGGGTAGGAGAGATGGATGTTGGATATGGATGGTGGATAATGGAGATGAAGGAAAACCATTGAAGCTTTTTGAGCGGGGAGATACTTCAAAGAGAAGTACCACCATGTAGTTGAGCACTAGATTTTCTATAGGACTGTTGGTTAATTACCAAGGTTACCAAGAACATCAAGGCCTTTTCACCAACTATCCAGAGGACTGACGAACTAACTCAAAACAAACACGCAAGGATTGCCTCAGTATCACACATGAATCCCAGAGGAAGCAGTGTGGAAATGACACTGGGTAACCCACAAGTAGAAAAGAAAACAAGCAAAAGACATGATCAAGACCTTACGCTTTGATTGCCCCATTCGTAGTATACCATGATATGGAAGATCATGGCAACCTTGAGGAGGGAACAAGAAGATTTCTTGGAAAAGATATTTCAAGAACCAATAGGGAAGAGTCCAAATCAAAAGAAAGCGAAAATCCAAAAGAGAACCATTTTCCAACAAGATGGGTAGGATGAGGTACTAACGGACCAAGATCAAACATGAGGAAAACTATATCCTGCAAGGACATATCGGAGAGCACCTAAGCTGGTGGATTTGGATGAGTGATGTGTCTAGCAAGCTGAACTAAGAAAGATAACACTTTGGTGACAAGAAATCTAGCTAAAGGATGCATTGGAATAGCTAACCAAGATGTGCAATGGGTGCAAGATGCTGATCAAGGATGAACTGACATGAACACTAGATAGATACAATGGTACTAAGCTAAAGAGGATGTACAAGCTGAAAAACCAAGATATTTACAAGCTAAAGCTAACCAAGATAGTTAAAAGCAGGCAAAAGCTCAGGATGATAGGATAGCGGGATAGTTCGATGTTGTGCAAGATGCGAAAGCTAAGGATGAGTTGATAGCGTAAGATATGGATGTGCAAGGATGCATCCAATGATGATGATAGATCTGCGACCAAGGATGGGGACAATGCTAGGGTTGGTGGTAGCTGAGCTGATAGATGGCACTAGAGTGAATGGCTAATGAGAGGATGACATTGGATTTGCATGAGGATAGCCTAGAGCGAGATACCAATGACAAGGGAGGATGGACAAGACAAGATCTCCAAGGAATATAGTGCCCCCAGTCAGAAGATGACATGCAAAAGGAGGTCTTACGATGGATGTGATAGGATTGAAGCTAGGATGGAAAAGTTGAAGGTGCTAGGGAGATGGATGATAACTGGGATGATGGGGTGATGTTGCAGAAGATAAGTAGATAGCGATAGATAAAAGCTAGAGGATGAAAGATAGGTGGATAAATTGGAAGATGGAGTTTGATGGCAAGATGTGACCAAAAGCATAAGGATGATAGGCTAAGCTGGGGATGGTTGGAGTACGCATGATGCTTGTTTGCCAAGTTTTCATCATGGTACTTATCCAAGGCACTTGAATTGCCAAGTTTTCACCAGTGGATGCTTTATTTTTCTTTACTTTTTTTTGACTTTTTGACTTTAGACTTAGCTGGAATGATTTTGGCTTTCTTCAGCTATTTTTGGCTCATAGATGTTGGTAGGATGGATGAAGAAGGATTGGATTGAACAAGTGGAATGGTGGGTGGGAGTTTGACAGATAATGGATGCAAAGACATAAGGCTTGTGGGTAAATGGATGAGGAAAATGGAAAGATCATCATTGGCACACACCTTGAGAGGTGATAAAGTAGTGGGAAAGATGGTTTTGAGTGAGATTGAGGAGAAAATGGAGGAAGAGAAAGATAAGGACTAAAAGTAGAGTTGGAAGATGGAGGATGGGAAATTTAGGATAAGAAGCATATGGACTAAAAGTGGATTGGGGGGATGAAGGATGCTTATATGGGGATTTGGATGAAGGATGGATGGATGAGGCTTTTTGAGTAGCATGAATGGATGCCAATTGAGATTTTTCTTTGAGATGCATTTCTTTTATGAGCATCTTGGGTATCCACATGATTTTTGACTTTTTTAGCTTGGGCTTTTATGGCCTCTTGACTTTTTCTCTGATTGGGATTAAATGTTTCTTGTTTTGAACATGTATTTTAGAAGACACATGTTGAGACTTGGATTTTTGTGGATTTTTGGATTTATGCTTTTGTATTTTGTCATCCAATATGCTTCTATTAGCCATGGGATGGGAACAAGAGCATGGAGGAGATAGAGGGATAATTGATGGAGTGATAGGGTTTGAAGGTTGGAAGGGATTCAAGGGTGAGTGCCTTTGATGATATAGCGGGTGGATTTCAGGGGATGGAAGGATAGATTGGAACATAGGATATGGATGGATATAATTTCCCAAAATGGATGGAGGGAAGGAAGGATATGGGCCCAAAATAGATGGAAACAGGGAAGGTGTAGGTCCTAGAATAGATGGAGGGGATAAAGGATTCATATTAGGTATGTAAGGACCCAAAATGGATGGAAAGGGTGTGGGATTTAGATAAGGGATATATGGACCCAAAATGGAGGGTTGGAGATAAGGAGTAGGATGAGGGCCCAAAATAAATGCAGAATAAGATAGATGGGAACTTTGGGGTGGAGATGGAAGGACTTGGGACCATGCAGGAATAGCAGGGATACCAACATCTAGAAATACATTTTCATTTCTTTTTTCAATATGATGTTCATTATTTGGAACATAAGATGTGAGTCCATTACTAGCTGGAGGAGTTGGAGCTTTAGATATGATAATTAGTTCTTTTTTGATGGATCTATCATCATGGATTATGGGAGATGTATGATCATGAAGCAGAGGAGATGGGAGGATAGGATCTTGAGTTGGGTGGGCTGAGGGAAAGGGATCTTGAGATGGAGCAAGTAAGATGGTAGGATTTAGATATGAGGGGATGGTAAAAGTGGATCATGTAGGGGAATAAGTGGGATGGCAGGATCTGTTGTTCTTTCGGAGGATATTTCAACATGCTTTTGGACAAGATCTTGATAGGAATGGATGCATGAGGTTTATTATATGGGATTTGGATAATGCTTGGAGGAGGAGATGTGGATGAAATTTGGAGCGATTCGATGGGTGGTGGGAATTTGATGCTTGTGGGAAGTGGAAGGATTTTAAGAAATTTGATGGATGGTATGGGGATGATAGCTATGGGAGATGGGGGTGATATTATAGATGGGGAAGCTTCATCACTAACTATTTCACATGGTTGGATTAGATGACATGGCTTATCGACTGTTGGAGGTGGCTTTTCTTTTATTTTCTTTAGAAGATTCCTTGGAGACTCGTGTGTCGAAGGTGGAGGTGGTGGATTGATAGGAATAGTTGGTGTGATGAGGGTGGAAGATTGGAAGCTTGGTTGATTGGGTGATGGAAGAGAAGCTGGGATATCAGATGGCATGACTAGATAGTTTGGGATAACTCTTGGATTTTGTGGGATGCTTGGGGGAATGTTTCTAAGGCTTTCAATATACCCGTCATAGTCAACAAGATTTTCATCATCATTGGAATAGGAGGTGGCGGGAGCAAGGACAATACGATCGAACACATCATGATAGGTTTGGGATTTCATGTTTTGATGATGAGTCGGATGGGGATGGGGTCTTGCATATGGATGAACACGGAAGCTCATGGTTGGATTTGGATTAAGCACAAATTTTGGATTGGATGATGAAGGATTTCCTAGGGAGAGTCAAAGTTGTATGACAGACCTAAGGAGGATTGGCTGGCGATTTTTGGCTTTCCTATGGATGGAAGACTTCAAGGGCATGCTATCAAAAAGTGAGAGTTTGCTTTCCTATGCGCTGGATTGGTGGAGATTGTGTCAACTTAAGGATAGACTAATGATCCTATGGGCATGACATGAGATTGACCACTTGTGGATCCCAACCTTTAGCTCAAGGTGATGAAGGATAACAAGTGACAAGGCTAGATTACCCTAGACAAAGCTCTGTCAAAGGGATAACCTTGGTGAGGCTGGTGGATTGGTCAGATTGATTGGATAGCAAATTCTAGCAGAATGACAACAACTCTCTAAAGGCTTGGGTGTGATTTTGGATTGGGTTGCTAGCTGGCTGGGGGGGGATGATTTGGAGAGACTTTGGATTTGGGATTGTTCTAAAGGAACTAGATAGATTCGATTGCAGTGGGGGAGCTTGGATGATTTTCTGATGAGGCAGTGACTACGCTAAGTATGCCTTGGGTTGGGAGATTTTTGCTTTTTTGGGATTTTGACCAAAGTTGGCAAACATTCATTCAAAAGCTATGAACAAACAAGCAGACAAAATTTTGGAGCAAGCATGTCAAACACACCAACATCCTAGGAAGCTTTCTACAAGGATGAAATTTGTTATAGCTAGGGATTCCTCGATATACACAAGGTACGTGAGGCCCAAATCCGTAGATGAAACCAAAAAGATGTCACACAGCCAGGAGGAGCGGTAACCCACTTCTCCTCTTTCACTTCTCAAGGGTATAAATTTCCTTGAGGCTTAGCCTGAGTGACAAAATCTTGATTCCAAGAGAGGTGTCTTTGGTTTCACCTCCCAATTTTTATACTCCGCCGAAATGCTGGAGTTGAGGTTGTCCCAAGGGGTGATGAAATCCCTAAGCAGGCCTCCTAAAAAGTGTAAAACAAGATCACATACATGATCTTGGGCTTCAAAAGACACACGTTTATTCCAATTTATGATTTAGATTTTGTAAGCTATGATTGAAGAAACTTGTGATTATGGCATACAATGTTCATTCCAATTTGACAGCATCGTCAGCATAATGAAAGTTGAGAGATCGTCATCATAAGAAATGTGAGCGTCATTGAAAATGCGTTCAAACCATGCAATGTTCATTGATTGTTAGGCATTCAAGATTGAGTGTGAGTTTGTTTTAAGCCCAAAACAAAGATATGTGAAACTCAGTTTGTCAAGTGCACGCCCGGAGGCCCTCCACATCAAGAGTTTTTCAATTTTTATGCCCAAATGAAGTGTTAGTGAGACTAATGCACATTCAAGGAATTTTCTAACTTAGAAACACCACTAAAAACCCAAGTGAGTGGAGTTTGATTTGTGTGGAGCACTTAACACCCTCTAAGGTGGACCCATCCCCATAGATGGCACTGAGATTGCAACCAATGGTTAAATTGATGGGTGATTAAAGAGGGTGAGTTCAACGACAAACTCACTCAAAGCATTTTTATTTGTTTTTATAACTTAAAAGATTACAAAAATGTAGATTCTTTTTATGCTCCAAAAGATTATTATTTGATCTATGGCATTCAAGATTGGATTTTTTTTTTTAATCATGCATTCATAAAAAAAAAAAAATTTGATTTTAATCCATGGCACTCAAGAGTGATTTTAGCAACATGCATTCAAAGACAAGTGATTAAACATTCAAGTTTTTTCCTTTGAGAATTCAAGATTGAAATTTTATGTGTTGTTTTAAGAACTTTGAAGTGCTTTTTTTTAACCTTAGATCATTCAAGATTGTTTTGGACTCAAAAGTGAAAATGACTCTTTGGAATTTGGTTTTTATTTAAGATTTTGTGTTCTAGTTTGCATATTTTAAGCCCAAAAATGATATTCCTAGATTGATTTGATGCATGAAAAACCTAAGAAACATTCAAGATTTTGCAACAAGACATTTGTTTGGAACAAATAACAAAGCTTTTAGGACAATTTTTGGCAACCATTTAGGACTCTTAGTTTTCATGAGATTTTTAAAAGAACTTTAAAATATTTGCAAATGAGGTTCATTTTATCCTTGATTGATGCTTTGAGTTTGATTTAGATTTTATTGTGCACTTAGTGTTGATTTTGAACCTTTTGAAATGGAAACTTGAAGTTCTTTTTAAATTCCCAAAAATGAAGTGTTCTTAACTTTGCATGAATGCATCTAAAACCTTGATGTTTCAAGGATGAAAATGATTGGATTGGTTTAGTTTCACTTGTTAAAAGATTTTTTCTTTTTTGCAAATTTTTAATTTTTAATGGATTTAAGTATGATTTGGGGGTTCATTTTAAGCACTAAAAAGAAGTGCGTATGATTTTGCTTCCTTAAAAAAAAAAAAATAGCCAAGATCTCCCACAAGAAGAAGAAAAAGAAGTAGATGGAATAAGAAGAATATAGACAAGAAGAGGAAGAAGAATTCCAAGTGCTTTGTCCACCTATAAGCTTGAAAAATCTGCAAATACTATGAGATAGACTATGAGTTCCTTTGTCTTCTTCATGCTCATGTGGACCTACAAAACCAATTTATACAATCCTACCAATCACAAAAACAAGCAAAATTAGCCAAAATTAGCAAATGACATACAAAACTTGACTAAAAAAGCTAATGAAGATGACCCATGCGGGGTCCCATCGGGCGTACCAAAATGTATATGAGCAATGTTAGTATGTTAATAGATATCAAATTTAAATAAAGCTTCTACAAACTAAAAAAAAATCATAACTTCAAGATAGACTAAGATGAGCTCTCAATTAAGAATATGAGCCATTAATGGGCTCTCTCAATGAGAAGCTCTCTTGTTGAGTAGCTTTGTCTAAATAGATAGGATGTATGCTCAAGCTTATGCTTCAAATGGAGTTGGAATTTGGGTGTGGGTGTATGGTTTTGATGTAAAATAACTTTTTAAAATGGCATTATGACTTTACTTCATGGATTGTGTTAAAATGGCTTGGGAGAGGATTCCTTAAATAGGCAAAGGGCTTGAGGGATTGAGGGCTAAGATGCAAGGATGGGAAAAAACTCATGGAGGGCTCAAATTGCATGAGAGGAGAGCACATGGATTGTGCTTCCTTACAGCTAATCAGGGAGTGACACATGTCACAGGGTGAGAGGATGGAGGAAAGGGGAAGGATGAGTCAACAAAGGAGGCTCAAGGGATAAAATCTTCATAAAGACCATCATAATGGCTTGTAAGAGCAATAAAAGGGCTTGGAAGAGTCATTTATGGCCTAGTGGGCTTCATAAAGTTTTATGGTTGGGATATTTTGAAGGAGATGAGAGGAATTTCGACTTGGGCTTGATTAGGAAGGTTTTAAGCTTGCTTAAGATTGTGCAAATGATTAGAGGATGGATTAGGATGGTTTAGGATTAGTTTAGGGATAGGCAAGTGGATGACATTTAATGAGGGTGGGTGAAGGAGGAGATATTTGTTAACTTTGGCTTGGGTTAGTAAGTCTTAACCCATGTTTAGGGAATGTGACAAGGTTTGGAGGGGATTAGGATTAGGTTTAAAGACATCTTCTAGAAGAGTCTAGACTTTGGATGAGGATAAAGACTTTCTAGAATAGTCTAGAACTTCCTAGGATGAGGATGTAGACTTTCTAGAAGAGTCTAGAACTTCTTAGGATGACGATAAATTAGATTTTTAGGAAATAAATAAAGTTTTATTTATTTCAAGGGTTTGGGTTGAGGAGATATTTATTAAATTTTTTTTAATAAACATGAGGATTAATATTTAATCTTAATTAAATATTTTGAGTTGGGATTAGGGGTAGGAAATGATGGGATTAGCCTTTAATCAAAATTAAAGAAGGATTATAAGATTTTGGAAGAGGTTAGTGGTCTTAAGGAAATTGGCCAAGTTTTGGGCAAAAAATAATTTTTTTATTTATTTTAGATTTTTTGGTCAATTTATTAATTAAATAATTAATAAATAAGGAAATAATGTTTAAATAAGATTTAAACATTTTTGGGAGGGATTCCTTAATTAAATATTTTTAATTAAGATAAAGGGATTTAATGGCATAAAAATAAATAAATTTATTAAATAATTAATTAATTAATAAATGATGATGTCATCAGGAAATTTTTAGAAAATAAAAAATACTTTATTTTCTAAAGGTTTTTAGCTGTCTACAATTGGATCCAACTTGGGTAGACCTTGCTTTGCCATCATTTTTGGTTGTATCTACAAATTATTTATTTTACTTGGGTGTTTTATGTTTTAGCACATTTGGCTATTAGGTAGGACTTTTCTATTTCATGTTTCAGCTCCATTTCTGGTAGTTTTTTATTTGGAGGCTGAGAATTATTGTTCCCATCTATTTCTATTTTCTAGTTCTACCTGGTTGGTTCGGTATGAATATATTCCCAATCTTTGGGATGAGGGTTTGGGGATTCACACCATTATGCTAGTCTTTTTTCATATGGTGTCCAAACCCAAATTTTATTATATTTTCCAAGCTTTTTTCCTTAAGACCTAATGGATTTTTATTTTTAAAAAAATTAGTTTTGGGGTTTTTACCTCATTTTGTGTGCCACCCTATTTGCTTAGGTTTTCTTGGGATGATGTTGGTCATAGACCTAGATCATCCATTTGGATATCAGTCAGATCATTGTTGCTCTTTTATGTTGCATTAAGATGTGTGCCACATCCATCCTCTTGAGTCTATTTTTAATTGAGTGTATTTTTGCATTGTGTTCTCATTCACTCCTTATGTTATGATCTTTGTGATGGTGGTACACTACACATGAGCACATGCATGTGCATTTGTCAGGTAACTTACGAGTCCCAATCTTTTGTGGTACTTTAGGGAGTTGTTATTAGTTGGGGTTAGGTTGGGAATATGCATGCCTATGGGCACTCATCATTGGATGAGCATGGGTAGGGTAGGGTAGCATATGGAGGGGGCTTCTATCTTGCAACCTGGTGACCATTGCCTAGTGGGTTGGCAAAGGAAGTTTTAAGTAAGTAATAACTAAATAAAACATTGGGTAGTAACAAAATTTAAGATAATAAAGTTCTTAGTGCAAGAGCCTTCCATTGGGGAGTTGAGCCACATGATTCAAGCTTGGGCTTTTCAATGCCGAGCAACTCTCCATGATGTCAGCCCTTACATAGTAATCCATTGAGTGTCTAACCAAGACCTGTAGTATTTGCATTGTCTCATGATCTTGGTTTCAGCCATGGAGATTTTCTTTATGTGTGTTTGTGATTGGATCATTATCTCCATTAGCATGATGGGAGTGGACTTACATGTTCCACATGGTTGGGAGGCATAGCTACCTATACCGCAATGTCTATTGTCCTAGTGTGATTGTTGTTAGATGTTTTCACTTGGTACTTTGGGTTCCAGAGTATGCTTTCTTGTGATTTATGCTTTCAATGGAATGCTTGTATATCATGTTTAGATGATGTTATTTTATTGATGCATTCCCTTATTATGATGTTTAGCATATGATTAGATGATGTTTTCTGCTTAGTTGGAGTATCTATTGTTTTTGGTTTAGCATGTTAGATTTCCTATTCTTATGATGTTATTACACTTTAGTAGTGATGTCTCTATAACACAACTCTGACTATCAAGTTGGCAATTTGGGATGTTATGCACAGGGGATGGATAGGACCTTCAAAGTTTCATGATGTTATTATCGTTGGGAGGAACCACATACTTAGTTTTTTATTTTAGTACATTGTGATGTAGCTTTTAGTTCTTTCCCTTCACTACTATGTTAGATAGTTAGATGCAATTTCCATCTTGTAGTTATTACTCAAGTGTCTATGCCTCGACTGTGGATTTGGTACTCCCTAGTGTGGAGGTTTTAACTTCTTTTTTTATCCCTTGTTTGTCCTTGGAGCATTTCTTTCTTTTCTTGGGTGACGATGTGTCAACATTGGGTGATACTTTAAAATATTGCACACCCAAAGAAGAAGAATTGTGTGATACTAGAAAGTATCACATGCCTATAAGAAAACTATCATGTGATACTTTAAAGTATCACATGCCTGTGGAAGAAAGGTTGTACAATACTTATGAAGTGTTGCACATATTCAGGAGAAGTGTTGCTTGGACACTAAAAGTATCACATGCCTTCTTTAGAAAGGTCATATGATATTGGAAAGTATTGCCTAGGTCTTGGAAAATCCTATCTAGGCAGACAACGAGCACTTTTTGGTTTGATCAAAAGTTTTCAAGAGATTTTTTGGATACCCTCTATGGTGTTCTTGAATACCTTGGAATTTCATTTTGATTTCAGAATGTTTCAGATTCAAAATCATTTGTGTCCTTCCATGGTTAGTCATTTTGGTCGGTAGTGGCATTTGCAGATCTGTTGGTGTTTGGATGTTTATTTAGTTTTCTAATATGATCCTTGTGATCCTTGTATGTTTTATGTCATATGCATCCATACATTATTATTTTTTAAAATCTTGGCTTATATTTATCCTTGTTCTAAGGATCTCTAGGTGGGGCATTACATTTAGTATTAGAGCCCATGTTGCAACACTGGGATCTTTGTGTTATGCTTCCACTATGGTTTTGTTTTTATTGTGTGTATTGTTATCTTATGTTTTCTATTTTTATATCTCTTATAGTTCATGCTTTTGACTTTATGCTTATGATGTATGTTTTTTACTTTATCTTGTTGCTTCCATAGTGATGCCTCCTGTATGTAGACCTGGTGGTTAGAGTGGTAATGAAAGAAATAACCATGGGGAAGAACATTAGGAAGAGGAATGTCAAGATGAAGAGGGAGAATAGGGTAACAATGATTAGAATGGAATTGGGGTATTGATGTCAATGCTTCAAGAGAGTCTTTCTCAGTTGGGCCCTCATGTAGAGGAACAACAATTGGATCATGATTAGGAAGAGGGATCTCATCATGGAGATTCTCACATGTTAGATCATAGGGAAGAGGCAGAGTGTGATTATGAGAAAGAATGTTCTCATACACCACCTAGTAGTATAGGGCATCAATGGAGGAGTTGTGGTTAGAATGATAATAATGACTTCACCCAAGTTGAGATGATGTAGAAAATTCAAAGGTCCAAACCACCATTGTTTGATGGCTAGGGGATAGGACTCAAGGCTGAGACCTGGTTACTAGATATGGGGCATTGCTTCTCCTTACTACCTTATGGGAGAAATGTGAAGGCCCGTTGCACTATCACACATTTGAGGGAACATGGTTCCATTTGGTTGGATATAGAGTATGAAAAGCTTCATATCAATGTGGTAGATCTCACTTGGGATCTCACTTGGGAGATCTTCAAGGAGAGGTTTAGGGAGAAATTCCTTTCTTCATAGTACCATGAAGCTTTTATTGATGAATTTCATGAGCTCAAATAGGGGAATATGATGGTGGATCAGTATGAGAAAAAATTATTTGGGTTGAGGCAATACTCGAGTTACCGACATGACGAGGCACTTCTTAATCAACATTTGTTAGGGGCCTTTGAGACTCTCTCATTGGGGATGTTTATGTTCACCAGCTAAAGATGCTTGTACTTGTTGTGGAGAAGGAAAGGATTCTTGAGAGAAATGTGGCTAGAGGGTTCAATATAAAATCAAGTTCTCAAAACCAGAGTGCATGAACTTCAAGACAAGATGCTCAATTTACTCAATCCTCAGGAAAGGGCCAAGCCCAATCAACACCTTCTTATGGTGGATACCATTGAGAAAATTGACAGAAATGGTTTTGGAAAAAGGGTGGACAAAATTTAGGTGCCTTAGGGAAGAAAGGAGATGACTAGAACCATGGAAAAAAATCTTAGCAGGATTGCCCTCCTTAGAACAGTTAGCAAAACTCTAGTAGGGATAGTGCACAATATCCTAGTGCTGCACAAGGTGATTGTGGAATAGGTTCTAGCTTTGGGGGAAACTTTTATTCTTGTGTTTTTCTTGGTTATAAATATTTTGGGTGTCCTATTAAAGCATCTTTAGGACATTGTAAGAGTATAGCTAGTTCTGAGCCTACTATGGGAAATGCATGAAGGAACCATTGAGTCTTTGCAATGGTTGATAATCGTCAAGATGAGCATCAAGGTACCATCGTCAAGGCTATTGGTACATTGCATGATATTTCATCTTCACTATTATTTGAATTAGGTGCTTTAGATTCTTTAATTTCACCATCTCTTGTTCAAAAATGTGGGCTAGTAGTATTATGTCAAGTCGATAGGTGGTAGGTGGAGTTAGCCAAGGGATCCAAGGTGGCTATAGATTCATTGGTCAGTGGTTGTATTTTGAATTTGGGAACCTTCACCACTACAGTGGATCTTTGTATCCTACCTTTAGGATCATATGATATTTTTTTGGGCATGGATTGGTTAGCTGCCCATTAGGAAAATATAGATTACCACCTTAAGTCAGTACTATGTGTTGATGACACAAGTGGGTAGGTGGAACTTTCGGGAGTCTAGAGGTCAATATCACTTTGAATGATCTTAGCTAATCAACTAAAGTGGAGTGTGCAGAAGGGATGTCAAATGTTTCTTGTTTTTATAAGTGATCTTGAGGAAGAGGAGAGCCATATGATGAAACTCGATGATCACCCACTCCTTCATGAGTATACAAATGTGTTTCTTAATGAGATTCCAAGTATGCCACCACAACATGACATTCATTTTTGGATTGATCTCATATTAGGAGCAGAGCTGATTTCATGAGCTCCTTACTGCATGACTACTTAGGAGTTGAGTGATCTTAGCTTATAGTCAGAGGAATTTTTGTCCAAGGGCCATATTTATCCTAGTGTGCCCCTATGGGGTACACCAATCATCTTTGTGAAGAAGAAAGATGGACCCTTCCATTTGTGCATTGAGTACCGATAGTTAAATAAGGTGATGGTGAAAAATTGGTACCCTTTTCTGAGGATAGATGACTTGTTCAATGAGATGAAGGGAACATGAGTGTTCTCAAAGATTGATCTTTGTTGAAATTCTAGTTATGTTTGTTATTAGTGGCATACACTTATTCAGATTGTAAGTTCATACTGAGCATATTGTATAGTTAATAGTGTTAATGAAGAACTTTAGTTTCTACTGAGTCCTATAGTTGCTATCAAGTCCTATGGATAGATTTTAGTTTGAACCAAGAAATTACTACAGAGTTGATGAACAACAATGTAAATTGAACATTTCAATGTATGTCAAGTTTACCAATGCAAACCAAGTTGTGCATTGTTTACCAAGTTCATAGTTAATGTGATGCAAGTCTAGTGTAAACCAAGCTACATAGTGTTAACCAAGAGACTTAGTTTATACTGAGCTTGAGGTGATAGTGTTTATCAAGCTATGTAGTGTGAATCAAGTGATTTATTATATATGTCAAGTTTCACAGTATTTTCCAAGTCACCAGTGCAAACTGAGTTCAAGACTACTTGGAAGTGATTAGTATGGACTGAGCTTCTACATCTATCGAGTGCATGATGATGCCAAGCATTGATAGTGGATGTTGAGTATCAGAACCTCATCGAGTCAATCTTCAAAGCCCAAGTTTCTGCACTTTGGCTGACTTTGTAATATTTTTGTAAACTTGTATTGTGGCTGACTTTGTAATTATGTAATTGAATTGATATATGTAATGTATTGTATCACATCCAAATGAATGAAAGGAAGTAATTTAATCATCATTAAAGAGAAGAAGAGAAAATTGAAAAGGCTACAATAGTATAAGGAGTAGCAAAGATTCATCTATCATAGCAAGGTGATTTGTACACTCAGAGGAATCTCATTCAGTAAACCAAGTTGTAGATTAGAGATAAGCTACTATTTCATCCTAATAGGTGGATCAGTCAAATCCTTTAACAAGGTAGACATAAAAATCTTATGTAAATCTCTTTACCAAGTACATACTTCATTATATGTTTGTAAATCATTTTGAAAGGTGGACCTAGTAGTTCTTATTGCTCCTAATAGGGCAGATCATTAGAAGTGATCATTGCAAGCCTTAACAGGCCAGCTTTATATTGTAGTACTAAAGCTTGTGGGTGTCATCCCTACCCCAATTTTACTTTCTATTTGGAAGGTTTCTAGGTAACCAAATCTTGTATTAAAGTGTTATGTATGCTTTCATGTTTTTCAATTTCTCATGCATAAAGTTAGATTAGAATTCATATAAAGGATTAATTGCTAATTGGGATAAAAGTTTTAGAAGTTATTGATTCACCCCTCCCCTCTTAGTAACTTATCTTGTCATAATATTTCCAATAATTGGTATTAGAGCATTTCGGTTCTCAGTGAAAAGTGTAATATCTTGAGCAAAGATCAATAGCAATGGAGGTATTCAGACTTGACAAAGCTATTGACAATGAAAAGCTAGATTTGGAATTGGACATTGGACAACTCAAGAAAGAAAAAGAACAACTCTCACAATCCCTAAAAATAAGAAAAGATGTTGCAATCCATATGAATGATTCACTGTACATTGAAGAAATAATTGAAGACATCTATCCAAGAAATTCAGATGAAGTTGATGAAGTAATCAAATAACTATTGGAAAAGAATAGTACTCTATAAGAAGAAGTAAGAAAACTAAGAAGAGAGAAAGAAATTTGGTTAGTGAGATTGTGTGAAGTCATGGAAAAGAAAAACAAGATAATAGAAAATATAGAAGGGAAGAACAATGAAATTCAGCACCTATCCCTTTAGGAAGTAGACTTCATTGATCAACTCACCAATGAAAATGCAGAAATCATGAACCTAAGATCAAAAAATGAAAGATTGCAAAATGATCTAAACATTGAAAGGAAAACAAATGAAATAATGTTGAAATCTCAAGTAGACATGAATCCATTGAATGAGTAGAGTCATTTTAGACAAAAGGGAAGAGAAGGTTTTGGATATATAGAAGAAGGATAATCATCCAAGCAAGGAGCTCAAAGGAACCAAAAACCTACTTGCAGTCACTGTGGTAAGATAGGTCATACTTCAAAAAAAATTTGGAGTAATGGAAAAGAAAAATTCAATGGAAAATGCTACAATTGTAATCAACATGATCATAGAGAAAATGAATGCAAAGAGAAACCAAAATTTGAAGGTAAATGTAAAAAATGTAAGAAGCATGGGCACAAATCATCAGAATGTAAAACCAAGATATTGAATCTAGAAAAAAAAATTATGAAAGCTATATTTGGTTGGGACTATAACACTTGGTGTAGATATCATTACTGTGGGGAATTTAGACACATTGGAATGAATTGTGTAAAGCATCACACGAGGAAAAGAGATTCTACCAAAAGATGTTTTATCTGTACAAAATTTGGTCATGTTGACAAGAATTGTATGAATACTAGAAGAATAGAAAATGAAAAGAAGGCAAAAGATGATAACATCATTAAAAAAATGAGACAAAAATGGGTTCCAAAATCTACCGAGAATGCATGTCCGAACAATGATGATCAAGTCACTCAAGAATTGGGTGACTCCACCATTTCCACTTGATTTCTCAAAAGAAAACTAGAACTAGGCTACTAAAGAAGACTTCTAAATAAGTTCTAGTTGACATGAAAAAATATCCATATCAGCATTCAAGATGCAAAGGGATTACCAAGTAAGAGGTACCAATTACTACTGAGTTACCTTCCTTACCTAGTGAGGTCGGGTCACAGACACAACTGAGCAAGGTTGGGAGTAACTAAGTTTTATATGGTTACCAAATAATGGAAGAATCTATTGAATAATCAATGCAAGTGAAGTGAATGATAGTCTATCAATTTGATCTAATGTTCATACCAAAAATTTATGGAAAAATTTGATAAAAGAAATGAAATTGAGGTCATTTTTATCATGAATTTTCAAGAGCAATTATGCAAAGCGATCTTTAAGAGCATTCAAGCAATTTGAGTGAATTGTTATCAAAATTTTCAAATTCTCTCAAGCCCTACCAAGTGAAGATGGTAGCTACTAGAAGAAAATCAAAACAAGGATCAAACATGTTGGTTTGGGGTGTAGAATGGAAGGCACCAAATTTCAAGCTCACTCCTACAGTTGCTAAAACCCTAGATCCAAGTGGAGCATAGTCACAAATCCCTCCTAAGGTATTATTGATCAATGAAATCCATTCTCATTTCAAATTTTTGATTCAAGATATTGGATCTCTAGAAATGGATGCATTTTTAAAGTAGTTATGCATTAATGGCATTTTGAAACCTGAGCACCAACATCTCAAAGCCAAAGGTTTAACCCATATTCCTCACATTCCCCATGACTTCCAAGTGAAATGGATTAGGATTATCCTTAGTCATGTGTGTAATGGATAGTTGTGGTTGGAGCAACCAATTTTGATTACCAAGAAGATGATCCATAGGATCACTAGTCTCCCTATGTTGGCTAAAGTGAAAATGACTAAAACCCTAGGTTAGGTCAAACTGGAGAAGAAAACCCTAGTCAAGTGGGATGGTAGGGGAATGAAAATTAGCAATGCCACTAACATGGAGTTGAAGTTTAGTATTCATATCATTGCACACAAAATCTACAATTTGAGTAAGTTGAATAGTGTGTCATATGAAGCCGTAGACCTAGCACACAAGGTAGTCAAGAATAATGTATCTTTGGACCTTACTGAGCTAATGTTGAATCAATTCAATAAAAACATGGAGAGAATCAAGACATTGAAGAATAATCCATTTAAGTTTGGCTCACTTTTGACATGTTTATTCTTTTATAGTAAAAAATTCTTTCCATCAAAAGGTACTATTGTTTGGAGGAAAGATGTGCCAGTACTTTATTAGATTAATGAATATATTCTTGAGATGGGAGAAAATTACACTAGAATCGTGGATAATTATTTTGATGCATTCAAGGAGAAAATGAATAATAGATATTGAATCCCCAAGAAACTAGTTGAGGATTATAAGGATGATGTATTTTTTATGGTGGATAGTGATAAGGTATATATTCAAGTAGGTAGGCCTAGAATTGCATGGGTGAAACCTCTAGGATATGAGGTAAACATTGATGAAACAAAAGATATAATTGAAGCACTGATAAATGAACTAGTTGATCCCAAGGCCATATATTTTGGCACATGTGATGAGGCTAAGGCCCAGATAGAACTGGAGATCAAGCTCCCTTAGGTGGTTAACAAAGGCAAGAAAAGGATTTCCAAGTTGAAAACAAGTTCTACTCTCTTGTTGATTGAGGGAAAAGGTGAAGATGAAGAATCAAAGGATGAAGAATTAGAGGAAGAGGAGCCACTGAAGAAAAAGAGCAAGGTAATCATTACTAAGCATACCAAAACAACCACTGGAGTATTCACTAGAAGATCCTCTAGGAAGAAAGAAGACAAACAAGGGGGAGACATAATCTTCAAGAGGTCTCTACCCACATTTGAAGAGAGGATGGAAGTATTGGAATCAGGTTTTGGAATAACAAAATTTAAGGCATTAAAATATGAAACTAGAACAATTGATGAGTAGAAGAAGATTGAAGATATGCTAATATCCAAAATGGGCAAATGGCAATACTCACTTGATCAACTCACTCAATAGATTCTAGATGCATTAATGAACAAAATCAAGTCAAGATGGGAACAAGCAATGAAAATTACAAAGGATATTCATGAACAAACCCTGAGGCAACTTGTGCCAAACCTAAATGACAAGGAAGTAAAGGAATATTAAAAGAGAAATGAAGAAAAATTAACTTTAAGATTCAATACTTGTCTTATTTTGTTGAATGAAATAGAGCATGTTGTGAAGAATACAACAAATACATGGAAGAATATCTATCTTCTTCATAAACTAAGTGATTTTCCAATAAGTATGAGTGAAAAGGATGATGATGATCAAGAAAAGGATGAAGAAGTAACACATTTTGATAATGAGGATGATGAAGAGGAACACGAGCAAGAGGCTACCAAGGAAGGAACACAAGATGTTGAGGAAAATGACTTAGTTAAGATTGCTGCAATAGTTATTGCCTTACTTCCTCACTCTCCAAGAAAAAAAAATGACAACACCAAGCATGAAGATAGTCTCAACAAGATTGATTGTGTCTAGCACTGCAAGCACAAGCACTCAATCAATCTTTGCACCAATCTAACTCATCACATCATTGGCTGAAGTGCCAAGTACTTCATCTACCAAGCTATAGACTCTTCCCTCTACAATAGTTTTGGATACTTTAGGTATTTTTAGCACTAGTATTTCTAAAATAAGTGCAATATAAATTTTTGCAACAAGCCCTACTATTTCAACTATTGTTTCCATTCCAAGTACGCAAGGAATAAGTGTAAGGAAAGTTGAGACCAAGCCTCAACTAAGCACAATTTTTTTGGGTATAGGTAAAGAAAAGGAGGAGGATGTAGATCTTGATGAGGAAATTGTGATTCCTAATTGGAATATTTAAAAACTCAATCTTGATCAAATGCAAACCTTCAGAGAATTACTCCAAAAGAAAGCCAAGTAGTAGAGGATAAGAGAGGAAAGAGAAAGAATTTAAAATCATTGAGGATGCCAAGAATATTTTGGTAGAAGCTATAAGTATAGAGGTTGATTATTCTCAAATAGCTCTGTATTAGTTGGTAGAAGTAGTCCAGAAGTATAATGAAGATTTAGATGGACAAGACAAGTTATTGCAAAAAGAAGAGAAAAAGTTTGAGAATAAGGTCTTAGAACTTATTGCTCAAAAGATTGTCATTTACCAAGTAGAGTTATCTACTATTTTGAGTTCTCTAGAAACTTATTGTACTAATGTAACTTTACTTTTTGGTAAACTATGTGATATTTCAAGTTTTACAAAGGAAATAAAAGAAAAATTATCTAAGATTGATGAAGATCATAAGGTGAGTGCTCAGTAATTTCAGCTTAACCCGAGTTCAAACTCTGCCCATTTCAAAAAGATTAGATTTTTTATAGATATATAGGAAGAATTGCTCAGAGAAGAAGCTAGAATAAGATCAACTTTGGTAGATATTCAAAATATTATTCTCCCTAACATGGATGCACTATACAAGCATATTGCATATTCAAAAACTCTCATCCATGATAATAATTTCTCTAGTGTAGACCATATGATTGAACTATCAACAAAAGTGTAGGTAGTATTGCACACAACCAGGGTCTTGCAAGAGAACTGGGAAAAGACTTTAACACTCATACTAAAGGTACATTCAAACTTCTTTTCTCATGTTGGTATTACTATATAAATACATATAGTATAAATCTTTTGCATTAATACCAAAAAAGGGGAGAAGATATAAGATGGAATAAAGGGGGAGAAACTATAGAAGTCATGAGAAGAAAGATGTAAAAGGATAGGGGGAGAAGATTATAAGAACAATGTAAAGAAAATGTATATTGTATGTATAGTATACTGTATATTATATGATGGAGGAAGAATTACCATGTACAAAAATGCACCATTTACAATTTTGTTTTTTGAAAAATCTCAAAAATAGTATACTCTACCGAATTGGAGATATAAGGTGATGGATAATTCAGTTTTGACTAATAAGTTTTTTTTGTCACTAATGCCAAAGAGGGAGATTGTTAACATTCCAATCTTCTTTGTTATTAGTGACATACACTTATTAAGATTTTGAGTTCATACGAAGCATATTGTATAGTTAACCATGTTAAGTAAGCATTTTAGTTGCTACCAATTCCTACAGTTGCTACCAAGTCCTATGGATGGATTTTAGTTTGAACCAAGTAGTTACTATAGAGTTTATGAATAACAGTGTAAATTGAGCATTTTAGTGTATGCCAAATTTACTAGTGCAAACTGAGTTGTGTAGTGTTGATCAAGTTCACAGTTGATGTGATGCAAGTCTAGTGTTAAAAAAGATACATAGTGTTAACCAAGAGGCTCAGTTTATACTAAGCTCAAGGTGATAGTGATTACTGAGCTATGTTGTGTGAATCAAGTAATTCAATTTATATTTGATGTTTTATAGTATTCGTTGAGTCATCAGTGCAGACTAAGTTCAAGACTACTTGGAAGTGATCAGTATGGATTGAGCTTCTATGTCAATCGAGTGCATGACAATGCCAAGCATTGAAAATGGATGTCAAGTATCAAAACCTCACCGAGTCAGTCTTCAAAGCCTGAGTTTCTACACTTTGGCTGATTTTGTAACATTTGTGTAAACTTGTATTGTGGCTGACTTTGTAATGATGTAATTAGATTGATATATATATGTAATCTATTGTATCACATCCAAATGAATGAAAGGAAGTAATGTAATCATCATAGAAGAGTAGAAGAGTGAATTACAAAGGCTACAATAGTATAAAGAGTAGTAAAGACTCATCTATCACAACAAGGTGATTTATACACTCAAGAATCTCATTTAGCAAACTAATTTGCAAATTAGAGATAAGCTACTATTTCTTCCTAATAGGCAAATTAGTCAAATCCTAAAACAAGGTAGACCTAATAGTCTTATGTAAATCTCTTTATCGAGTACATACTTCATTATATGTTTGTAAATCTTTTTGCAAGGTGGAGCTAGCAATCCTTATTGCTCCTAATAGGGCAGATCATCAGAAGTGATCATTGTAAGCCTTAATAGGCCAACTTTCTACTACAATACTAAAGCTTATGGGTATCATCCCAACCCCAGTTTTACTTTCTATTTGGAAGGTTTTTAGGTCACCAAATCTTGTGTTAAAGTGTTGTGTATGCTTTCATGTTTTTTAGTTTCTCATGCATGAAGTTAGATCGAAATTCATATAAAGGATTAATTGCTAATTGGGATAAAAGTTTTAGAAGTTACTGATTCACCTCTCCCCTCTTAGTAACTTAGCTTGTCATAATATTTCCAATAGATCTTAAGTTGGGATACCATCAACTTTGTATCTAGGAGGCTAACATTCATTAGACAACTTTTCTCACATAGTATGGGTATTATGAGTTCACAATTGTACCCTTTGAGTTAACCAATGCACCATCCATATTTATGAGTTTGATGAAAGGAGTATTTCACATGTACCTTGATCAGTGTGTCATCATATTCTTGGATGATGTACTAATCTATTTGAAGATTTTTGAGGAGCATGAAGTCCATTTATGAAAAGTGTTGCAATGCTTGAGAGACTATCATTTGTATGGAAACTTGGGTAAATGCAAATTCTTCTAGTCAGAGGTAAAGTATTTGGGGCATATCATCACTAGTGATGGAATTGTAGTGGATTTGGAGAGATTCTAAGCTATCATGGATTGGCCAATACCCACTAATGTCTTAGAAGTTTATAGTTTTGTGGGATTGGTGGGATATTACCATCATTTCATGAAGGATTTCTCACAAGTAGCTCTCTCATTTCTTCTCTTCAATGAAAAGTGAAAAAGTATGTTTAGTCAGACTAGTGTGAGGAAACATTTAATGCTCTTAAGGTGTGTTTGATTAGTGCACCAATCCTTGTAGTGCCTAATCCTATAAGTGATTTCATGGTTTACATAGATGCTTCATTAGAAGGTGTGGGTGTGGTGTTGATGCATGATGGTCGAGTGATTGCATATGAGTCTAGAAAACTCAAGGACCATGAGCTTAACTACCCCACTCATGATTTTGAACTTGTGGTCATAGTGCATGCTCTAGTTAATTGCAGACATTTTCTTTTGGGACACATGTTTGAGTTACATAGAGATCATAGGAGCTTGCATTATATATTTACTCAACCAAACCAAAATGTATGACATCGTCACTAGATGTAATTCTTGTTGAATATGACTTTGATGTTCACTACATTAAGGTGAAAGAGAATGTTTTCAATGATGCCTTGAGTAGGAGGTGACATGAGATATCAGTGTTGTCATTGTGAGGCTATATCTTGGAGGTTTTTCCTAATCACACTTGGTATCAGGAGGTGATGGAAGAGATCGAGTTGGGACATAACCTTGAGGGCAGGTTTTTGAGTTACTTTCTTGAGTCTGATGGACTACTATAACACTTGGGTTATATCTATATACCTTTTTCTAGTGATCTTCATACCTTGGTTTTGTTGGAAGCACATCGTGCACCATATTTCCCACATCCTAGTGTCAAGAAGATACATTCTAACCATAAATACTTGTACTTTTGGGCAGGGATGAGACACAATGTTGCTGATTTTGTTGCTAGATGTTTCAAGTGCTAGAGGGTGAAGGTAGAGCATCATCTGACAGGTCTTTTGTAGTTGCATGTTATCCCTGAGTTGAAATGGGATACAATATCTATTGATTTTATCATGCAGTTTCCTATGTCATCACAGAGTCATGCTTGTATCATGGTGAAAGTGGACAAGTTGTCCAAGGTAGCACATTTTTCATCCATGAGGACACCCTACACAACTTCTTCTATAGTGCATATCTTCCTAGAGGATATTATTCATTTTCATGGAATCCCTCATCAGATTATTTTAGATAGAGATCTAGTGTTTACTTCAACACTGTGGACGTCTCTCTAACATGCTTTTGATGTACAACTCAATTTTAATTTAGCTTGTCACCTAGAGACTGATGGTCAAACTAAGAGAGTGAACCTATTTCTAGAAGAGATGATTCACATGTATGTGATGGACATGTAGGTGAAGTGTGAGGACTATTTATACATTTTTGAGTTTGCATATAACAACAACTATCATAGTTCTCTTGTCATGTCACCTTTTTAGGCCTTGTACAATAGACCGTGTTGTGCCCATTTGAGTTGGGATCATTTAGAGGATTGAGTTATTTTAGGTCTAAAGATGCTTTGAGATATGGAGAAACATTTTGTTTGTATTAGAGAGCATTTGGTTACTGCTTAGGATAGGCAGAAGAAGTATACAGATGCCCATAGCTTGGATTATCACTTTTCTGTTGGTGATAGGGTGTTTTTGAGAGTGCGGTTGATGAAGAACCCCATCTGTTATGGGAAAGACTCTAATATGACACCATGTTTTATCAAACCATTTGAGATTCTTGAGAGGATTGGTCCAGTTTCTTATTGACTAGTGTTGCCACTTAGCCTATTATGCATCCATGATGTTTTTCATGTTTCTATTAGAAGATAATATATTCTCAATGTGACCCACATGCTTAATTTGGATGCTCTACAGGTGGAGGAAAAGAAACTTACTTTGGAGCCCATACATATCCTTCAACACTATAGGTTGATTTTGAGAGGTTAGGACATAGAGTAGGTAAGGGTCCAATGGGACCCGAGTGATGAGACCTTTGAAACTTGGAAAGATGCTACACGATTGAGAGGATTGTACCCCTATCTATTTGTAGACTTCTAGGAGTAAGCCTATACCCAAAGGGGAGGATGTAGTGCCTCTCATGTTTGCAGTCTGAACATTGTTATATTTTGATTCAAGAGATACTTGAAGCTCTTGTTATATTTCATTTTAGATGACTTGAGGATCGAATGTTATACTTTGATTTCAGTATCATAGATGCTATACTAAAATGATGTTCAATTTATCATATTTTCATGTTGATACCATTTTGAGATGACAAAAGTGTCTATGATGATATTTGATTATTTGGTATTTGGAAATATTTCTAATTCTGTTATGTGATGGGTTTTATTCTATGAATATTTACTTCATTCTTGCTTCATTGTTTTTAATGTGAACGTGAGTGATGTAAATGGATTATATTAGTATAATTGAGTAAATGGTCAAAATAGGTATTTAATGCATTTATTGCTTTGGCTATGATATTATATGCAATTGCACTTGATCATGTGTTTTAGTATGCATTATTTATATCGTTGGCAGTGGCTCATGGAGTTAATGATTCAACTATTCATATTTACTAATGTCATCCTTGTATGGTCAACATATCTTTTAAATGTTAAATTAAACCCTCCAGTGCTTTATTAAATATGGAATTGTTTGCATTATGTGATTAGAGCAGTGATTGTCTCTGTGCATTTAGAGTTTTACACTGTCACAAAGTTGTTAAGGCCTTCTATGATTTTGGTTTCAGGGTTTTTGAGCTTTATTTAATTAATTTTTAAATTTCTAGTAGCCTTTCCATAGATGAATTCCTATTACTAGGAATAGCCTATTTTTGTCTGGGTTGATTCAAAGTCTAGTTAATCTATTTGGCTATTTACCTTAATCGATTATTCACTCGAAAGGTGAATAGGTATTGAAAGAGGAATTTAATTCCTCATTTCTCACTTTTGCAATTTGTAAAATTGAGAGCTTTTTCTGAAATTCTTTTTTGAAGGTTCACATTTTTGTTTGTTGTGAGAGCTATGGGCATGGAATGTTCACAAGGATAGAGTCATTAGATCCAGCTTGGGGAGACCTTGCTTTGTCATTTTTTTTTGGTTGTATTTGCAAATTATTTATTTTACCTTGTTTTCAATTTTAGCCCTTTTGCCTATCAAGTAGGGCTTTTCCATTTTTCATGTTTTAGCTCCATTTTTGGTTATTTTTCTAGTAGCTATTTGTTTGGATGCTAAGAACTAATGTTTTCCTCCATATTTGTTTGTTAGTTCTGCATAGTTAGTCAAGTATGAATGTTTTCCTAGTTTTTGGGATGAAGGTTTGGGGTTTTGCACCATTATGTTTGTCATTTTTTGCATACGGTGTTTGAACCTAAATTTTATTGGATTTTTGAGGCTTTTGTGCTCTAAGACCTCATGGGTTTTTTTTTTTAATTTTTCTAGTTTTGGGGTTTTTACCTCATTTTTCCTACTGCCCTATTTTCTTGGCTTTTCTTGGCATGATGTTGGTCATGGACCTAGATCATCTATTTGGATGTTAGACAGATCATTGTTTCTCTTTTATGTTGCATTGGGATGTGTGTCACATCCATCCTCTTGAGTCTATTTTTGGTTGAGTGTATTTTTGCATGTTCTCATCTAGTCCTTGTGTTATGATCTTTGTAATGGTGGTGCGCCATACACAAGCATGTGCATGTGCATTTATCGGGTAACTTGCAAAGAATAATCTTTCATGGTACTTTCAGGAGTTGTGATCATCTAGAGTTAGTTTAGGAATTTGCATACCTATGAGCACTCATCATTGGATGAGCATGGGTAGGGTAGGGTAACATATGGAGGGGGCTTCTATCTCATAGTCTAGTGATCATTTCTCAATGGGTTGGTAGAGGAAGTTTTAATTAAGTGATAACTAAATAAAACATTGGTTGGTAATAAAATTTAAGATAATAAAATTCTTATTGTGAGAGCCTTCCATTGGAGAGTTGATCTACAGGGTCTGAGCTTTGGGTTTTCAATGCCAAGCGACTCTCCATGATGTTAGCCCCTACATAGTAACCCATTGAGTGTCTGACTAGGACCTATAGTAATTGCATTTTCTTATGATCTTGGTTTTAGTCATCGTTACTATCTGGCATGAGTGTTAGCCATGGATATTTTCTTTATGTGTGTTTGTGGTTGGATCATTATCTCTATCAGCATGGTGGGAGTGGACCTATAGGTTCCACATGGTTGGGAGGCATTGCTACCTATACCACTACTAGGGACCGGTGTATAGATATTGTCTATTGTCCTAGTGTGACCGTTGTTGGATGTTTTCACTTGGTAATTTGGTTTTGAAGTATTCTTTCTTGTGATATATGATTTCATTAGAATGCTTGTATATCATGTTTAGATGATGTTATTTTCTTATTTGGAGTATCTATTACTTTTGGTTTATAATGTTTTAGATTACGATAAAAATAGGTTTTGAAGGGACCTTGAAACCCTTTCACAACCTCAAAAAAGGAAAAAAAAGTCATCCAATAGGAAAGAGCCCATAAACCTACTGCAAAGTAGAACCAAAATTAGGTTTTACAGGGACCTGAAACTACTAAAAAGGTCCAGATAAAGTACCCAGGTTTTACAAGGATCTGGACCTACAGTACAAGATAAAACTAAAAGCCAGAAAATAAGACCAAACATAGGAACTAGGAGTGCCAGCTAGCAAACAGGACTAGAACAGGAACCCGACCTGAAAAGAAGACCCAAGAAACTATTGCAGTTTCATTATCATCTTCACAGCCTCCTTACCAATCTTAGCCATGTCCTAGATGGAATTAGCAGCCAAAGAAGTAGCAGCAATCAAAGCTTTCTTCCTCAAACTCTTTCTTGTCCTCTTGCTTGGGCCCTCCAAAGATATTGTTCCTTTATTAACTCTTTTGGTTTATAATGTTAGATTCATGTTCTTATGATGTTGTTACATTTTGGTAGTGATATCTTTATAAGACAACTCTGACTATCTAGTTGACAATTTGGGATGTTAGACATGACGGGTGGATAGGACCTTCAAGGGTTCTTGATGTTATTATGGTTGGGAGGATCCATGTACTTAGCTTTTTATTTTAGTACATTGTGATGTTTCTTTCAATTCTTTCCCTTCACTACTATGTTAGATGGTTAGCTGTAGTTTCCATCTTGTAGTTATTGTTCGAGTGTCTTTGCCTCAACTGTGGATCTAATACTCCCCAGTGTGGAGGTTTTGACTTCTTTTTTTATCCCTTGTTTATCCTTGGATAATTTCTTTCTTTTCTTGGGTGACCATGTGTCAGCATTTGGTAATACTTTAAAGTATCACATGCCCAAAGAAGAAGAATCATGTGATAATTTCCAGTATCACACACTCATAGGAAAACTATTATGTGATACTTTAAAGTATCACACACCCATTGAAGAAAGGTTGTATGATACTTATGAAATATCACACAGCTTTAGGGGAAGTTTTTTTTAGACCGTGAAAGTATTGCATGTCTTCTTTAGAAAGGTTGTATGATATTGGAAAGTATCGCATAGTGCTAAATTAAGGAATCGCCTGGGTCTTGGAAAAACCTGTCCAAGTTGATAGTAAGCACTTTTCAGTTTGATTGGAAGTTTTTGGGAGGTGTTTTCTCTACCCTCTATGGTGTTATTGAATACCTTGGAATTGCATTTTGATTTCATAATTTTTGGAATTCAAAATCATTTGCATCCTTCTGTGGTTAGTCATTTTGGTTAGTAGTGGCATTTGGAGATCTATTGGTGTTTGGATGTTTGTTTAGTCTTCCACTATGATCCTTGTGACCCTTGTATGTTGCATTTCATGTGCATCCATACTTGTTTTTAAATTTTTTTATCATGGCTTATATTTATCCTTGTTCCAAGGATCTTTGGGTGGGGCATTAAAAAAAGTCTTAAAATGCAAGTGTGTCCATTTTAAGATGGTATAGGATCAATAAATGTTGTATACTTTGGATGTTAAAACCATTTGAATTTAAAATACCAAAAAAAAATTATGTTAATGATGTAAAACACTCAGACCAAGGATAAGTGATGCATCTTAGTGGACAATTAGAGGCGCAAAAAATACCCCTTACAATCACCCAAGAATAGAAAAGGGTTGCTAGCACAATGCCGCTTATAGGCCACCACTAACCAAGCAAGGCTAAAGTAGCATGTGTTATTTTAATAGGGACAACATATCACACACTTTAAGTTTTAGAGTCAAATCCTACAATATTTTAGTTGAGCCAAATAGACCTACTTGACCTAGGGTATCTAAACTCATGTAGAGAAAAGGAAACAAATAGACACCATAGGGTGTCTAGGATGAAAACCACCCTATCAATAGGGCCAACACCTAAAAAAATCAAAAGAAGAAAATTTGCACCACCAAAGCACAAAACCCTAAAAAGAAAACAACATAACTAAGCCCACCTTCCTACAACAAAATGCATCTTGTATCATGAACTCAAATCACCAACTAATGACCAAAATTATAGCTATCGAGTACATTCCATAAAAGGGTGGAGCCAAAAATGTTCCTCTCTATGATGAACAAACATAGGAAACAAAATGATAGAAGGAAAAAGTCAAACAAAGATTGAAAAACCAATGTCCAAGAAGCTGAAATGAGAAAAACAAAAACAACACCAAAGGGATGAAGAAAAAAATTGACAAATGATAAAAAAACTAGAGAAAGCTGTAGAGTGCAAAATCAAAAGAAAAGTGAATGAAAAAACACCAACCTAGAATACTAACTTTCAATGGTACCATGACATTAGGACCTTCCCTCATTCATACAAAAAACAAAACCAGGTTGACCCACCAAAGAAATTGTAGACTTAAGAAATGATCACTTGTAGGTGGGATGACAACCCAAACAAAGAAATTTTCTTGCAGAGCACAATTGTGATCATCGAACAAAGTGACAATTAACCCCTTTAGGAACCTAAAATAACCTTTCAATCATCATAATTAAAGGGCACATTAATTATACTTGTTCTTAATTAATAACCTTTCTAGGTGTCCAATCTGAGAACACAAAAGCCCTTTTCTACTATGGAAGACATGAGGGAAAGGGCTTCTAATAGGTCCAAAAATAACTTTTCTTATTGGCCATAGACCCTTGACATGAGGTCAGGGATCCTTATTTATTCTCCCACACAAGAGGGACTAACATATTTGAAAAGGATGCGAGATCCTAAACACTAAAAAAAAAAGAAAACACAAAGGGCTTGTCTCAAATAAGACAAGACAAAAGAGAAAATGGGGACCCAACACTTTTCTCACAAAAAGGTAGGGACAAGTATGTAGGGAAAAATAAAATATTTCATATTCTTTCTATTTTTCTAAGGATATACTTTCCTTAGGCTTAAGAGGAAATTATTTATTATGTGATATTGATCTTACTTGACTATGGGTATTCTCTTTTAAAAGAGGTGTATGTCCTATGTTATCACCTCTTATTTATCAAGTAAAGCTATGCCCATTATATAGACTTTCCCTTTTTTTGAGTTGAAGTTTTTCATCCTTCATCCAAGGATCTCAATTCCACCTATATACAAAGGGGTTGAATAGGAGCATTCTTTTAATTCTTCACCTCTTCTTGGAGATGATATCTTGATCAAGAACTCCTCTTGGGTAGATGTCTTGACACTAATGTTTCTCCCTTTTGAGGATCCTCTCTCCATAAGTGATATATCCTTTTCATGATTAATTATTTTGTTAGATTGTAATGGTTAAGGCCCTTCATTATGAATATAGTACACATTTATAATTTAAGGATATATCCTTGTTTTGTGAAGTTGGTGTCCTATTTCACTTCCTTCTCATTCTATTATGTAGATATGATAAGGAGTGGGGGATACATACACCCTCTTTGTACATAGTTTCTTCTAATAATTATGGGATATAAAATACAAATTCTAAGCATGGATTTGAGTACTTTAGTCTTGGATGCTTGGTATAATTTCAATATTATTCTCAAATCTATGAATTTTTTATTCATATCTTTTGAAAACACATGCATATATGCTAAATCTTGTATATGTGTAATGCATAAGAATTTTCTAAATCTCATATGGGTAATGCATCTAGATATATGCTAAATTTAATATATAGATAACACATACAAGCTTTCTAAGTCTCATATATAGGTAACACATTCAAGAAAAATATGATAAGTTGCATACATGAGTAATGCATTTGTATAGGACCATGTCATGGTGATACAAAGGATATTGATCTATGGGAGGAATTTTGGTGGGATGACTTGTGAGTTATCACCCTATTAGAATATTTAATGTCCAATTTTACAAGAAGCACTTTCTATGATTCATAGTAGGGTGGCCACTCTATTGGGTGAGGTAATCACTCTTCTCTCCCTTCTCTCTTTTGATCTCATGCTAGTACAGATAGATCTTGTAGCTTTTTGGAACAATTGATTAATTGTGTACTATCTTTGATGTTACACAAAATATCATATCATTGCTAGTTAGTGTATGTCAAATTCACTAGAGCATTGAAGACAATTTTCTATGTC
Source organism: Cupressus sempervirens (assembly GCA_028749045.1). Lineage (NCBI taxonomy): Eukaryota > Viridiplantae > Streptophyta > Pinopsida > Cupressales > Cupressaceae > Cupressus > Cupressus sempervirens. The sequence continues at coordinate 388,803,328 of CM053788.1, read as the reverse complement.
TGCCGAGCATTCTAGGGTTTGCTTAGTTTAGAATATAGTATCTACCAAGTTCACTTGGGCATCAAAGGAAAGTTTGTGAAAGTTGAGTGTTAACTGAGGTCACTCAGTTAATGAAGGAAATTTTGGATGGAACTAGAGTTAATCAAGCTCACTCAGTTCCCAAGGAAATTTGCGAATATGCAGTGTTAACCGAGTTCACTTGGTTAACATAGGAAAATTGTTTTTGAGTTAGTGTCTATCGAGTAGAGTTGACTAACAAAGGATTTTCTTATTTTGGCATATTAAGTTCAATTGAATTGTTTGTTGGTTCTAGTCGACTAAGGAGATTAATATTAATTATTCTAAGTTCTATTCTAGCCAACTTGACAATATGAAAGATATAAATATAAGGTCAAGTTAAGATTTAGAATGGATGGAATCCATGGAAGATAATTGAAGATTTAATGATGCTAAGAGAGAGTGAATTAGAAGGATAAGAAAAATATCCTTGTGAAGCTAAAACAATATATTTGACCAAGAAGGATCAAGTATACAAGCCAAAATTGAGATATGTAATTAGCAATTCAGTTGCATCCAAAATCAGGTCATCTCATTGTTACTCTCTAACCATTGTAGTTGTGATCCAAATCTCTTAACAGAGTTGGCTTAACAACTATTTATAAATCCTCTAACAAGGTGGCATTTATATTGAATTGTTCAAAGACCTCTAACAAGGCCACTCTTAATAGGGTGATTAAATCCTCTAATAGGGTCACACCTAATAGTGTGTTTTGTAACCTTTAACAAGGTTGGCTCCTAATAGGGCTCACTTTATAAGAGTGAAAATTAGTAACTAGACACAGTTGGTGGTTTTTCCCAAATTGGGTTTCCACGTTAAATCTTGGTGTCAAATGTTATCATGTTATTTCTCTTATGTGTTTGCATATAAGTTAAAGTAATAGTAATCATAGATAATATCTTAAGATTTTCATGTTAAGTATTTACTGAGTATTTTTTAGTGTTTACCAAGTTACAACATTTTTCTGTGTGTTTGTTGAGCATCAATAGAGTTCACTTTTCAGAGTTTATTTTGTACTAATATCTAAGGGATTTGAAAAATATTTTTGTGGTAACTTATTCACCCCTCCCCTCTTAGTTACTCCTTTTATATTTCTAACAAAATTTATGTTTTTACTGATGTTTCTCTTGCATTTCTTATGTCATGCTCTTATGATAGATTTCCAAATATGATATTAGTGGGTGAGACATTTCTTTAGTTGAGGTCTCTTTCATTAGTTGATTTAGGTTTTTTTTAGTACTAACCCGTTGTTGTACCTTTTCTTTTTGGCTTTGTTCCCTTTTCTTTTCTTTTCTTATTGTAATGACCCCTTTTTAATTCTTTGACCTATTAATCAAAATTTAGTATAAGTTTAGGAAGTCATTCAAGTTAAACATGCCTTGGATCCTTATTGTTATTCAAAGTTGAGGAATTGAGCATTATAGTTTAATTAATTTAATTAATTTAGGAAATTTCACCCTATAGTGCCAAACAATCTTCTCTCTTCTAGTTATGACTATCTGGAGACGGTAGTTTGACAGTGCAAAGGGCACATGAAACAAGTTACAAGCGGCTCCCTAGAGGATACTATTAGGTGCTCAAATTTACTCTGCCTCTCCCTCCACTCACTCCCTATCTGAAGATGTTATAGCTCAGATGAGAGCAAAGCTTCCTGGGCTATAGTTGAAAATACATTTTAATGGTAATCCTTAAGATTGTTGTAATGTAAAAATATCTCAATATTATTGTACACATTATTACAATTTGAAATATTTAACATTGTGTGTGTGTGTGTGTGTGTCTATATATATATATATATATATATATATATATATATATATATATATATATATATATATATATATATATATATATATATATATATATATATATATATATATATATATATATATATATATATATATATATATATATATATATATATATATATATATATATATATATATATATTTGTATTGAATTGATTTAATTTTATGTAGATTCATGCATTATTTCTATCAAACTAAAGTTGATAGATGAAAAGCTTTTGTAATAAATATGTTATTCATTGTCAGTACGTATGGCTCATTAGAGCTTTACAAATAATGAAATCCATCCATGATGGTATTAATGCTTTTGCGAAACTTGGAAATACATTATTGTGAGTGGTTCAGATATCATACCTTATGAGATGCGAGTGCAGTGTGATTAGTTTGAGTACAAAGATTAATTATCTATCGTGTGTGATGTGAGCTGTCGCAGGAAGGGAGATCATCATATTGCACACAGTTTATAATATTAATATTTTTCCTTCTTCGTCGGATATGTGATGCTAAGTCCAATGCATTTTCCTTGACTTTATTGCTTGATTTATATATATATATATATATATATATATTGTATTCCATGTGTTCCCCTAACTTAACCCTAATTAATGGTATTTATATACCATGCGTAGTCACGAATGAAAAGTTGTGACTGTTATATATATGATTTACTTTGTTTTCATAATTCAATACGTATATTATGTTTATTCAGTAACATTATTATATTGATGTAGCAACACTTTTGTAATTATATGTAAGCATAATAATAATTAGTAGATTAGGGTTTTCTTTAAAAGAATGTTTGTAATAATCAAAATAGATTTATTGAGCATGGATAACTATAATAACAAGATTACTTTATTGGAAGTTAATATATCTTGAAATAATAATAATATATTTATGATTGTGAATATTTACGTGGAATTTGGAGATTATGAATTTAATATTAATAATATTTACTACATCTTGTATGCTATTTGATTGAAACAATTGAACAATAGTGCTATATTTATATATATGCATTCTTAGGTCATCTCATAATGAATATTAATTATATTATATCAATAATATAATTATATTAGTTATATTTTATTAATAATATAATTATATTACTTATATATTATATTATTAATATAAAAAAAAATTTAATATTAATATTAATACTAATACATATAATACACAATGTATCTATTTGATGTATTTACATTATTAATCTGAATATTATATTTTATCATTAATATGATATTTAATATTTAATTTCCATATTAATATACTATACTATTATTAATTTATTTATTTAATTATATGGATCTTATCGATGGGGACATCACATTTACCCTTGAACATGTGTGTGGAGTTGGGACCCTTTTTCTTGGGGGCTTATTCCCTTTGACTAGGTGATGTTCTATCTCATTGTGATTTGTTATATTCTTCTCTCCTATTTTCTCTCTACTTTACCATGAGTGTGGGTTAACCCACACTCTCACTAAAGTGGGCCTAAATGTACCATCTTATATTGGAGGATGCTTAATTTATTTCAAAGTTTTAGCACTCATTTAATGTGATTTCATTATTCATTTGCATTCCTCTCCTTTCTCTTAGGTAGAATTAGGGTAGGACCTAATAGATCCTATTTAAAGCTCCTATTTTCATGGTATAAATATTGAGGAAGGATCTAACCACCTAGGTCCTCTCTTTCCTTCATTCAATCACTTAGAATCTATTTTATGCACTGTAATGATTATATCTTGAGGTTTGCATCTAATTTTTGGGATTTGAGACCTCTTTTTAGACCTTGAAGGAATCTTAAGGGTTTTGGGACATGTTTTGTGTTGGGACTGAAAATTACATGGTCAATTTTTAGTCACATTGAAAAATTTTAAAAATCAAGCCCTATAAATGCTTTTTGATGCACATGTACCCAATTATCCATTTGAGGTCTAAGAGGTGTTTAATGTTTCTAACACCTTGCATTCAGTGTGTATATGTGTTCTATGATGATAAATTTCCATTTCAAGCCATTTCGTAAATTCCCATTTTGAGTAGTGTCCAAATCTACATTTTTGCCTATGTCAAACAACAACATGAGGTTATATTTGCAATTGAATATGTTGCATCCAGTAATGTTCCATGACTCACCACTTTGGGAATGTCTGGTGTCCATAAAAGATAACCTATGTTTTAGATTTTGAGTCATTTCAAATCTGTTTGACTAGGTTTTGAATCCCTCAAAGTTGGTCATTTATTGATATCATGTTTATATGATTTGTTATGAATTCTGGGAAGCCCTGTTTGACTTGTCATAATTTTGACCAAAATGATAAAATTCCTTTTGTATTGAATTTTAGAAGTCAAATACTTGCTACGTTTCAATTTTGAGCTTATGAAAAATCTGTTTGATCAATTTTTGAATGCGATTCCAAATGCAACTTGTAACTTTTTACTGGTGTCAAGAAGTGAAGATTTATTGGAACCCATATTCATGATGTCATATCTCAAAATCCATGATAGGTGGGATTGAATGGATTATACCATTGTGTTTTCCTCTAAAAATAATTCAAGTGTGCAAGTTTGCAAGTCTTGACAAATCCGTCTGCACACTTTCCTAGGTCCATTCTGTTTGCAAAAAATGTTTTTCTAGTAGTGCTTTTAGTCTACAAATTTTGAGTAGCCTACTTTGACCACTCACCAAATTCATCTTGTTATTTTTCATGATCCCAAATCAAAGATCTATATTCTCCTCATGACAATGAACAAATACCCTAGTTTTTGTGCCCCCAAATGTTAGTGGGCCTAGTTTTTAAAGCCAATTCTGAACATGATTTATGGTTTTTTGACATTTTTTCTTGTAGGTGATTTTAAGTAAGAAAATTTTGACATCAATATCTTTTTACCCCAATTTCATCATAAGATATGATTCGACAAGGTAAGAGATTACAGAACAGAGAATTAGTATGTTTGATTCCAGAGCCCGATTAGGTGTTTGTGTTAGTTTTTAAGGCTAGTCAAAGGACCTCCTCATGCAAAATTGAAACTTTGCAAAAATATGTAAAATGAGCTTCAAATTCATTTTCAGTGGTCAAATTTGTTTTCAAATTAGTGCCAAAGGGTGAATGAGTCAGTTTTACATTTCAGTTGTTCAGAAACAAAATTTTTTTAGCTGGACCCACTTGGGGCCCAACTGATTCCATCAAATTGATAAGGTTTAAATGAGTGTTATCATGGAGGGCATTTCCAATACCCATGTTACTACTTGAGACTCAAGTAGTAGTCATTCTATTGTCTTTATAACCCTAATCCAAAACAAGGATGCCCCCCATCATACATTTGATTTTAAATCACCTTGGAATAACCATTGAATGAGTGGGTTTGTTTGTTGTCATCTATATTAATACTTCCAAACTTCTAGTGACCATGTGATGCAAAGACAATATAGAGCTACATAGTTGAAATTGTGATTGAGAAGAGGCAACAGCTTAACCAAAGGAGAAGAAAAAGAAACAATGAAATGCTAACTGGGGGGAATGAATGCTAGAAAACTTATAGCTCTGCTACTACACGAGATAAAAAATAACTAATTTGCAAGCATTAAACAAGAAAAAAATATCTTCTCAGTGTTTCAATTTGTTGAAAATCTCAATGTCTTCAATTTCTCCAGAACATACTTTTGTAGTAACTTGGGAGAACTGTCATGGCATTCTCAAATTTAAGTAGAAATGGAATAAGAATTTGTGTGCACCAAAACCAATCGGTAAGAGTAGAGTGGAGCCATGCTTCAAGTTTTAGTACCCCCTGCTTCTGCCTTTGGGCCACTCAAGGCCATTCAATGTATTCATTCCTACCCTTCCAATTTTTCCATGCCAACTAAACAAGGACTAAATTGAAGTTGCACATTGAAAGAGTTAAAAAGGGAAACCAAGCACCATAACGAAGAGAACCACCAGTTTTAAAACAAAGGGAATGAAGCCCCACACATACAGTCACACCACTATTTTCCAAGGCAGGAATGCACACAAAAACACTCATTACTAAAAGATCAAGCCACAGCCTAGAAGAATACATAACAAAGATGAGATGTAAAATGTGTCAGACATCAACAATAAGAAGCGACAAGGGTATTGGGAATGAAGACCATGCTTTGGTAGAAGCAATTTGATTAATGTTGATGAATACTCCGAGCTCTCCTTGATATAATTTTCCATCAAAATTATGGCTGCCTACAGATTATCAAGTTGAACACAATAAAGAGGTAAGGGGGAACCCATAGGAAAGGCCCAATGAAAAAGGGCGTGAAAGGAAAAATTCACATTTTAAAAAGTAGGAAGTTCACATGAACTTTCCTTATTTCTAGATCTGGCATCAAAAGAAGTTATTTTTCCATCAAACATCAGAGATATTTTGTGCTTTTAAGGGCCAAAATGATGGGGATTTGATATGCAGTTACAGAGAGAGATTAGAGAGATGCTTTTAACTTTTAGGAGATGTTTTCCAAGTGGACACATGTCAAATACAGAGCAGATCTAGGAATTCATTTCTCCTATATCATTCTCTTTCTTTCTCGTTGTTGTTACTAGCAGTTTTCTCTATAATACTACCAAGGTTTCAATTTTCATTGTGAAACCAAGGTTGTTGTCGATTTTACTTCATGTCTATTGATCTGAGCTCTAGAAATGAAGGACACATATCCACTCTTATGCAAATTTTCATTTCATTTCATGTATTATTTCTCTTAGATAATGGAAGTTGATGATAGATCATGTGACATATATAGAGTTTCATTTAGTGTTACTAGTTTATGTATTTAGTCTTTCCAAGGATGAATATAAAAGGGGATTTACAATGAATTATTTGGGTTTTCTTATTTTGTCTCCTAATTCTTCATATGCTATTAGCTTTGTAATTGAATGAATAAGGTTCATTTGATTGAAGACATCCTGGATGAGTTGTGTATCAGATCTGTTGTTGCTTTTGATTCAAGAAGTTAAGTAAATGCTTCAATGATTTGATAGGGTTTTTGGATGTATGGAGGGGATATTTCATAAGAATGGAATTTGGGGATTTCAATTGATAAACTTAATTGTAAGGCAATCAAGTTAAGTCATCTTGTTGGTAGTGACTCTATGTTTCAATGGATAAGGCATTGATCACTAAATTAGATGCAAGCTAACATGAAGGTCATTTGCATGAATTATTTTAGTCAAATCAAATCATTTTTCTATGTTTTGTAGTGGGATAAAAGGAATTAACCCTCACTTATCTTATGGGTTCATAGGTTATGATTTGTAGCTATTTCATTCCTATGTTATTGCATAAGTATCAGAAGATTATAAGTAGGGTATAATTTAGTGGCTAATATTCGTAAATTGGCTAATTTTAGAATTTTTGGCTAGTAATTTGGCTAATAATTTAAGATTTGATACAACCTAAATCACTAGAGTTTTATAAAATTCAGTTCTAGAATATTTAAAATCGCTCAATAATATATTTTATTGAAAAATTTAAACTCAAATATTTGCCACAGTATTCATTACATGAATAGATTTGAGTTACCTAAATATAAATTATTATTGGAGAAATTAAATTGAACTGACCAATAATTATCATAATTATTAGTTAATTTAGGGATATATCACCAATATTTATTATTCACTATTGATTTAAAGTATATGTAACGATTCTCATAATATTCCACAAGGTAAAAAAATGTTCAATTTTGATTTGTAATATTCCATGGTGATTAATGAACTTCCTATTATTATTGAGATTCATCAATATTTTATACAAAAAAATTATGATTCAAAAATAATCGCCAAAATTAATCATATTTAGAATAAAAAATTGAGAGTTTTTCCAATATAAATAATTTTTTTTTTTCAAAATAATGAAAGATTCGCCAATATTTTATATCTTTTTTTGGAGGCGGCTTTCTTAAAGTTTACCCTGATTATAAGGGTTGCATCTATTATCAATAGGTTCAGATCTTATGTTTAATTGCATTAGTACCATATATCGGAACCTCAAGGTTTACTTGCCTAGGTCTTGTAGAGCTTGAAGTGAAGAAGGAGTTGTACGTTATAGTTGGCCCAAAATTGTAGTCAAATGCATCTGTCATAGGAAATTGCTAGCCTTAGATGTATTGGTCTGGTTTCTTGGTTAATTTCATAACTATTAAATCAAGATCCAAAAAAGTGGTAGCTCTACTAGGGAGATAAGATGGAAATATGTGTTGTTAAAAGGACAAGAATCTTTGGTGTTAATTGAATATTTCAGTCCTATTTTCAATATGGTTTTGCCCATCTGAGTCACCAAAAAGATGGTGAGTCTACTAGGGATTGTATTGAATTTGAATGGTAGACAAACCTTGAGAATTTAAAAGAAGAGATTCAATACAATAGAAGAAGTGCACAAAAAGTTGTAGCAGTAAGTTGTTTGATGTGTTTTCCAATCTTCTTATTCAAAATAAAATGCACCCAAATTAAGTTTTATTCATGGATAGTAGTATGTTGTAAGATTGGATGTAAATTGTGTTATATGACTATTATAAGTTTATCTTCAATTAGTTCAGTTTTTGCATATGCTGTTGAGAAAGTTTCAAAGTCAAGAATTGATTTATGAAGTGTATTCTCTTTTCAAGGTTTATGAGTGGTAAATTGTTTCAAATCTTTTCTCACTAAGTGTGAGTGGCAACTCTAGTCTAAATATCTGTTCCAATGCATGGTTTATTTTAATATCAGAGGCTTTCAATATTTATGGGTAGATCTAGTTTTTTTTAGAAAGAGGAAGTATAAGCTCTTGATTAATGGTTTATGTGGTTGTTTGTATCTACTAAAGTAATTGATTTCAAAAGGTGAATCATTACTTTGATTTCATTTTCCTCTTGAAGGAGGTGGTTGCTCTACAAAGATTTTATCTATGGTGTGAAAGTTTTCATGTTTACACAGTGCCAATCAGTAGATCAAAGGTTTCATGCAGCAACACATAAAGGTATTTTGAATTTTCATGCATTTGTCCTTCATGAAAGTTGAATGAACAAAATGGTTGATGCCACCTAGTGTTTTCAGCACTAAGAAAATAGAGGTAGGTGTTTAATAGTTTATAAGATGGATTAGAGTCTAGGTCTGAAAGTGATATGCCAACTCTTGAAAGTGTTTGTGCAAATATTGCTAAGCTGAAAAAAAATATTCATGATAAAACTATCATAATGATAAGAAATACAATTGGTGATATTAAGGGTCTTAGTGGATTTCAAATTTACATGAAGTTTAAATCACTAATTATGAATCGTGATGACTCCTTTAGACCTGAGAAGTTGTCACAACAATGTTACTCTTATAATTTTTTATGCCACATTCAATTGATTGGTCAACAAAGTCAAGGTTAGATAAGATTGTTAAAATCCAAGATTTGATCATGGAGATTGAAAGTGCTTTGAATGCTAATGAATCTAATGATAATGAATGCAATGAATTTTTTGAAAATGATATTGAAGATGAAGAGTCTTAGTTTTATGAATCAGAGGATAGCAATCAGCAATTTGATAACATGCATCATGTGGATTCATATTTTTATGATGATGATTGTAAAGAAGAAGAAAAGTATAACAACAGTAAGAGTTTATCTTCCAGTGAAAAAATTGAATATGCTAAGATACCAGTTATTGAGGTATTGTCTAAAGAAGAAAATGTATGGGATGATCAGAGTTCTAATTTCTTGAAATGTATTACTAATGAGTCTGCTATTATAAATGTGTCAAGCTATCTAGTTAATAATCATAGCCAAGGAAAAGAAACTAGTAATGAAGTCTTGCTAAGTGTTGATGAGATTTTAGATTTGTTGGCTCATGATTTTGAAAGGTATGCAAATCTATCCAAGGATGTTTGTGCTTTGCCAAATTTTGCCTTTTCATATGATGAAGTCATTTCCCCTAATTTTGATGATGAAAAAGATATAGTTTCAGAATATGCTCTGTCAAGTTTTGGAGGTGTATATGATGGTAGTCTATACATCAATACACATGACAACTTCCATGTTGAGAAGAAAGATGTAGAGATAAGGTCTATTGTTGGTTCATTTTCTTCTTGTTTTCATGAGACTAAGACACATTTTGATTGCTCATACGATGAGGAAAATAATAGTAATGAAATGGTTTACTCTAATAAGTTATTTGAAGAAAACATTGATTCAGATCAGCATATTCTGAACATGAAATTTCATGATGATTCTTGTGATTTGGTATCTAATTAGTTGTTTGAATGTGAAGAGGTTGTAGTGAATGTCTAGTCTAATTTAGGGAGTATTGATATTACAAATGAGGAGAAATCAGATTTTACATTTTCTTCATATCCAGATACGCAAGGTGAGTTACAATTTGATTCATATAACTCATTGAATGGAGTAGAGTACCAAAATTTTGTGTTTTTGGTTGAAGGTGTCCATGATTTAGTTAGTGATGATTGGTTTTAGTTTGATGTCAGTTTTTATGATCATGCTGATTCATATTTTCATAGTGAGCAAGACAAAGAAAGTAATTTAAGTTTTTATATGCACTATGAGAATGATTTTGTTTCACCTAATATGATAATGAGAAGATCTGATGTATGTGGTGAAATTAATGTAAATGAAAGTTTTAGTTTACCTCAATAAAATGTCAATGAGAATTAGGTGTATGATAGGGGTAAGGAGTTTTGAAAAAATTTTGATGGCTTGGGGCCATCATTTGTACATAGTAGGAGTAGTTGTTTCTTCCTTTCAATAAAGTTGTTCGAGAGAAGTTTTTGCTATTTTGGTGTGTGGTCTGATTCTTCTAGAGATTTGAATCCTTGCCATGTCTACAAGGGACATGCATCCCTAGATAGAGGCACTGTTGGGACTGAAAATTGTGTGGTCAATTTTCAGTCACATATTGAAAATTTTGAAAAAATGGGCCCTATAAATGCTTTTTGATGCACATGTACTCGGTTATCCATTTGAGTTCTAAGAGGTTTTTAATTTTTCTAACACCTTGAATTTAGTGTTTATATGTTTTCTATGATGATAAATTTCCATTTCGATCCATTTCGTGAAGTCTCATTTTGAGTAGTGTCCAAATCTTCATTTTTGCCTGTGTCAAACAGTGACAGAAGGTTGTATTTGCAATTGAATATCTTGCACCTAGTAATGTTCCATGACTCACCACTTTGGGAATGTCTAGTGTGCATAACAAATAACCTATGTTTCAGATTTCAAGTCATTTTGAATCATTTGACTAGGTTTTGAATCCCTCAAAGTTGGTCATTTACTGATATCATGCTAATATGATTTGTTCTGAATTCTGAGAAGCCCTATTTGACTTGTCATAATTTTGATCGATTTGACCAAAATGATAAAATTCCTTTTTTGTTTCATTTTAGAGGTTAGATAATTGCTATGTTTCAATTTTTAGCTTATGACGAATCCATTTGATCAGTTTTAGTGCGATTCCAAATGCAACTTGTAACTTTTTATTGGTGTCAAGAAGTGCAGATTTGTTGGAACCATTGTTCATGATGTCATATCTTGAAATCCATGATAGGTGAGATTGAATGGATTATGCCACTATGTTCTCCTTTAAAAATAATTCAAGTGTACCAGTTTGCAAGTCTTGACGAATCCATTTGCACACTTTTCCAAGTCCATTCCTTTTGCAGAAATGTTTTTTTGCTAGTGCTTTTAGTCTACAAATTTTGAGTAGCCCACTTTGACTGCTCACCAAATGCGTCCTATTATTTTTCATGAGCCCAAATCATATATCCATATTCTCCTCATGGTAGTGAAAAAATGCCCTAGTTTTTGTGCCTCCAAATGTTAGTTTGCCTAGTTTTCAGAGCAAATTTTGAATGTGATATGGTTTTCTGGCATGTTTTCTTGTAGATGATTTTAAGTAAGAAACTTTGGAGGTCAATATCTTTTTACCCCAATTTTTTCATAAGATGAGATTTAACAGGGTAAGAGATTGTGGAATAGAGAATTATTATGTTTGATTCTAGAGCCTGATTGGGTGTTTGTGTCAGTTCTTAAGGCTAGTCAAAGGACCTCTTGATGCAAAATTGACAGTTTGAAAATAGATGTAAATGAGCTTCAAAATCATTTTTAGTAGTCAAATTTGTTTTCAAATCAGTCCCATAGGGTGAATGAGTCAATTTTGTAGTTTAGTTGTTTGGAAACAAATTGTTTTTAGCCAGACCCACTTGGGGCCCAACTGATTCCATCAGATTAATAAGGTTTAAATGAGGGTTATCATGGAGGGTATTTCCAATACCTATGTTACTACTCGAGACTCAAGTAGTAGTCATTCTATTGTCTTTATAACCCTAATCCAAAAAAACAATGCCCCCCATCATACATTTGATTTTAAATCACCTTGGAATAACCATTGAATGAGTAGGTTTGTCTATTTCATCTACATTATTACTTCCAAACTTCTGATGACCATGTGATGCAAAGACAATATAGAGCAACATAGTTAAAATTGTGATTGAGAAGAGGCAGCTTCTTAGCCATAGGAGAAGAAAAAGAAATAATGAAATGCTAATCATGGGGAACAAATGTTGGAAAACTTATAGCTCTACTACTGCATGAGATAAAATATAACTAATTCGCAAGCATTAAACAAGCAATAAATATCTTCTCAATGTTTCAATTTGTTGGAAATCTCAATGTCTTCAGTTTGGTGAGAACATACTTTTGTAGTAACTTGGGAGAATTATTGTGGCATTCTCAAATTTAAGTTGAATTGGAATAAGAATTTGTGCACACCAGAACCAATTAGTAAGAGTAGAGTGTAGCCATGCTTCAAGTTTTGGTGCCCCCTACTTCTACCTTTAGGCCACTCAAGGCCATTCAATGTATTCATTCCTACCCTTCCAATTCTTCCATGCCAAGTAAACAAGGACTAAATTGAAGCTGTACATTGAAAGAGTTAAAAAGGGAAATGGAGTACCATAACAAAGAGAACCACCAGTATTAAAATAGAGGGAATGAAGCCCCATGCATGTAGTCAAGCCACTATTTTCCAAGGCAAGAATGCACACAAAAACACTAATTACTAAAAGACCAAGCCGCAGCCTAGAAGAATACATAACAAAGATGAGATGCAAAATGTGTTGGACATCAATAATAAGAAGTGGCAGGGCTATTGGGAATGAAGACCACACTCTAGTAGAAGCAATTTGATTAATGTTGATGAACACTATGAGCTCTCCTTCATATAATTTTCCATCAAAATTATGGTTGCATGTGGATTATCATGTTGAACACAACAAAGAGGTAAGGGGCAACCCATAGGAAAGGCCCCATGAAAAAGGACATGAAAGAAAATTTTCAAATTTTAAAAAGTAGGAAGCTCACATCATGGGCAAGAAAAGGAATGACCCATGGTAGGAAGATTGCTAGGGTAGAATACAAGACTACTGCATATAGAGGAAACCGAATTAAAGGGCTTCATGTCCATGGAAAAGGAAGTCACCCACACATAGCAAGAGGGTCTATGACATGAGGGGCCTACAACATGCCCATGATTGGAGAAATAGGAAGAAAAAATCATAGTAGTCAGGGTCCCCATGACATCCACCATTTTCACCTAGCTCTACACAATGGGAAAACCATAGGAATAGCAACATGAAATAATAAATAGAATCAACATGCATGGAAGGAAAAGGGAAGCCACATAATAGTTTAAAACTGCAGCCTGCAGGTGGAGACATCCACAACATCTCATGGCTAAACGTAGCTTAGCAGGGAATAGGGCATAGCTTCCATGCAAGATGAAACTTTGGTATGGTGCTTTTATCCCACATTGATTTGGATTTAGTCTTCAAAACATTTTAAAACCCCAAATGTGCAATGTTGTAGTGTCTTCAAAGGCATACACTTTATGGATGCACCAAACCTATGGAGGGGCCTGCCTGGCCAGTTGGCATGTTGAAGTCAACAAAATTTTAAACTTCCCACACCTTGAGTGTAGTGCCATGAGATTTGGAAACTAGTTTCATAAGCATTATGATGCTATGAAAATCAAAGTTTAGCATATGAGCGAGAGGCCGAGGATGAAGGCTTTATGCTTTTACAAATTTTGTAAGGGTGTAAAGATGAAATCAAAAGCTTTGTTGTGTGGTCGAAGATGGAAAATATGTGCCCTCCAATGCTATGAGAGATGAGGAGAACAATCATGAGATTGTATGAGGTAAATAGTAAAGCCTAAGATAATACGATTGGCTATATGTCATATGTTCGGGGAGATGGAGGATTGAAGAATAATTAATGTATTTATTAATTAATTAAAAATATTTCAAATGGTGATGGAAAATAGAAAATAGACAAGTGGCAAGGAGATTTGAATGAAAATGAATATAAAATTCAGAGATTTCAAATGCATGATTTTCAAAAAATGGAAAGATTTAAATAAAATTAAATGTTTTATATTGTTTAAACTATGTGAACTTTTAAATTTTTCCATTTTTTAAGCTTTGTTCATGGCTTGGGAGCCAAAATTTCAAATGGGCTGTAGAGGCACCATTTTTATCCAAAATATGTAGTATAGTATATCGTTGGAACCAGGAGGAGATAAATTTTCTAGATATGGGTCAATTTTTTAGCAGGTCTTCACTGGTTCACTCTACAAGTATTTTTTTGTTTTCTAGGGCATTCTTAGTAAAATAGGTAGAATTCATCATAGAGCATCAAAATCATTTGGGGGGAAAACATTGAAGTATTTTGAAGCCTAAATGAATTCTGAAAAAAAATTCATGCCTTTAGAGGTCATTTCAACTGAATTTTTACCTTTCCTTATTTCTAAATCTCGCATCAAAAGAAGTTATTTTTCCATCAAACATCAGAGATATTTTGTGCTTTTGAGGGCCAAAATGATGCAGATTTGATATGCAATTACAGAGAGAGATTAGAGAGATGCTTTTAACTTCTAGGAGATATTTTCCAAGCGGACACATGTCAGATATAGAATGGATTTGGGATTCATTTCTCCTATATCATTCTCTTTCTTTCTCATTGTTGATGTTGGTAGTTTTCTCTGTGATACCAGTAGGGTTCTAGTTTTTACTGTAAAACCAAGGTTGTTGTTAGTTTTGCTTCCTGTCTATTGAGGTGACCTCTAGTAGTGAAGGCCACACATCCACTCTTGTGCAAATTTTCATTTCATTTCATGTATTATTTCTCTAAGATAATGGAAGTTGATGATAGATCATGTGACATATCTATATTTTCATTTAGTGTTACCAATTTATGTATTCATTCTTTCCAAGGATGAATATAAAAGGGGATTTACAATGAATTATCTCATTTTTCTTATATTGTCTCCTAATTTTTCATATGCTATTAGCTTTATAATTGAATGAATAAGGTTCATTTGATTTAAGACATCTTGGATGAGTTGTGTATCAAATCTATTGTTGCTTTTGATTCAAGGAGTTAAGTAAATGCTTCAATGATCTGATAGGGTTTCTGGGTGTATGGAGGGGATATTTCATAAGAATGGAATTTGGGGATTTCAGTTGATAAACTTAATTGTAAGGCAATCAAGTTAGGTCATCCTGCTAGTAGTGACTCCATGTTTCAATGGATAAGGCATTGATCACTAAATCAAATGCAAGCTAACATGAAGGTCATTTGCATCAATTATTTTAATCAAATCAATTTAGTTTTCCATGTTGTAGTGGGCTGAAAGGAATTAACCCTCACTTAGTTTATGGATTCATAGGTTATGATTTGTAGCTATTTCATTGCTATGTTATTGCATAAGTATTGGAAGATTATAAGGGTTGCATCTGCTATCAATAGGTTCATATCTTATGTTTAATTACACTAGTACCATATATCAGAATCTCAAGGTTTACCTACCTAGGTCTTATAGAGCCTAAAGTGAAGGAGTTGTGCCTTATAGTTAGCCCAAGATTGCAGTCGAATGCATCCATCATAGGAAATTGCTAGCCTTAGATGTATTGGTTTGGTTTCTTGGTTAATTTCAAAACTATTAAATTAGGAGCCAACATTTTGTAGGGACATGGTGTGATCCCATCCAATAAGGGATTTAGTGCATCCATGTCAATCAGGGATGCAGTGCATCCTTTCTTGGGCCCAGTTTTGGGTCCACTTCCTGGGTCTTGTGTCTGGACTTTTCTTGGGAGTTAACTTATAGGTAAGTTAGTCTATGGGTAAAGTTAATTATAAGCCATTTATAAACCCATCAATTTACTCCATTTGAGATCCATAATTCACATTATCAATAACTCATGCACCAGCATTCAAGTAATTAGGCATTCTTCAAGCATTCAAGAAAATCCTCCATTGAAGATCAATGATTCAAGAATTCAAGCCATTTAAGGAGTTTATGCAATATATAGCATTTGAAACATTAAATATCTCCCTTCATACATTAAATATCCTTTTTGAATCTTCTATATTCTTCTCTTCAAGATCTACATTCATTCCTAAGGTAGATATCAAGCACGTTTATTCATAAAGGTTTTGGTTTCACTTTGATTTTCTTTCCTAGGGTCTTTGAAGTTGAGTAAAGGATATTACATCTACATGCTTGATTACATTCCAAATTCAAGATCATATTCATAGATTTACATTACTTCATGTTAGATCTATCACTACTGCTTGTTAGCATTCCATTTCTATTTCAATTCAAGGTTGATTCCAAAACTAGGTTTGCAGATCTATATGCCCTTCTCATCATTCATTAGAACTAAAAAATCAAAATCAGCTTGAAATATAGTTGACCAAAGATGCAGTACTCCCTTACTTCAAAATAAAGTTGACCTTGATTCAAGAGAAAGTCAACCCTTCTTGAAAAGTTTGACCTTGCTAGATCACCAAACATTTTTTGGGTTTTATAGATCTCTCTATTTTTAATCTAGAGTATGAGATTCAAGACTTTTGTAGGTTGTTTGATAGCTCATTTTTAGGTTTTAATCTTGAAATGTATAATATCCTCAATTTAATATCTTATTTTTCTTATATTTTAGTCTTACATTTCATTTTTTTTTACTTAAACCCTCTTAAGTTGGAGTTGAGAGGGAAGTAAATCCAAGTAATTCATCCTTTTGAATTACATTATGTAGAGAAACTTACTTTTGTGTTAATCAAACCTATCTTAAGAGTTAGATCTTGGTTTTCCCCTTTATAAGGTGTTAGGGAGGATTGATTCCATTTTCCTCCTATATGGGATCAAAAAACTACTGGAAAGAATTCAAGAGAAGGTAAAAGAACCAATGGTTATAAGTTGTGTCAATACAAGTTCTATCAACACATTATGCACTAAAAAATAAAATACTTATTTATTAAGTATCACTTTCTAAGAAAGGAAGTGCAAGGAAAAGAGGTAAGGTTGGAATATGTTCTAACTAAAGAATAGTTAGCATATATTTTCACTAAACCTCTTCAAAAGATTAATTTTGAGTATCTTATAGGGATGTTAGGGATCATACCCCTATCAATCCTAAAGAAAAGTAAAAGTAACAATAATTAATCCTTGTTCTTTACATATTATACTTGCACTTTATTGATCACCAAGTATGACTACTCCATTGGGGGAGTAATCATAGAGACAAAGATAAAAGTTATGCACCTTTGGTATTGGTAGACCAGCGATAGAGAATGCTAATGGAATCAACTATCTTAGGAGGACATGTTACAAAGGAGGAAACTAAGGTAATGAAAAATGTTATTAATTTCTAAGTATGCAATAGTCACTAAATTTTTTGTAGACATGTAAAATAGTATGCTAAGGCACAAAATTGTCCTAAAGTTTCCTAATATTTTTATCAATTCCAAATGGGGAGATTGTTTGCATAACTATGAAAATGAGTCAAGTTTATGAGACTACTATGATAGGTGATAGGAAGTGTTTTCATTGATGTCAACATAGGATTAAAGTGTCTACCTATATATGAATGGGAACTGGTGAGATAAAGGAAAGGACACGATCTCATCCTAGTCATAGGTGGAAAAGACTAAAGTATGATAAAGGAAAGACTAGTGAACACAAGTGACTTTCACAACCATACTCAGACAAATTGGGCTAAGTATAACTTTGTAGTAAGTGAGTAGCCAAGACAAGACATGATGGAAAAACTACTAACCACATAGATAGGATAAAGGGAAGTCATTTATATAATAATACAGAGGCAAATAACCCATGACTTGACATATCACAAAGTAGGTGTAATTGATATGACACCTCAAAGAATGATGGAAGAACTACCACATCAAGTTTCAACAAGAAGATATCTGGGATAATTCAAATATTAATTCCTCCTAGTGAGTAGAAAAGGATCACAAGCAATGTACAATTTTTGATAATGGAGAGTACATATAACACACATTACCTATGAAAATGTTGCAAGAAATATAAAGGAGAATATGAATGATAGAGACAACTAAATTCAAATTTGGAATTTATGGATTCAAATTTAAAGTAGAATGAGGAAGGATCATATATAGACTTGTTGGATACAATTGATCAATTGTGTGTTGTCTTTGATGTTACACAAATGTCATATTAGTTATCAGATAGAGTTTACCAAGCTCAGTTGGTCAGCAAATCAAAAGACAAAGTCTACCAAGCTCAGATGGTCAGCAAAGTGAGTTATAGAGTCTACCGAGCATTCCTGAATACTACACTGTGAAGATAGTTTCTACCGAGCTCACTTAGGAATCAAAGGATTCTATGATAGAAGTTAGTGTTAACTGAGCTCCCAAGGTTAACAAAGGAAAGTCAGTTTCTACTGAGCTCACAAGGTCAATGAAGGAAAATTAGTTCTTATTGAGTTCACTTAGTCTCCAAAGGATTTTGTAGAGTCTGCAGTGTTTACCAAGCTTCACATGGTTAACACTTGAAATCATTTCTGGAGGAGTGTTTATCGAGCAAGGTTGGCCAATGAAATATTTCATTATTTTGAAAAATAAAGTTTAATTGTTTCATGTAATGACTATATCCGACTGATGTATTATTTATTGGTAAATGTAACTTGTAAATTGAGTTGACTTGACAATTTGTAAGGTATAAACAAAAGGTCAAGTTGTGAATTCTAATGTATGGATGGATGTATGAATGAGTGAGCATGCAAGTGAGTTGATTGTGTAAAGAGGTAGAGTGAGAAAATTTTGATGAAGGATCAGATATCCTTAAGGAGCAACAAAGGTGTATTTGATCAGTGAAGATCTATTGATGCAGAATAGAGATCTGTAACAAAAAATTTCACTTGCATCTCATTCAAGTCACTTCATTGTTACTTTTTCATCATTGTAGCAGTGATTTGTAAATCTCTTAATAGAGTTGGTTTAGCAGCCATTTTTGTAAATCCTCTAACAAGGTGGACAGTTCTATTGAATTGTTCTAAAGTCCTCTAGCAAGGCCAGTCCTAGTAGGGTGATTAAATCCTCTAACAAGGTCACACCTAACAGTGTGTTTTGTAACCTTTAATAGGGTTGGCTCCTAATAGGGCTCACTTCAGAAGAGTGAAAATTGGTAGCTAGTTTCTTGGTGGTTTTTCCTATATTGGGTTTACACGTTAAATCTAGTGTCTCTTGTGTTCATGTTATTTCCTTTTGCATACATGTTAATAATTGTGAATGCTTAAAAAATAGTAATAAGTTAATACACAGTTCATCTACTAAGTTACAACATTTTTTCTATGTGGCTATCAAGTGACAGCAGTAACTAGTTATTTAAAACATCTAAGGGATCTATGGATTTATTTTTTGGTAACTGATTCACCCCCCCTCTCAATTACTCCATCTATATTTCTTAAAAATGGCATTAGATTTTTTGGTTCTTGCACAAAGGATTTCAAGGATCTAAGCTAAAGATGAGGATGTATTGCAAGAGGGAAATTGCAAGGCTTAATAGGGATAACTTTTCAACATGGTAAGGTCTCATGAGACTCCATCTGGCTTCCATTGGAGATACAAGATTGAAATATCTGGATGAAGCATATGTGACTCCTTTTGGCATATTATCTGCTAATGAAATTGCTGAGAAGAAGACTCATAACACCATGATGATAGACATTGCATCTACCCTAAGCTATGAAGAATTTGATGATGTCAAGAATTTCAAAATTGCCTTTAGAATGTGGAACAAGCTGAAAGAAATCTATGGAGGTGATGATAATGTGAGAAGAGCCAAAGTAGAAAGTCTAAGAGGAAAATTTGATCAGATGAGGATGAGAGAGGATGAAAGCATTGCCAAATATGTTGAAAGATTCAAAGTAGTTATTAGTGCTATCAAGGCTTCTGGAGGAGATATTGAGGAGGAAACATTTGTAAGTAAAGTTCTTAGAACATTACTTCCTATTTATGCAATTAGAGTTTCTACAATTCAAGAAAGAAGATGTGAAGCAAATCATAAGATAAATTTAGAAGCCATAGTAGAAAGATTGACTGCATTTGAGCTAGATAACTATGATAACTATGTTCCAGCTTCCAAGAACATTGAGTCAACATTTGAAGCCAAGCTTTCACTCAAGGAGAAAGGCAAGAAAATAAAGGATTCTCAGTCATAAAGTGAAGAAGAATAATAACAGAGTTTAGATAGTGATCTCGAGGTGGTTGAAGCTCTACTTGAAAGGAAATATTCAAGAGGTAGAGGCAAATACAAAGGTAAGGTTCCTCTAAAATAAAATTCATGTGAAGAAATTGGACATATTGCTGCTAGGTTCCCAAACAAGAAAAAGAAGGATGAGAAGAAAGGTCACAAGTGCATTGGCAAGAAAGAATTCAAATCATTCAAGGACAAAGGTAAGAAAAAAATGTTTCATGGCTAAGGATTCTAATGATTCTGATGATGAAGAAGATGAAATTGTTTACATTGCTATGAAAGATGAATCTGACAATGAGAAAATGGCACTTATCTATCATGTGAGAAAAAATGATACATGGATTATAGATACTGGTTGCTCTCATCATATGACTAGTGATAAAACTAAGTTTGAACAATTTGAAGACTATGATGGTGGAAATGTGAGGTTTGAACCTTGTTGCATAAAAGGAAGAGGGAGAATCTCACTAACCAAAGAGGCTGTATGTGATAATGCCTATTGGGTAGAAGGGCTAAAACATAATCTATTGAGTGTGGCATAGCCACTCAATATTAGATTCAAAGTGAAATTCATGCATGGAAAAGGAAGACTATTGGATGACAAAGGAAAGCTGATTGGATCTAGCATTCAAACAAAAAGTAACTTGTTCTATCTTGAACTTGGTGAATGTTCATGTTTTATTGCTCAATTTGAAGAAAGTTGATTATGGCATAGAAGGTTGTGTCATGTGAACTTTGATAACTTGGTGAAAATAAGAAAATTCAAAAAAGTAAGAGGCATTCCTAGTATAAAAAAACCTGATGTTGTTCTATGCAAGAATTTTTAGATTGGTAAGATGGGAAACAGTAGCTTTAAAAGTAAGAACTATCAGTCTAAAGAAGTTTTAGAAATTGTGCATACTGATTTGTGTGGACCTATTGGAATTGAAAGCTATACTTGAGAAAAGTTCTTTATTCCTTTTGTTGATGATTACTCAAGAATGATGCCTATCATGTATCTAAGAGAGAAATCAAAAGTATTTGAAAAGTTCAAGTGATATTTGGCTAGAGTAGAAAAGAAAATAGGATAAAGACTAGAATGTTTGAGGTCGGACAAAGGTGGTGAATTCATCTCCCATGAGCTCAATAACTTTTGCATTGAAAGGGGAATCAAAAGATAGGTATCAACCCCTGGAACACTTGAGAAAAATGGAATAGCTAAAAGGAGAAACAAATCTATCATAGACTACACAAGAACCTTAATGATTGAAAAGAACATTGCTATCAAATACTAGAAGGAAGCTATCAGCACTATAGTTCAGACCTTGAACCGAGTACAGCTGAAAAAGGACTCATTCAAAAACCCCTATGAGTTGTGGTATGGCTATAAACCTAATGTAAGTTACCTAAAAGTATTTGGAAGAAAATGTTACATTTTGAAAGAATTTAGAAAAGGTAAATTTGATGTGAAGGGTGATGAAGGAATATGTTTGGGATGTTCTTGCAAAAGTAAAGCATGTAGATGCTTGAATTTGTCTACTCACAAAGTCATAGAAAGTGCACATGTGAAAGTTGATGAGTTTGCAAAAAGAACTAAAGAAGAAAGCAAAAAGGAACTAGAAGATTACAAGAGATTTTTTTTCATTGAACCTTATACAGTGCCAGATACATCTGTTAATTAGGAATCTTCTACTCTCGAGTCTTTAGTAATTGAATTACAGGAAGTTCAAACTGAGTTGAAGGAAACTAAGTCACATTCTGATGCTATCAAGCCAATGCCTACCAAGTTTGAAGGACCCAAGTAGTAGATAGAATAGTCAGAACTTGAAGTTGAAGTGCAAGAGGATGACAATGCAATTCATTCAAAAGGCAGGGAACTTATTTTAGCTAAGTATGTCAGGAGACATCATGCACCAGATCAGATCATTGGAGACAAATCTGAAGGTACTATGACAAGAAGTAAGTTGAAAGGTACTTTTTTACTTGTTGATTTTTAACCTAGAAGTGTAAAAGATGCATTAGAAAATGAAAGTTGGATTGAGGCTATGAATGAAGAGATAGAGAAAATAGAGAAAAACAAAACATGGACTCTTGTACCCAAGCTTAAAGATAAAAATGCGATTGGAACTAAGTGGGTATTCAAAAATAAGTTGAATGAAGATGGTAAGGTATCAAGGAACAAAGCTAGACTAGTATGCAAAGGATACTCTCAAGAAGAAGGAATAGACTATGGAGAGACTTTTGCTCCTATTGCAAGATTGGAAGGTGTCAAGACCTTACTTGCATATGCTACATATAAAAGATTTAAGGTTTATTAGATGGATGTCAAGTCAGCATTTCTCAATGGTATACTAGATGAAGAAGTTTACATTGAATAGCCTAAAGGTTTTGTTCATCCAAACAAGAAGGACATGGTTTGTAAATTACACAAAGAATTGTATGGTCTGAAACAAGCCCCTGGAGCATGGTATGAAAGAATGCATAACTATCTTATTTAGATTGGTTTTTAGAGAACTAATGATAATAGTAGCTTGTATATCAAGGAAGGACTAGATAATAAGATTTTTTTGGTAGAAATATTTGTGGATGACACCTTGTTCATAGGGAATGATGATCTTTACAAAGAATTTTTAGAGCAAATGAATAAGGAATTTGAGATGTTAATGTTTGGAGAGATCAAATTTTTTGTTGGTCTTCAAATTCAGTAGAGTAAGAATGGAATCTACATTACTCAGTCAAAATACATCAAGGAGATATTGAAAAAGTTTGGTATGGAAGACTGCAAACTAGTTGGGACTCCTATATGCACTAGTCTAAAGCTTACCAAGGATGATGAATCAAAGGAAGTAGATCAAACATTGTATAGATCTATGATTGGAAAGTTGCAGTATGTAGTTCATACAAGGCCAGATATTGTTCTCGCAATTGGTATTGTAGCAAGATTTTCAGAAAAACCAAGAGAAAATCACATGATGGCAATCAAAAGGATCATGAGATATTTGAAAGGCACTGAAAATTATGGATTCTGGTATAAATTTGGAGGAAATCTAGATTTGAAATTGTATACTGATGCAGATTGGGTAGGAAACATTGATGACAGAAAAAGTACAAGTGGAGGTGCATTCTTTCTTAGAAAGAGGTTGGTTTCTTGGATAAGTAAAAAGAAAAATTGTACATCTCAATCCACTACAAAAGTGGAGTATGTTGCAGCAATAGTAAACTATTCTAATATTTTTTATTTCAAAAAATTATTAGAAGGCATGAAGGAGGAAATCAAAGGACCCGTTGTTATGTTTTGTGAGAATTCAAGTGCAATTAACATATCTAAAAATCTAGTGATGCACTCAAAAACCAAGCACATTGTAATAAAGTATCACTTTGTCAGAGAATTGGTGCAGGTTAAGGAGACTAGATTGGAATATGTCCATACAAAGGAACAAATTACTTACATATTCACCAATCCTTTACCTAAGGATGCATTCTTGTATCTAAGAGGTAAGTTAGAGGTCATTCCCCTATCTGAAGCTCACTAAAATAAAGTTTTAGTGATGCATCGACAGGTATCAAGTTGAAGATCTTTTAGTTGATGTAGAATAATCATGGAAACATTGCATATGAATTAGTACATAAGGTACATTATTCTTCATTTGGTTTGTGTTGTCTTTGGCATGTGTTGTCAAAGAGGGAGAGAGTATACTGTCATATCCTTTTGAAATTTGAATTTGTTTGTGAAGAGTTTGATGTTTGAAAAGAAGTTATGTAATTTGTTCATAGAGGGAGATTAAGTTTGTGGAATGAAATCTAAGAGGGAGAAACATTCTATAAGAAAAAGACTTGTTTTTAAATTTCATTATGCTATGACATGTTGTGTTGCCATCAATGCCAAAGAGGGATATTATTGGATATAATTGATCAATTGTGTTTTGTCTTTGATGTTACACAAATGTCATATGAGTTATCAGATAGATTTTATCGAGCTTAGTTGGTCAACAAAGTAAAATATAGAGTCTACCAAGCTCATATAGTCAGCAGAGTGAGTTATAGAGTCTACCAAGCATTCTTGAATACTACATTGTAAAGATAGTTTCTACCAAGCTCACTCGGGTATCAAAGGATTCTATGACACAAGTTAGTGTTAATCGAGCTCCCAAGGTTAACAAAGGAAAGTCAGTTTCTACTGAGCTCACAAGGTCAACGAAGGAAAATTAGTTCTTACTAAGTTTGCTCAATCTCCAAAGGATTTTGCAAAGTCTACAATGTTTACCAAGCTTCACTTGGTTAACACTATAAATCATTTCTAGAGCAGTGTTTACCCATCGGGATTGGCTAATAAAGGATTTCATTATTTTGGGAAATAAAGTTTAATTGTTTCATGTAATGATTGTAGCCAATTAATGTATTGTTTATTGGTAAATGTAACTTGTAAATTGAGCCAGCTTGACAATTTGTAAGGTATAAATAAAAGGTCAAGTTGTGAATTCTAATGTATGGATGGATGTATGAATGAGTCAGCATTCAAGTGAGTTGATTGTGTAAAGAGGTAAAGTGAACAAATTTTGATGAAGGATCAGATATCCTTAAGGAGTAGCAAAGGTGTATTCGATCAGTGAGGATCTATTGAAGCAGAATAGAGATTTGTAACAACAAAGTTCAGTTGCATCTCTTTCAGGTCACTTCATTATTACTTTTTCATCATTGTAGTAGTGATTTGTAAATCTCTTAATAGAGTTGGTTTAGCAACCATTTTTGTAAATCCTCTAACAAGGTGGATAGTTCTACTGAATTATTCTAAAGTCCTCTAGCAAGGACACTCCTAACAGGCGATTAAATCCTCTAACAAGGTCACACCTAATAGTGTGTTTTGTAACCTTTAACAAGGTTGGCTCCTAATAGGGCTCACTATAGAAGAGTGAAAATTGGTAGCTAGTTACTTGGTAGTTTTTCCCATTTTGGGTTTCCATGTTAAATTTGGTGTCTCTTGTTTTCATATTATTTCCTTTTGCATGCATTTTAATAATTGTGAATTCTTCAAAGTCAGTAATAAGTTAATACACAGTTCATCTACTGAGTTACAACATTTTTCTATGTAGCTACTGAGTGATAGCAGTAACTAGTTATTTAAGACATCTAAGGGATCTATAGATTTGTTTTTGTGGTAACTGATTCACTCCCCCTCTTAGTTACTCCATCTATATTTCCAACAATACTTTTATTTTTGAAATAATAACTTAGACTACAAGTTTTAAAATATGGAATGCTAGAGAGATATTCTTATTGCAATATTTGGAAAAAGGTGAAGAAGAAAAGGAGTAAATAAGGAAGAAAATGTGTAGACAAAGTGTGAAAGTGAAGTATAATGACTAAAGCCAGTGTTTGAAACAATTAGAGTATAAAAGTGCCAAAGACAAGAGAAGTCAAGCACTGAAGTGATTGAGTCTGAGTTGTAGAGCTAAGGGAGGGTAGAACAAGTTATAGACTAGTCAAAAAGCTTAATGTATATCTAAATCAAGATAATTCGAGTATCTATCTTTCTTAGGTCACCATGCTCTTGTTCTCTAACATATACAACAACAAATTCCATTAAGGATGTACTCTAACAAGTCTTTTGTATGAAATATCCTAATAGGGTGACACATTCATTTGTGCCTTTAGTCCTTTGATCATGCTACCATTAACTAGGTAAATCCTTTAATGAGTCTCTTTTAATTCCCTAAATCAGGTGATAATTGACAATGTCTTTATAATCTTCTAACAAGAATAAGCTCTTGACAATGGACACTCTAAAAGGGTACAAGCTATTGATCTCAAATTGGTTTTGACAAGTGAGTCTTAATGCACTTAAGCCATTTACTTAGTTCATGTTGAACTAGTATTAAATGTCGAGCACAACATGTAAATAATAGACCATGCTGAGTTGCAATGAGTGCTAAGTCATTAATGTGTCAAGTCACTAAGTGCCAAGTAGATAGACCATGCCAAGTGATTCAAGTGTCAAGTAAATAGTGGATGCCAAGTAATGTAGGTGCCGAGTCAAAAGCAGAAATATTGTGCATGTCGAGCATCAGTGACTTCATATGCTGAGTGAAATAGTTTTGACATATTTTTTTGTAATGGCACAAATAACTATTAAACCATTTTAAAGCTGACTTAAGGATAGATTAATATGAAATTTTGGAGATAAGGATGAATCTATATTTGGATTCCCTATGCAATTACATGTAGCCAATCAAAAAAAGGGAAGGTTTAAGTGGCAAAATGGATGAATCTCAACCATAGATTAATACCTAACCCTAAGCCACTAAAGTCTTCTTAAGGAGGACGATGTCCTAAAATATTATCAATGAATAGAAGGGTGAATGATTGATGCAGGAGCATCCAAAGGTATAAGGGCAATCCTGTGTCACCCAAAAAAATGTACTTAGACTTAGTTTCTATTTTATGTCTTTACATTTTTGGATACCCATTTGGCTCAAATAAAGGTTCCAACTCTCATAGTTCAACTATCAGTGCATTTGAAAATCTTGAAAAATAGGAGCATGCAATTTGACCATCATTTTGGTGACCTAGAAGGTATGACTTGGCCAAATGAATGTAGTTGAGATTTAGAGCATTCCAGAAAAAGAATCAAGTCAAAAGACCCCACGGTTTGAAAGTTATTGCAATTTTTTGGGTTTTGGAGACCTCCTAAGAATGCTTCAAAGTCAAGTTTGGGGAATTAAATGACCTTGAAAAGGGTCAAAAAATGGGGGACGAGTGAATCTTGTCCATAGGGCTATAGAGCGCTTCAAGAGCTTTCCAAAACTGTAAACAGTTCGTCAATCGGAGCTACGGTTCAAAAGTTATGCCTCCCGGAAGTTCGACTACCGTTTCTGGATTCTTCTAGATTTGCACCGACTTCTAACGCGGCTTCTGGAACCTTCTATTTTGTCAGTGGATGCCTACTAGCACTTTCTAGAATTTACTCCTAGTCCTTAACCCTTCGAGGTCTATTTAAGGAGATTTTTGGCATTGTAAAAGGCAGTTCGGATTGGAGCTTGAGAGGAGGTGCTAAAAGGAGAAATATTCTCTAGATTTATGCTATTGTAAGCCCATAGGGCATGTTTTGAAGTTTATTTTCTCTGCACTATTTGTACTAGCATATTTTCTCAGTTAATATAATTCCCCCTTTCTATTATGTCTATTCTGTTGTTGGGTTTTGTTCCCATCAAGTGGTATCAGAGCAGGTTTTCCTGAGTGTGCAGACAGAGCGCCGACTGTGAGGCAGTTTGCACCAGGACTGTGTGGTTGTGGGTTCGAGTTAGAAGATGCCTCCACGAAGAGAGCGTGGTGGAAGGGCCAGAGCTATTGATCCTGAGGAGGTTAGAGCCCTCCAGAGACAGGTACAAGCATTGCAAGAGGAGCTTCGTAGAGGAGCAAATATTGCCGCAGATGACAATAGTGAGGATGACAATGAAGAGGAAGTAATGGAAGTTGACGGGGAAGTTTAGAGGAAAGGCTTTTTAGGGCCATTACTAGGTTTGGGAAAAGACCTACAATTGAAGTGGGTATATTTTCAGGAAATTTGAAACCAGATGAGTTGATCGACTGGATCAATGAACTAGATGAATACTTTGAGTATGAGGATATAAGAGACCCAGATAGGGTTAAGTTTGCAAAGGCCATGCCAAAATCTGGTGGCAAGAGGTTCAACTGGAAAGACTTAGAAGAGGAAAGGAGAAGATCACAAGATGGGATCGCATGGTGGACAAATTGAAGAAGCAGTTCATTCCTGTGGACTACAAGCTTGATCTGTTTAAGAAGATGCATGGGTTAAAGCAAGCAGGAAGATCAGTCCAAGAATATACAGAGGAGTTTTATCGACTCTTGATTAGAGCGGGGCATGCAGAAGCAAATAAGGAGAAGGTTGCTCATTATATCAGTGGGTTACGACCTAGCATCCAGGAGGAATTAAGTCTGGTAAGAATGACCAGCGTTGAAGAAGCATACCAGTTTGCCCTACGAGTTGAAGAGAAGCTGAGTAAAAGGTTTGAAGGAAGACAAAGAGGGCACGGTCAAGGAGGAAGGGGAAGCGGTAGATCATCTGGAGGCTGCAATGAAACTCAAAAGAAAAATGAAGATGAGGGTACTAGCAAGAACCAGAGGAATGAGGGTTTCAATCGCTCCCGTGATCAAGATTTTGGAAATCAAAGAGGAAGAGGTAGAGGACGTGGGCAAGGAAGAGGAGGCTTTCGTGGTACCTATTTCCATTGCAATGAAGAAGGTCATCGTGCCTTTGAATGCCCTCAACGACAAGGAAGGACAGATAGGAGAGCTGAGGGCCAAGCTAGGGTTGCTCATGTGGATGAGGATGCACAATCATCACATTCAGAGGATGCAAAAAGAGGAGAGGCCTTGGTAAATGAAAGAGTCCTACTAAGTGGTGAGAATGAACTAGGGCAACGGAGGAGTTTGTTTCATACTAGATGCAAGTGTGAGGATAAATGTTGTGATGTGATCATTGATGGTGGTAGCACTGATAACCTGGTATCAGAAGAGATGGTCTCTAAGTTGAAGCTCAAGAGGGAGAAACATCCCCAGCCCTATCGGATTTCTTGGGTAAAAGATGATCATAAGGTCCTGGTAAGTGAACAATGTTTAGTAAAATTCAAAATTAGGAGTTACCATGATGAAGTTCTTTGTGATGATATTTCGATGGATGTTTGCCATCTATTGTTGGGTAGACCATGGCAGTTTGATAGACATGCAACACATGATGGACATGCAAACACATACTCTCTAACAAAGGATGGAGTTCGCCACAAATTGAAGCCCATGAAAAAGGAAGGTGAAAAGGTATGTAGCAGTGCTAGGATTTGTCTTGTTGATGGAAGGAAGTTTTTAGATGGCATGAAACATCAGCGTATGTGCTATGCTTTGATTCCTAGGAAAGATAAAGAAGGTAGTAGTGAAATACCATTTGAAGTTTCAGATTTACTAGGAGAATTTGGAGATATTATCTCTGATAATGTTCCAGATGGATTGCCACCAGTAAGGCAAATAAGTCATCAAATAGATCTAATTCCAAGAGCTAGTTTGCCTAACAAGGCTGCTCACAGGATGACTCCTACTGAAACAGAGGAGCTAAATAGACAAGTTCAGGAGCTGTTGAGGAAGGGCTTGATTCGAGAGAGCCTGAGTCCATGTGCAGTACCTGTAGTACTTGCACCAAAGAAGGATGGAGAGTGGAGGATGTGTACAGATTCTCGAGCTATAAATAGGATAACCATCAAGTACCGATTTCCTTTACCAAGGATGGATGATCTTATGGACTGCTTGAGTGGAGCTCAGTACTTCACAAAGATAGATCTGAAGAGTGGCTATCATCAAATACAGATTCATGAAGGAGATGAGTGGAAAAAAGCCTTCAAGACCAAGGAGGGTCTTTATGAGTGGTTAGTCATGCCCTTTGGATTGACAAATGCCCCAAGCACCTTCATGCGGCTCATGAATGAGGTACTTAAGAAGTTCTTGGGAAAATTTGTTATTGTCTATTTGGATGATATTTTAATTTTCAGCAAGACTTTGGAAGAACATTTACTACATATTCGTAGTGTCTTTGAAAGGCTAAGGGAAGAAAAACTATTAATTAATCTAAAGAAGTGTGTCTTTGCAAAAAGGGAGTTAGTCTATTTGGGATTTTTTATATCACCTGAAGGTCTCAAAATGGATCCAGAGAAGGTAAAAGCCATCTTGGAATGGCCTACTCCAAGGTCTGCTACTGAGGTAAGATCATTTCATGGTTTGCTTATTTTTTACAGGAAGTTTATTAAGAATTTCAGTGGCATATGTGCACCCCTAACTGATACAATAAGAGGGGATAGAAAAGAGTTCAAATGGACTGCAGCAGCTGCGAGAAGTTTTGAATTGCTGAAGAAGAAGGTGACTGAACAGCCTGTGTTGGCACTTCCAGATTTTAGAAAAGTATTCCAGGTGGATTGTGATGCTAGTGGTAGCGCTATTGGGGCTGTATTAAGCCAAGAAGGTAAGCCTATTGCATATTTTAGTGAAAAATTGAATGATGCAAAGAAGAAGTATTATGTTTATGATCAAGAGTTCTATGCAATAGTTCAGGCCTTAAAGAAATGGAGGCATTATTTATTGCCAAAGGAATTTGTTTTGTATACTGATCATCAGGCATTACAGTACCTAAATAGCCAAGGTAAATTGAATCAGAGGCATATGAAGTGGGTAGAATTCTTGCAGAGTTATACATTTGTGTTGAAGCATAGAAGTGGAAAATCTAACAGGGTTGCAGATGCATTAAGTAGGAGACAGTTGTTGCTTACAACAATGCAGGTTGAAGTAGTTGGGTTTGATGAACTCAAGAATTTGTACCCTGAGGATCCTGATTTTGCTGAAGCATGGAAAGCTTGTAAAGAACCTGTGGCTGTAGATAGAACCAAGTGGTTAGACTATTTGATTCAGGATGGCATGTTGTTCAAAGGTAGTCAATTGTGCATTCCAAGGAGTTCCATGAGGGAAAATTTGATTAAGGAGAAACATAGTGGAGGGATGGCAGGACATTTTGGTCAGGATAAGACCATTGCCATTCTTAGAGAACATTATTTTTGGCCTCAAATTACACAGGATGTGAAGAAGTTTGTACAGAGTTGCCAGGTTTGTCAAGTTGCCAAGGGGTTTAGTCAAAATACTGGCCTATATCATCCATTGCCTATTCCATCAAGGCCATGGGAGGACATAAGTATGGATTTTGTTCTTGGATTGCCAAGGACACAAAGGGGTAATGACTCAGTATTCGTGGTGGTTGATAGGTTCTCCAAAATGGCACATTTCATTCCATGCCACAAAACTCATGATGTTGTCCATATTGCAAACTTGTTTTTCAAAGAGGTGGTAAGACTACATGGCCTTCCAAGGAGTATAGTTTCTTACCAAGATACTAAATTTGTGGGGTATTTCTGGAGGACATTATGGAAGAAGTTGAGAACAGACTTGAAATTCAGTTCCACGCATCACCCACAGACTGATGGCCAAACAGAAGTGGTAAATAGAAGTCTGGGCAATTTGCTGAGATGTTTAGTTGGGGATAAGCCCAAGGGATGGGATTTGATTCTACCATAGGCAGAGTTTTCTTATAATAACTCTGTAAATAGGAGTACTGGAAAATCACCATTTCAAATTGTATATGGGAATAACCCAAGGACTGCACCAGAATTGAGGAAGATAGAACAAGGGGAGAGAACAAGTGTTGAAGCTGAGGAATTTGCTGAACACATCAAGCGTCTACATGAGGAGGTTCAAGCACACATTATCAAGATGAATCAAGAGTATAAAGCTAGGGCTGATACAAGGAGAAGACATAAGGAATTCCAAGTAGGGGATCTAGTCATGGTGCACTTACAAAAAGAAATATTTCCAGTTGGTACTTACAACAAGCTGAAAATGAAGAAATTTGGCCCCTACAAAATTTTGAAGAAACATAACTCAGGAAATGCATATGAGGTGGAGCTGCCGGATGGTATTCACATTTCTCCCATTTTCAACATTGCAGATTTGACAAAGTATCATGATGATGGTGCTGATGAGGAGCTGGTTTTAGAGCCATGTCCAATTCCTACTTCTAAGAAGGAGGAGATAGAAGACATTCTAGATCATCTTATGGGTAGGAGTACCAGAAACAGGCAGTATGAAGAGTATTTGGTCAAATGGAAAGGACGGCCGATCGAGGACTCAACTTGGATTTTAGCAATTGAGGTTTCCCATTTGGGATTTCCTCTACCATCCATAAAGTGACAGGGTCACTTTTCAATCTACCCTGGGTGTCTGATGCAGGAGCATCCAGAGGTATAAGGGCAATCCTGTGTCAACCAAA
Source organism: Cupressus sempervirens (assembly GCA_028749045.1). NCBI lineage: Eukaryota > Viridiplantae > Streptophyta > Pinopsida > Cupressales > Cupressaceae > Cupressus > Cupressus sempervirens. Next base: position 388,771,037 of record CM053788.1, on the reverse strand, counting down.
AAAATGTACTTAGACTTAGTTTCTATTTTATGTCTTTACATTTTTGGATACCCATTTGGCTCAAATAAAGGTTCCAACTCTCATAGTTCAACTATCAGTGCATTTGAAAATCCTGAAAAAATAGGAGCATGCAATTTGACCATCATTTTGGTGACCTAGAAGGTACAACTTGGCCAAATGAATGTAGTTGAGATTTAGAGCATTCCAAAAAAAGAATCAGGTCAAAAGACCCCATGGTTTGAAAGTTATTGCAGTTTTTTGGATTTTGGAGACCTCCTAAGAATGCTTCAAAGTCAAGTTTGGGGCATTAAATGACCTTGAAAAGGGTCAAAAAATGGGGGACAAGCAAAGCTTATACATAGGGCTATAGAGCACTTCGAGAGCTTTCCGAAAATGTAAACGGTTCGTCAATCGGAGCTACGGTTCAAAAGTTATGCCTCCCGGAAGTTCGGCTACCGTTTCTGGATTCTTCTAGATTTGCACCGACTTCTAACGTGGCTTCTGGAACCTTCTATTTTTTCGGTGGATTCCTACTAGCACTTTCTAGAATGTACTCCTCATCCTTAACCCTCCGGGGTCTATTTAAGGAGATTTTTGGCATTGTAAAAGGCAGTTCGGATTGGAGCTTGAGAGGAGGTGCTAAAAGGAGAAATATTCTCCAGATTTATGCTATTGTAAGCCCATAGGGCATGTTTTGAAGTTTATTTTCTCTGCACTATTTGTACTAGCATATTTTCTCAGTTAATATAATTCCCCCTTTCTATTGTGTCTATTCTGTTGTTGGGTTGTGTTCCCATCAATGATCAAATTGTAAGAGTGAAAAAGATAGTTTATAGAGCATTCAAGGTGACTTAGAAGTAAGAGTGAATTGTAGAATCAGTTAGAGAAGAATAGGGGATAGAGAAGGATAAAACATTGTTACATTAGATCATGAAGGATCAAATAAGACATTGTGTAGAGGTGATCTATTATCAAGAAAGAAAGTGCCAATTGCAGGATCTGTGCTAAGACATTTTAACAAGTGATTTTAGTTAAATATCTTAATAGAGTAGTCTTAACAGTCTATATGAAATCCTTTAATAGGGTGCTTACTTAATTGTAAGTTGAAGTCCTTTGACCAAGCACACTTCTAACAAGAATTGAATGCCAACTATATTGAGATAATTATGAATTGAATGTCAAAGAAATTGAGATAACTACATTGAAGTTGTAGAATCAATAATTGCAGAATGACCTAAAAAGAGAAAATGAATTTGTTGAAAGCCTCAACAAACCAAATGAGGCCATCAAATACTTTGAGCAATTATTGAGATTCCCTAGATCCAACAAAGATACATCAAGATTGGGCTACACAAGCACTAAAGAAGGAGAATCATCCAAATTTTCCAGAGAAAGGAACATCAAACGTAAGAATTCCAAACTTGTCATAATTGTGGTAAGAAAGGACATATTGCTAATGTGTGCAAAAGAAAGAATACAAATCAAAATGTCAACCCTAATAACATTACTCATTATCATAAGTGAAAAAAGCAAGGTCATCAAACACATGAATGCAAAACCAAGACCATGCATAAATAAAGATTTGAAGGATATTGCTACATTTGTCAAAAGTATGGACATAGAGCTTTTGAATGTAGATCCAAATCCATGTGGTTATCAAATAAGCCAAAAAAGGTAAGAAACAATGGAAGCTTTCATAATTGGGATTATAATACAAGATATAGCTATCACTGTTGTCAAGAATATGGACATATTCATGAGAACTATATTAGGACATGTTTCAATGGTAACTACAAAAGGTGGTTGAGTCAAACTACATGTTTTAGCTATTTGAAGACTCGTCACATCAGCAAGCATTGTCCAACTAGGTCAAAGGCACCAAGTTGTGAATTTGATAAACGCAAAGGGAAGGTAGATGTTCAACACATTAGAGATGAGATGAACAAGACATGGAAAAATAAAGATGCTTGCAGCACATCAAATGGAGAAGGGATCACTTCATCCACTGGGTCAAGTGATCACACCTCATAAAACTAGGCAATCAAGAGGTATATGGTATTGATATTCAAGTGTTATATAATACATCAGTTCCAAAAGGAGATAGTACTAAAAAGACTACATTAGCATGAATAAATATGCAAGATCTTGTTGAAAATTCAAGTTGAATATTCAAAATTTTCATGTTGTTTCTAAGTATGAAAAGTGTCCTATGTTTGCCAAGTGGAATGCTAGTTGATGCCAAGTTCATAGTAGCTTCTGAGAGATGGAAATATCTATGGATGCTAAGTGATTCTAAAATTGAGTTGATGCTAAGCTTATAGCTGTACAAGCACTAAGCATTAAATGCAAGGTTTTTGAAGGGTATATGATTGATTTCTACTCATTGTTCATCATTTCAAATTCAAGCAAGAGCCAATAGAGTAAAAGGTGATTCAGAAGTCTATCCAAGGAATTTGTAGAGAATTTGGCAATGATCTCACACCAACATATAGAATTCACAAGGTATTTATCACAAGCTGAGCTATGTAGTTTTATCTTGCATAAACCCTATATTAACAAAATGGTGTCTAGTTCAATGAATGTAAAAGGGAAGGAAGTTTTGAATGCCTAGCTTGTCGGTAACAAAGTGAAAGAACCTATATTTAAGACTATTCTTGACATTGCCTATAAAAAAGATCCTTATGGCACTTTATCAATGATCTCACCAAATATTATCATGGTGCAAGATGTTAGGAAGTGTTACAATTGTAAAATAGGAGGTGTAGGAGACATGGAAATTAGAGATGCATATAATAGATTGTGTAAGGATGGTGTTCTGAAGGAGGAATAAAAAATTGTTGAGAAAAAGGGTTTAACATGAGCCCTAGATTTTCATAATGTGTTTAAAAGCAAGTGGATATGAATTGTTCTAAGCAGAATTCATGACAATTCTTTATGGCTGGAAGGAGGACCTATTAAGATCACCAAAAGGATAATTCATAGGGATACTAGTTATCCAACCCTAGATTGGCCAAAGACACTCATAAGTGACTCTAAGGAAGTGATTGAGAAGAACATTAGAGAAATTAGGAATAAAAGAGGTATGACTATAGATACTATCACTAGTACACTACTAAATTTTACTGTAAGGGTAATATCTCATAAAGTCTATCAATCTAGTAGATTGGATAGTGTACCCTACATAGTTGTGGATGTTGGGTACAAGATTGTAAAGAAAGATCATACTTATGATCTGGACGACCTTCAATTACAACAACTAATAGAAAATCTTGGAGCTATCAGGAAGACTAAGAGTGCTCAATGCAAATTTGGTTCAACTCTAGTTTGCATATTCTTCTATGTATAGAATGCATTTCCCTCTTTTGGTACTGTATGATGGAAGACCAATAGGTCAATTGCAGTGTAGATCAATGAGTATATTGAGTAAATGGGAGAAAATGTTGAAACATTGATGACAAGTTACTTTGAAGATTTCAAGAAATCAATGAAGCAAAGAATGAGGATACCAGTTTCTTTGGTTAAGAAACATTATAATGATATATGTTTTCTTGTTGATGCTGATTACACTTTTGTGCAAGCTACCACACCAAGGTTTAGATGGGTAAGACCACTTGGGTATGAAATCAATGTTGATGAAGCTTCAATAGCCATCAGTGCACTTCTAACAAAAGAAATTGATAAAAGTGCAAATATATTTGGCAACTATGAAATGGTAAAGTCAAAGATTACCATGTAGTTGAAAACTACCTCCACACTCAAGAAGAAAGATAAGTTGGTTAAGAAGCTAACGACCAAATTTGGAGAAGGTGCAAAGGAGGAAGATGAAGAAAAAGAAGAGGATGAAGAGGAAGAACAAGCAAAATCATAATAACCACTTGCATTGGCTCAAGTCATGGGAGAGGATAAGGAAGAGGAGGAAATAGAAGGTACTAAGGGAGAAGAAGTTGAGGAAGCACCTACTCATGCAGAGCCAAAGAAGAGAAAGGATAAGGCACAACCAGTGGAAAAGGCAAAGAAATTTGTGAAACCTAGCCTAGCCAAACCCATTGTACCTACCACCAAAGCCAACACACAAGCAACAACTCAGAAGTCTAAGGAGAAGTCCAAGAAAATAGAGCAAGTTGGCCAAGTGCAAAAGAAACAAAGAAGAAAATATGTTTCACAATTAGATTTAGATGAAGAAAGGATAAAATTAGATGAGAATAACCAATTTAAAGTGGTAAGTCACAATCCCCTATCTGATCTTGAAAATTTAGGTAAAAATATCAAAAGAAATGTAGATTTATCTCATTTAAAACATATTGATTTTGATAAACTTTGGAAATAAGAAAAGAATCAAGAAAAAGAGGCATTATATGTCATGATATCTAAGTTTAGGAACACTCCACTAGAATCTCCCAACACAATACCAAAAGGTTTGTATGATATTGTTTAGCAAAAGTGGTATTATTTTTTAAATTTGGAGAAATAGATTAGAGAAACCACATTAGCTCAAGTGATGCTAGAGCTAAGAAAGGGATAGATTACTAAGGCTATCAAAAGATATGCTATTAGGTTTAAACCTAAATATAGAGCCTTCGACATTCTTCAGAATAATATTGAAGATGTGATCAAGAAATCAACCCAAATATGGAAACTTATCTATGTGTTGACCACTATGAAACAAGGAGAAATTGATCCCTCTGAAGGTAAAATTGATGATAAGAAAGATGATGAAAATGATGATGACAAAAAAAGATGATAAGAAAGATGATATATTTGGGGAGGAAACTAAACAAAAAACTAATGACAAGGAAACAACTAAACAACAAGAAGAAGAACAAAGTGTGTAGGTCAAATAATTGCCTAATGTCAGTACCCCTCATATCACAAGTATAATAATAGAGACCATAACTGTAAAGGATTTTTTTGATGCATCAACTCAAAACATCAATCCACTTATAGAAGAAGACCTAAAAAGATTATAGACCAATCTACACTCCAAGAAAAACTGTGTGAAAATCTAGTTTTGGTCAGTGTAGAAGAGTTGCAAAAGGTAGTAACTGAGGTCACAAGGGAAAAGGTGAATACACACAAAACACCTTTTGTCATCCCTTCATTTACTAGTTTATAACCTTAAATTCAAACAATAGTAGACATATCTACTAAGTTTGATTAAAATTGATACTATTAAGAAGAAGCAGGTACAAGAAAAATATATTGTAGGACAATAGAAAATAGGACAAATAGACTCATCTATACCTAAAGCACAAGAACAAGGTGCTATTCAAGTCATAGTGTTAGATAAGGGCAAGCCTAAAGAACATGAGCAAACACCTAAGGTGAAGGAACAGGAAGCCATCCAAGCATTGGTAACTCTACCAACATCTGGTAGTCCTTCCACATAGGTTCTTTAGAAGCTGAGCACAGAAGCCATACCATTACAAATCTCAATGCCAAGCCCTAGCTCATCAAAGGTTGATAAGGTAATTCACCATGGAGACATAATCCTTGATGAAGACATTGTGATCCCTAAATTTGACTATGAAACAATGACATTGGAGCAAATAGGCATTTTGTAACAAGCCTTAGAAAAGGAAAAGCATCAAGAAATGTTCAGGAGAGAACATATGCAGAAACAAGCACTCCAAGACATTAAGGACATCTTTTTAGATGCATTCAACCTATCAACTCCTAAAGAGACTAGGCCACTGATAGAATAGTTGATAGATATAGTGGAAAAGGTCAGTAATGAAGACCTTGGTACTATTATAAAACTTTTAGAATGGTTTGAGAAGAAGTTTCAAGGAAAAGTGAATGAAAAGATATCTAGTGAGATAAAACCAACTCAAGTTGCATTGGAAACTAATGTTGAAGAGGTGAAGAAGGTACTTGAGAATATATTCTCACTATACACCAAGCTATGTGATCCTACACTCTTCACTCAAGAGACCAAGAGCCATATTTTGAGTTTGGAGAGAAACCTAAACATATCAAGTACTAAGCTACCTCAAAACCCAACTCAAAGTGAGAAGCACTTTAGAACATTGCTTCAAACACAAATTAAATTAACTATATTGATAGTATATGAGGCTAGAATAAGAGACAAATTGACATTTATATAGGCATCCCTTACCCCACACATGGAAATACTGCACAAGGAACTAGGTTATACCGAGACTCTATTGAAGATAGACCCCAATCTTTCTACCTTAGATAGCCTAGTGCACCTTGTTGTTGAGCTTGCAATCCAAATCAATTCAATGGATGTTGCATGTGAAAATTGGGATGTAGCTCTCAAAATCATAATGGAAGTCCATAAATTCTTTTTGGACAAACACATGATACATGTATAGCCCATTTGACATAAGTGTCAAAAAGGGGGAGAGAATTATAAAAAAGGGGGAGATAAAGCAAGGGAGAAATATACCATGGGGAAGATACAATATAGGGGGAGAAAAAAAGAAAGAGATAGAAACAGAGGAAAATAGAGCATAATAGCATACTTATATCATTGGGGTGATATACATTTTTGGAGATTCATTTTTAAAGAAAAGCAGTAAATAGATATAGATATCAGCCAAGATAGAGCATATCAAATGAAAGATTATTAGATAAAACACATTGAAGTCAGAGAGGAGCACAAATTTTGGATACAAAATAGACATATTAACTCAAGGGGAGTTATTAATTTTGAGGTATATAGGTTATTGCATAATTTTGAAATTTTGAAGTTTTGTATATAAGTCAAGTCATGGATATGTTATGCTCAAGAAGTTAAGTAGAATATTTTATGTTTAAGTGTTTTTGACACTCATGTCAAAGGGGGAGATTTTTTTTATCTCAAATTGGTTTTGACAAGTGAGTGTTAGAACACTTAAGCCATTTACTTAGTTCATGCCAAATTAGTAATATATACCGAGCACAACATGTAAATAATAGACCATGCCAAGTTGCAATGAATGTTGAGTCAGTCATGTGCCAAGTCACTCAAGTGCCGAGTAGATAGACCATGCTAAGTGATTCAAGTGTTGAGTAAATAGTGGATGTTGAGTAATGTAGATGTGAATTCAAAAGTAGAAATACAGTGCATGTTGAGCATCAATGATTTCATATGTTGAGTGAAATAGTTTTGACATATTTGTTTGTAATGGCACAAATAACTATGTAAACCATTTTAAAGTTGATTTAAGGATAGATTATGATCTTTTGGAGATAAGGAAGAATCTATATTTGGATTCCTTATGTAATTATGTGTAACCAATAAAAAAATGTGAAGGTTTAAGCAACAAAATGGATGAATCTCAACTATAGATTCATACTTAACCCTAAGCCACCAGAGTCTTCTTAAGGAGAATGAAGCCCTAAACTCTTAACAATGGATAGAAGGGTGAATGATTGAATTGGAAGAGCAAACAAGATAGTTTGTAGAGCATTCAAGGTAACTAAGAAGTAAGAGTGAATTATAGAATTAGTTAGAGAAGAATAGAGGATAGAGAAGGATATAAAATTGTTACATCAGATTGTGAAGGATCAAATAAGACATTATGTAGAGGTGATTTGTTATCATGTAAGCAAGTGCCAATCACAAGATCTATGTTGAAACATTTTAATGGGTGATTTTAGTTAAATCTCTTAATCGAGTAGTCTTAACAAGTCATATAAAATCCTTTAACAGGGTGCTTACTTAATTGTAAGTTGAAGTCCTCTAACCAGGCACACTTCTAACAGGGTCTTGAAATCCTCTAACAAGGTAAGACTTAATAGTCTTTGTAAGCCTTTAATAGGGCAAGCCTTTCATAGGGTAGACCATGATTCATGGTCAAATCATTGTAACCTTCATTGGATACACTTTATTGCTATAGTAGTGAAGATTTATGGGTGTCATCCCCACCCCAATTTTACCTTCTCACTTGGAGGGTTTCTGGGTAATCATATCTAGTGTTATGTGTGTGATTGATTACATGATTTAGATGCATATGCTTTACATGTGATTTCAGTATATTAATGCATATGATGAATGAATGGTGAAAGTTTTATGGGTCCAAGTTTAAACTCCTGATTCACCCCCCCACCCCCCTAGAAGTTTATTCTCTTCCCACTTGTAATTCCAACACAAGCATCATGAGCATTACCTCATAACTCTATTTTTCACCCTAATTGAATTTTCACAAGATAAATTTATTTTATGTGATGTTAACTCTCTATCTTGAATGATTTTTCATTTATCCACTAACTAGTTAGGTTGAGGGCATGCATAACTACATAAAGGATAATAGTTAAAGTTTGAAGTTATCAACATTATATTAACCCAACCCCCTCTCAAAATAATCATTAGTGTGTGGACCAACAAAAGTATGTGCAATTGTTTATAAAATTCAACAATATGATAAAATATGTAAACCTATGTTTAGAAGACAATAGATCTACATTTTTTCATATATTTCTTTATAGAAAATTTATTCAAGAATTTACAAGAATCCATTGATGAGGTTTTTTTTAGCCCCAACTAATAATGTAAACTAATAATGTAATAGGTAATTCTATGAATGTATGTAAAAGAATCATATCAATTGTTATATTTTAATTGATGTCAAAGTTTTAGTTGGCTAGATAATATGCTAACTCATTAGGGTGCTATATCATTTGATTGATAAAGAAAAATTTAATTGATTAAGAGGATTTGAAGAAAGTACAATGAACAAAGAATTGAGAAGTATGGTATTCAATGGGTACTTGAATGAGTTGGATAGTGATATGTAATATTTTTTTAATTATTTACAATCATATATTTTTGTAATGTATTGAAAAACACATGCTTAACCAAGTGATAAGGTTGATGAAGGAGACTGTATTCACCAAGTGACTGTAGTGTTTCCTAGGTAGTTGGCAAAGAAAAAAGAAAAAGAAAAAAAATATTTCCAAGTGATTATATTAATAATTGAATTCTATATTACCCAAGTAAATGTTATATTTACTGAGTGACAAGTAGACAAAAAAGTTTGGAGAATTGGAATTTAAGGCTAAATTTTGATGGAAATTTGGAAAGTTTGAGATGGTCTAAGATACGAGTTGAAGTTTTTTACAAGATCAATGAATGAGAAAATTCAAGAAGGATATGATTTTGGAGATTAAATAAGGATAAGGATAAACACAAAGTTCTATGAAAGTTCTATTTTTTGAGTGTCTAGATTCATGGTATGGATTTTTTTGTCTAGAAATTTGGTACCAACCTAAGATTGATGATTGGAACTAAGAAAAGAAAGAAACAAGAGAGAAGATCAAAGTGTAAATTTGAAGGAGGTGAAAGAAGATAGTTGATCTAGGTGAACCAACCAGAGGAAGGAGAAAGAGGTGCAAGTCAACCATTTAAAAGTATAGAGTAAAATAAGATCAGACAAAGTCAAGAATGAAACAAAGATCTAAATGAGAAAAGGTAGTTTCTATTCTCAACAGATCATTTCTACTCTTAATTTTTTACCATTGTAGTAGAAACTATTAAAAATTGAGTAGATCTAACAAGTCTTTGAAATCCTATATGATAACATCAATTAGTGGTGCTTTTAAGTTCTTTAGAGTGGCCACTCTTTAGACAAGATTAAAGACAAATAACATCTAGATGATCTTTTTGTGAAATCCTCTAATGAGGTCACATTAACAATGTGTATGTAACCTTTAACAAGGTTGGATCTTGGTAGAGCTCACTTCAAAAGGGGGAATATTTTTGGGTTGTCAAACCCAGATAGTTTTTTCGTTCACAGGGTTTCCACATTCAAATCATGGTAGCAAATGTGTTAATGTTATTTGTCTTGCTAGTTGTTTTACATGTTTTACAATTTCTTGCAACTCGATAAAAAATAAGTAATTTCAAGGTAATAACTCATTTATTTTACTAACACTTAGTAATGCAAAGAACAAAAAATTAATAATTTGGAACAAAGTGATTAAAAGACTTAAATGATAAGTTGAATGATTACATCAAGTGATTTCTATTAAAGTATATGAAGTTTTATTGGTACTAAAATTGTTTGAAGAGACTGTATAATAACTGAACACAACTTATTCAACCCCCATATCAGTTATCTAATAGTTTTGATATCAATGGAAAGTTTCCTATCTTAAATGTTATAACCCATTAATTTGGGAGCTGAAAGACTTTCGAGGTCCCATTTTAATGATTTCCTAGAACATGGATGCATTTATGCTCAATTTACCACTTTTTCCTCAAATTGTTCATTTTTGGCTATTTATTTTCCACTCCTAAGATTCTAGAGATGATTTTGATGCAAATTGTCTCCTAGGTATATGTCAAGGTCAACCTACATGTACTATAGGTCAAGGTCAAACTATACCTTGCATAGGTTAAAGTTGACCTATACCCATGAGTTATGTTTGCATGATTTCAAACCCATTTCAAGATTCCTTATTTCTTTCATTCCTAGCACAACCAACTCTTTTGATTTAGACCCCAAATTGGTATAAAATGAGGCTTACTCACTTCATTTCATAATCTACTCATTTAATAAACCTAAAAAATAATCCAAAAGTTCTATGAGTAATCCATTAATTTTGTTTCCAAGTATACAATCAAACCACCAATTAAAAGAAAGTTATCAACAAGTTCAAGCCAAGAAAGAAATGATTCATTTTAGGACCCCATTACATTCAATCAACCATGCATGTATTTCCTTCCATAGATATAAATTATTTCTTCATAGGAGATAGTGGATTTTTCCATCAAGGAAGGAGATATAAATTCATCAATATAACAAAAGTACTAAGGAATTCAATCATTAAAGTATTTTAGAATATTTGCATGCATCATCAATTATTTGGCACTTTTAGATCTATTAAATTTTTTAAAACATTCTACAGTATATATACAAGAAATCTTACATCCTTGTGTTGGCCCCACAAAGTCTCAATGGCATGAAGGTTGTAAAATTCTATTTTCATTGATTGGAAATTAGTCAAGGGAAGATGATAATATAGGGTAACATTATCACTAATAGAAGAGTAAACTAGTGTACACATATATGCTAAGCCGCCACGAATAGACAAACATAGAGGATATTTGATTTCTAATAATCTATGAGGTGAGTCACCTTAGATGTGATATGATAAAATATTGGTTAGAATAAATTTGAAAGGAGCAAAGAGTAAAATGATGGAAGAAGACAAGGACAAAGGCTACACTTAGACTCACAGAAGGACTAGTAGGTATACTAGACTAGAACCTAGGAGTAGGGGTCACGAGTTTTCTATGAAAACTCAAATATGGAATTCAAATTTGAATTTAAAATTTAGTTGGATACTTATCATGGGTAACTATACCATAACATCACATAGTTCCTAAAGGAACTCATACTTTATTGTTAATTAGGTTGGTGTGAAGTCAAGAAAAAGGATTTCTCAAGGAACTAGAGGGAAGTATTGTTGTTTAAAGTGAAAGATCATGAAGAATACAACTATAGAAGGGAGTGACTCAGTAGACAAGATGATTTAAACAATAAAGGTAGGATGTGAGAGAGAAGAACTCATCGAGTAAGAAAAAGGAAATAGGATGATCAAAAATATCTTTGAGGATATGCAATGAAGATATCTAAGGCAAGATAATTCTATAATTAGATCACACACTTAGATTTCATTATAGTCATTGAATCTATTTGTAGCTCTTAACATGGAAAGCTTCATAATTAGTAAGATTTTGTAAATCCTCTAACAAGATATCTATCAGAAGGAGATTTGTAAATCCTCTAACTAGGTAGTTCTCATAGGCTAATGTAACCCTGATAGGTAATAAACATTCCTAATAGGATGTGTTTCTAGAAGAAATAGTTGTAGCTCTTAACCGAACAACCCTTTACATGCATTATAAGGGCTAGTGGTATTATCCCCGCTATGGTTTTCATCCTCTCATCGAGGATTTCCATGTATAGATGAGTGTGGCACTTGATGAATTCATATTTTCTTGAGTTTACATGCTTTTACCTTACTTTATCATTACTCTAGTAGTTTAGAGGTTGTTATTCAACTTAATTAGAAATTTTAAGAAGAAAACCAATTTAAGATTTGGTATTGGTTCACCCCCTCTCAATATCTATTTGGACCAACAATTTTTATTAGAGCTCAAACCCTTGTAACATCAAGCATTTGATAACTTTAGGGTAGATCCAATGACATCTTACAGATTATAAATGCATCTTGATGAAGAACTTCACACCATTGAAAACTTGAAATAAGCTAAGGAAGTCTTTTGCCAAAAGAAATAAGTTTATAAAAAAGAAAATTGAGAGCTAAGAGATCATCAAACAAATAGAGGAGTATAGTGGCTCTAAGGAGTCAAAAGAAGCCATATTTGACCTAATGATTAAGAATGATAAGTTGAAAGAAACTTTTGATCAAATGAAAATAGAGAAATAAGAGCTAGCAAGAGAGGTGAGGAAGCCTCAGAATGAATGAGATAATGTCATCTTAGAAAGAGATCAAGCTAAAGTAGTAGTCAGGAGAAAGGACACACAAAAGAATGAGGAGATCGATCATCCTTACATAGAATAATTCACATAGTTGATTAAGCGAGTACTCAAGCTAACTAAAGATCAATGAAGTACAAATGTGATAAATGAGAAGTTAAGAAAATTAAATGAGAGCTTGGAGAAATTATATAAGAAACTAAGATCCCAAAGAATAAACATGAGCACATGTAGTCTTGGTTATGAAGGTGACAACAAGACTAAAGAAGGTGAAACCTTGCGAGAAAGGAACCTGCATAGAAAAAGACGAAGAAACACATCTCTAAAAGGTAAGAAAAATTCTAAAACCACTTGTTATTATTGTGGTAAGAAAGGACATACATCTAGCATTTGTTGGCTTAAGTATATGACACCTATTAAGCAATGTATCTTTGACGGGTACTACAAAAATTTCCATCTCTATGGCCATACAATAAAATAATGTGTATATCATTTTAATGAGTAAATAATGGATGGATGTTGGTACTATTGCAAAAATTATTGACATAAAGTGGAGGAGTAAAAATCAAGAGAAATATTTAACCATTCTTCTTCGAAGGAAATGAGTCCCACTAGGAGGGACAAGTTTCCTATACTGGTCTACATGACCTATGAAAACTACGGACATCTAGCAACACATTGCAGACTAAGGATGAATCAAAAGAGAAACATTAAACATGGAAAGGTGCTAGAGTAATGTGCTATAAATGCCACTAAATTGGTCATCTTGTAAGATATTACAAAAGAAATAGAAAACCAAACATTGAGTCTCTTGTTGGAAAAGATAAGAGAAAAAAATGGAGCAACATGAGAAGAAATTTAGAAAGATGCAAATAAAATAAAAGTGAAGTGGTAGAGGCGGTAAATCCTAATGAGGTAGGAAGCTCACCAGTCATTAGTGAGATCTCAAAGAGATATTAAGCTCACCAAGTCATAAAGGGGCTAGAAAATTAAAAATAAAATCTTAAACTGGTCCCCTAATTTAAACTAGTAAATCACATTGTGAAGAGCAACAATGCCAAAGAAGACAATCCACCAGTAGTCAAGTCCACCTATTTATCATAGAAAAAATGGTGAAAAGTGGTCATTTCAAGGTAGATTAAGAGCATTAATGACATATTCCTAGTGGTAGGTGAAGGTTGTGCTAATCATTGTAACCCTAACATTAAAATTTCACAACATAAATAGGCACATTGCAAGTCATTAGTCAATTTGCAAGATTGAATTATTTTTTCTTTCAAAATTGAAAAACCCTAAGGGATTAGAGTGAGTTTTCAAAAGAACTAAGTGCATGAAGAATATCACATAGCCCAACATTGTCAAAAATCAAGAGATAAGAGGTTGAAGAAATAAACAATGTTAATCTAAAGTGATCATCATGACTATAAGGGTATAATATTAAAAGGAAAGAATGTGGAATATGAAATGTAATTTTCATCTTTGCATGATGATGTTTTTCTATAGAGGATGTAGGCATGTACCTAGAGGTAAAGATATATGATCTAGGTGATAAAAAAGAACTCGAGGTGTATAGATAATTCTTCATGGAAGGATTTCATAAGGATGAACACAAAGACTTGGAGAAATCAATGCTAAGTAGAGTAGTAGATATATCAAATTTCTTTCACGAAGAATGGGTAAGATTTATTTTAAGCTGAATCTATGAACACTACAAGTGGTTAGATAATCCTCATAAGACCTTAAAGGCTTTAGTACAAAAGGTAACTAGATATAATGTGTTTGGAATCAATTTATACATGAATTCCATATTAGAAAAATAAGAAACTACAATTGCAAAAGGGAATCTAATCCAAGATGCAATAGGATGCATAGTAAATAAAAATTTGAATTCAAAGATAAGATTAGAAGGCATGGTAATGGGGTTCAAAATGTGTCACTATAGAAAATAAAATAAAATCTAGAGAAAAGTAGTTTGTGGAGCATTCAAAGACATTAACAACAAATCATTGATTGACTTATGTAGATACCTGCATAGGAAGATGATGAAGAATCTAGGTAAAATCATGAATGCTCATAAAGATCAAGCCCTAATATTTGGATCAATATTGGGTTGCATATTTCTATTTTTTAGAAGACTTACCAAGGTCCCTTCTTTACAAGTAGAGAAAAAACCAACCTGTAACCACACAAATAAGTGATCTCTATAGGAAATTGGATGGAAAATTCAACACCATGATATGGGACTATTTCAAGAATTTCCAAAAAGAAATGCACTAGAAAGAAAGGATTCCCAATTGTCTAGTGGAAAATTATAAGAATGGAATCTTCTTGCAAGCATAGATAATTGCATTATATGTATAGTTTAATCAAGAATGCACTAGTTGAAATGATTCAAATATGAGGTTAGATAAGAAGAAGAAAAATCTATACATAGAATGGTTATTATAAATGGAAGAATGATTGATTTTAAGGTCTAGATGTACAAAATAAAACTTTTCACAATTTAGTGAGCCCATATAATATTCTTAATCGTGCATGCATTCATTGTGTGTTAACCAAAATGGATATGTTACTATAACATTGACATGTAGAAATGTACAGCATAAAACACAACACATCCATCAACACACTTGACACAATGATTTAACGTGGAAGCCCAATTTGGGAAAAACCACCAGTAACATGCTACTCCTTTTTCACTCTTTTTAAGTGATGCCCTGTTAAAGGTTACAAAACACACTACTAAATGTAACCTGGTTAAGGGATTTCAATCACACTATTAAAAGTGAACCTTGTTAGAGGAATTTAAGCCATTCACTTGGAATGCCACCCTGTTAAAGGATTTTCCAATGACTATTAATTCAACCTTTCTCCAAAGGATTTACCCTAATCTGATACAATTGTTAGAAAGTAACAATAGAGCTTATATTTGATACAACTTACAACCTTACTTGTAGATAACATATCACTATTCAATCCTCAACTCTACTTGCCTTCCAATATTTGTAGCTTTGACATCTTGTTCACATTTCAAGCATTCATCCTCATTAAGCCTTCTTGCTTAGTTCGCCATTGTTGACTTCTCCTCTTGGGTCACTTGATGAAGCAAATCCTCTTCCTTCACCTTGTTAGATTTTTGCATTCAAAACTCTCTAACCTTCATCCCACATTGCTTCATGACCAAACATCCCTACATATATGAAATTAGAACTTTTTTTCCTACTTATTATCCATCTCAAAAATTAGGGTTTTTGATGATTTAGGTAGGATACAATGTATCTACCCCATAACTTGTCTTATCTACAAAATTCTCCTATAATCCATTTGAATTCTCCTCCAAAATGATTTGCATAAGATTTTGTGCCTCCAGTTCATCAATCTTATCTTCCTCCTAAATTACAAGTTCTAAGAAAATAAACTTTTCGGCTTTTATTTGGTAAATCTTCAATCTGTTTCATAATGCAACAGCTTGGCATTATCAATTTACTAATGCTCAACACATATTGCGTTACTCGACATCTATTGTAAAAACACTTAGCATCAACTAGATTTTACTAGTGCTCAGCATCAACTAAATTTTACTGGTGCTCGACACCTATTGAAAATCACTTAGCATCTACTACCTTGCTCAGCACCTACTAACTTGCTCGACATCTATTAGAAATTTCTTTCACTTAGCTCCAACTGACTTTTTCTCAGCTTGCACTAACTTTTCTTAGGACCTTCTATCAACTTGGTCAAGCTTAGCAAATGAACTTTATCCAACTTTATTCTTCTAAACTTTCTAAGTGTAGCCAATAATTTTGTAACCTCAAGTAGATCATCAATACATTATGTTATCACTGTCTTAATTGATTCTTGCACTTCAATACATAATCATAACTCAACCTTTCATCTAGGTACTTTTGTTACATCTTGTTTGATCAAATCCTCTTCATCAATCAACTAAGTGATAGTGCTTGAAACATATAAGAAATTTTCTCACTAGCATGTAGTAGGTTTGACATCAATGACAAAACAATGATTGAAAACACACAGTCTTCTTTCAACATTATTCTTTCAAATGATCTTTTCAATCATATATCAACAATCTCCCTCTTTGGCATTGATGGTAAACCAAACTAATCAACTAGTCAAACAAATGATAAACTAACTAGGTTAAAATAGTAAGGTAATACCAAAAAGAAAGCTTGTGAATAAAACTTCTCCCTCTATTAGCAACTCCCTCTTAGGTTACAAAATACAACATTGTCTTCTTCCATAGATTAGTAGAATATTTGAATATCTCCCTATTTTGTTTTCTGCTAACTCCCTCTTTCTTTCCTTAAGTATTCTAATCTTCTGATGATGTACTCTCACTTCATTGTTCCTCTTTTGCACTGTACTTTCTATGTACTTTCTCCCTTGATTTTCTACTTTGATCATCTCCCTCTTGATCAGTTTACTATACCTTCTCCCTCTTTGACAACAATTCCAAAGACATATACACAACACTTGGCATCTTTTATATATGTAGATATAGGCTTTTGTAGGATCTTCAATTTTCTCCCTCTATCACCTTGCTTGTGTCTAATTTGTAATTCCAGCTCTATGATTACTTTAGGTAGTTGCTAAAGTAAGATATACTACATCAATTTGTATGATATGAATGTCAGGTTGTTTGATGTAGTGTACTCCCTTTGTCTTTTATAAAAAATTTGATAAGGGTATCACCCCTAATTTACCTCTCAGATACTCATAAGCATCCTTAGGTAATTCTTTGGTGAAGATATTAGCAATTTGTTCCTTTGTATTGATATATTCCATCTTCACCTCTTTGTCTTGAACCAATTCCCTTACATAATGATACTTTATTTCAATGTGCTTTTTATTTTTATGCATTATAGGATTCTTTGATATATTTATAGCCCTTGTATTATCACAATAAAGTGTCATAGGTTCAATCATCTCTTCCTTCATTCTCTTTAGTAGTTGTTTGAACCATACAATGTTTGTGCAATTAATAGCAGTAGCAATATAATTTGCTTTAGCAGTAGATTAGGAAGTACAACTCTACTTCTTTTTTGTCCATGTAATAATTTTTCTACCTAGGAAGACTGCTCCTCCATTGGTGCTCTTTTTGTCATCAATATTTCTAGCCCAATCAGCATCAGTGTAGGCTTTCAATTCAAACTTTTCATTCTTCTTATAGTATAAGCCGTACTATTCTGTTCCTTTTAAGTATCTCATTATTCTCTTTATGGCCATTAACTGATTCTCTCTAGGGTTAGCAAAGAATCTAGCAACTATCCCCATAGCTAATGCAATATCAAGTTTTCTATGTACTACATATTATAATTTTCCATTCATGGATCTGTATAGTGTTTGATTGACCTCGGCTGAATCATCATTCTTTGATAACTTGAGTGTTGTTACCATAGGTGTACTGACTGGTTTTGAATCCTCAAGTCCAAATGTCTACAATATCTACTTGACATATTTTAACTGAGTGATATATACACCATACTTCATTTGATAGATCTCACCAAACATTGACATTTCAAACTCTTGCTTCATCTAATTTGCAAAATCTTTACACAAAGCATCTTGTCCTCCAAATAGGATGTCATCAACAAATATTTCAGATAACAATATACCTTTTTCTTTATCTATCTTCATGTAAAAAAAATTATTATCATCTATCCTTTCAAATCCAATTTTAACAAGATAAGTATGAAGTCTCTCATACCATGCTCTTGGTGCTTGTTTCAATCCATACAGGCCTTTGTACAGTCTACATACCATGTTCTTATTATTTTTATCAGAAAATCTTTTTGGCTATTCTATGTAGACGTCTTCTTCTAATATTCCATTCAAAAATGCAAAATTAAAATCCTGATAAACTTTGAAACTTTTATATGCAGCATAAGCAAGTAGAATTCTTACTCCTTCCATTCTTGCAACAGGGGAAAATGTTTCACCATATTCAATTCCTTCTTCTTGTGCATACCCTTTGCAAACTAGTCTTTCTTTATTTCTTGTCACTTCACCATTCTCATCTAGCTTGTTTCTAAATACCCATTTTGTGCCAATCACATTCTTGTCTTCTAGTCTAGGAACTAGGCTACAAGTCTTGTTCTTTTATATTTTCTGAATTTCTTCTTCCATGGCCTTGTACTAGTCATCATCTTCCAATGCATCTCTTATTGTCTTAGGTTCCTTCATTCTTAACAAAAATGATTCACCTCTCAATCTATTTCTTGTCATTGGCCTTGCATCTTTGTCTCCAGTGATTTGATTTATAGGATGGTGTCTTTTGACATATTTGGATAGTCTAGGCTCAGTTCTTGTGGATGCATTCTATCTCTCAGCTTCAGTATCACTATGTGCATCTCTATCAGGTGTTTCAGCATATCTTTCATGTGAGCCAATCTTAGAGTCAGATTGTGCATTCTCCTCATTCTGCAACTCAGCATCTGAATGTAGCTCAACATTCATAGGATGTGACTTGACAATTGTTGACACTTGTTGTTGACTTGCTACATGATTTTTAACATCTTCTTTAGTAGGCATTCCTTCATAATAGTATACAAATGTCTTGTAATCTTCTGGTTCTTTTGTAGGTTTAGCTTCATGTGCTTCTGTAAACTCATCAAAATTCACATTTGTACTTTCCACAATTTTGTTAGTGTTAGTAATTAAACACTTATAAGCTTTACTTCTTGTGGAGTAATGAAGGAATATACCTTCTTTTCTCTTTGCATCAAAATTTCCACTTCTAACATCTGTAAGAATATAGCATTTTCTTCCAAATACCTTAAAATATTTCACATTAGGTGGATGACCATACCATAGTTCAAAAGGTGTTGAGTGATACCTTTCTTTACTTGCAAATGATTCAAGGTGTATACAAAGGTGCTTACAACTTCTCTTCAGTATTTTAGAGCAACATTTTTCTCCATCATAAGTGTTCTAGCACAGTCCATTATAGATCTATTTCTTCTTTTAGCAATTCCATTTTGTGGAGGGGTCCTAGGTGTTGATGTCTATTTCTTGATTCCTCTGTCATTGTAGAACATCTCAAACTCATGTGAAGTGAATTCACCTCCTCTGTCTGATCTCAAGCATTTCAAGCTCTTACCTATTTCTTTCTCAACTCTTGGCAAGTACCATTTAAACATTTGAAAAGCATCTGATTTCTATTTTAGAAACATGACTATCATCATTCTAGAATTATCATCAACAAGTAGCATTATATACATGTCTCCTTTGTAGCTTTGTACTTCAATGGTTCCACACAAGTCCATATGAGCAATTTCAAGTATTTCCTTAGATGTATAAGCTTTACTCTTAAATCTTGACTTTGTCATCTTCCCTAGCTAACATTATTTGCATATTATATTTTCTAGTTTCTTCAACTTAGGAAAACCTCTATCTCTTTTCATGTTGCTGATACTAATTAGATTATCAAAGTTAACATGACATAATCTCTTGTTCCAAAGCCATACATCATCAAATTTTGCAATAAGACAAGTAGCATCTTCTATATCCAAATAGAGTTGATTATTCCTAGTTTGATCACCTTTTCCAATCAAGTTTCCATTTGTATCATATATCTTGGTTGATTTTTTTTCAAACTCAACTTTACAACCCAAATTATTCAATTGTGACACACTTAACAAGTTATAATTCAATTCCTCAATATAATAAACATTGTCACATGAAATCTTGTCTATAAGCTTGATAGACCCTTTTCCTTTTATTAAACATGGTGCATCATTACCAAATCTTACGCTATTACCATCATAAAAGGTTAAGGTAATGAACTTACTTTTGTCTATAATCATGTGATGTGAGCATTCACTATCAATGATCCATTTGTCATTCTTGTTCACACAAGTCATAAGTGTAGTAGCCTCATCCTCATCTGATTCATCCTTCATTGCAACATATACCACTTCATCATCATTTTCATCAGCAATGTAGCATGACTTCTTTCCTTCATCTCTATAGTCTCTTCCATCATCTTCTCTTCTATTTTTGTGTGTGTTCCCTTCTCTAAAGTTCTTCTTCTATGTACATCTTTCTACAATATGGCCAACTTCATTACAATTAAAACAAATGATAGGTAGCTTACCTTTGAATTTACCTTTTCCTCTATGAAATCTTCTTGTGAGCAATGCTTCCAATTGTTTTATGTCTTTCTCATCTGTACTGTTGTTACTAGATGCATACTTTATCTTTCTTTTCTTATTCTTTGGCTTCACCTCCTCAAAATCCTTCAATAACAATTTTTCTTTGAAAGCTAATTCAATACTCTATGGTCTATAGTTGTCAAAATTAGATAACTCAAAAGCATTGAGTCTTCCTAGAAAACCTCCAAGGGTTAGATCATTTCCTGGCATATGTCTTAGCTCTTGGATTGCAAACACTCTAATGGAATACATAGGCAACAATGTTCTCAAGACTTTACTTAGCACAATATCATCATCTATTTTACCAATTGTACCTTTTATTGCACTAACAACTTCTTTTATTCTAGCAATATATTGAGCAATGTTTTCACCTTTTTCCATTCTCATGTCATCAAACTTACCTCTTAAGCTCTCTGACTTGGCTCTTTGAACATTTTTGTCTCCTCCATAGATGGTGTTTAGGGCATCCCACATTTACTTCACACTTCTAAGGTCTTTGATATCATCAAACTCAACATAGCTTAGGGAAGAGGCAATCTCCAACATAGCTTGATTCTGCTCTTTCTTTTTCTTCAAATCTTCAACAGTTAAGGCTCCTACTAGATCAACATGTTCTACTATAATGCAAGTTTGTGAATAATCTTTAAGTCCTCCAAAATGTAGCTTCATCAAACTTTTCCATGTAGGAAAGTTATCTCTATTTAGCTTGGATACCTCTCTTTTTGACATCTTGATCTTTATGCTTTTAGTACCTTGAAACTAATCCTCTTAAGCAACCACTCTTTGATACCAATTATTGGAGAATAATTAGGGGGGGAGGGGTGGGTGAATTAGTTATTCAAGGTCTAGATGTACAAAATAAAACTTTTCACAATTCAATGAACCTATATAACATTCTTAACCATGCATGCATTCATTGTGTGTTAACCAAAACTAATGTGTTACTATAATCTTAACATGCAGAAATGTAAAGCATAAAACACAACACATCCATCAACACACTTGACACAATGATTTAATGTGGAAACCCAATTTGAGAAAAACCACCAATAACATGCTACTCCTTTTTCACTCTTCTGAAGTGATGTCCTGTTAAAGGTTACAACACACACTATTAAATGTGACCCGTTTAAGAGATTTCAATCATCCTATTAAAAGTGAGCCTTGTTAGAGGACTTTAGGCCATTCACTTGGAATGCCACCCTCTGAAAGGATTTTCCAATGACTATTAAGTCAACCTTTCTCCAAAGGATTTACCCTAATCTGATACAATTGTTAAAAAGTAATAATAGAGCTTTGATCTAATACAACTTACAACCTTACTTGTATATTACAGATCACTATTTAGTCCCCAACTCTACTTGCTTCCAATCTATCCAAGTCTGAAAGCTTGTTCACCCTTCAAGAATTCATCCTCATTAAGCCTTCTTGCTTAGTTTACCATTGCAGACTTCTCCTCTTGGGTCACTTGATGAAGCAAACCATGTTCCTTCACCTTGTTAGATGTTCACATTCAAAACTCTCTAACCTTCATCCCACATTTCTTCATGACCAAGCATCCCTAAATATAGGAAATTAGAACTCTTTTTCCCACTCATTATCCTTCTCAAAAATTAGTGTTTTCAATGATTAAGTAGGATATAATATATCTACCCCATATCGTGTCTTCTCTAGAAACTTCTCCTAGAATCCATTTGAATTCGCCTCCAAAATGATTTACATAAGATTTTTTGCCTCCAGCTCATCAATCTTATCCTCCTCCTAAATTAAAAGTTCCAAGAAAACAAATTTGTCAACTTTTATTTGGAAAATCTTTGATCTATTTCATAATGTAGCAGTTTGGCATTATCAATTTACTGATGCTTGACACATACGATGTTACTCAACATCAACTATATTTTACTAGTTCTCAGCATCAATTGAATTTTACTGGTGCTCGGCATCTACTACCTTGCTCGACATCCACTAGAAATTACTTTCACTCAACTCCTACTAAATTTTTGTTCGGCTTGCACTAACTTTTCTTGAAACCTTCTATCAACTTGGTCAAGGTTAGCAAATGAACTTTATCCAACCTTATTCTTTTAAACTTTCTAAGTGTAGCCAATCATTTTGTAAGCTCAAGTAGATCATCAATACATTATGTTATCACTGTCTTAACTAATTCTTGCACTTCAATATGTAATCATAACTCAACCTTTCCTCTAGGTACTTTTGTTACATCTTGTTTGATCAAATCCTCTTCATCAATCAACTAAGTGATAGTGCTTGAAACATATAAGAAATTATCTCATCAACATGTAGTGGTTTTGACATTAGTGACAAAACAATGATTGTAAACATACCATCTTCTTTCAGCATTCTTCTTTCAAATGATCTTTTCAATCATATATCAACAAAATAGCAATAAGTCTCCTACACAAGTCTCAAGAAAAGGTGGTAGAGAAAGATTCACTACTAGTTCAACCAAAAAAAGACTCATCAAAGACTAAGATTGATGAAGAAGCAACATAAGAAACTATAATAACAAAGGCAACAAATGAAAATAAAGTAGAAAAGACTTTAAAGAAAGGAAAGAATAAATCAAAACAACTTTTTATTGATTAAATCATAGAGACAATTGTTAAGAAGAATAATTACTCTATATTGAAAAATAGATTCTGAAAGTTTTCTAAGGAAAATAAAAAGTAAAAATAAAGCCATAAGGTATTTTCTCACAAGTATGAGAGAAACTATAAGAAACCTAAAGATGTTGGGGTGTGTATACCTAAAGAGTTAAGAAGTATACTTAATGAAAAGTGGATTATAGTTGTAAATAACCATGAGAGAATGGTACAAGAATCCTTGGCCAAAATGAGACCAAAAATGGAAAAGTCACAAAAAATAATGCATATAGAAGTATATAGGGTAAAGTTCAACACTACCAATGACATAAGTGATATAATAACTGGTCATATCAATAATGCTAAAGAAAGTATGGCTTATCACTAGAAATAAATTTCTCATGAAATAGACACTTATGCTGACAAAAATCAACCACAAGAAAGTACTAAGGAACCATCTAGTTCACAAAGCAAAGGAGGAGAGAGAGTTAAAGAAAGAGTTGAAGAAAAAAGTTCTAGACCTAAGACATGCATAGGTAAGGAAAAAGAAAGAGAAAAAAATCCTAGCCCTCAAAGGGAGGAGGATCCACAATAGGAAAACAAGTAGGTGGAAACTGATGCAATTCAAGGATAATCTATTAAACATCAATTGAAGGAGAATACACTAGTCACTTAAACTGTGAACATTGAACAATAAGAAGAGACCCCACCAATCACACATGATGATGCATAGGACACTAGAGAAAAGGTAATGTGTCACCAAAAGGTAGGAATTAGATATAGATTGATGAGATAATCAATGTCACAACTATTATAGTTGAATCCTCACTGAATAAGGATAAATCATAAAAAGAGAAATTTCTTGAACTTATATAGGTATTGGACAAGGAACTTCTAGAAGAAAAGTCTTTAGAAATGGATCAAGTGTAGTAGATGATAGAAGATGAAAAAAATTTGATGTTGAAGTGGAAGAAGTGCGTAATGAGGAGATAAACATGGTGAGAGTAGGGCTGACATCCTTCAGATCCAAGGTGTCAGAAAGTAGGACACTTGAACATAAGAGAAAAATAGGTTCACCAAGAATGTCAAGAACAACATGAGGAGAACATACAAGACAGAAGAGACAACCAAGTAGATATATGGAAACATCTTCATCATTTTCATCATAATCTTCATATTATGAAGATGAAGGAGAATTCTTCGAAAATGATACAAATAAAAAGGAAGAAAAGATGACTCTATGTGCTATTATTTTTTAAAAGAAACCAATGATAAAAATGCATGGATCTAGATGAGATCGATGAATATAGACAAGTCTTGAAGAGATAGGAGAAGCTAAATAAAGTGGAAAAGAAGAAGAAAAAGAGAAATAAGACTAGTAGTTACTAAGGATATCATTGGAGAACTAGCCTCTAATGCAACATATTATCCATATGTGGATATAATTAGTCATCTTGCTACTAGTTGAAAATATCAAAGAAGAACTAGGAAATTTTGAAGATCTAATTGAGAAGAAATTAGAAGAATAATAGAGAAGATTGTAAACCTTGTTGAACTCAAAAAGGAAAATCTATTAGAAGTAAATGGAAACATGATAGAAAAAAAAATGACTCAACACCAACCCTAGAAAAGGCATCTGATCCAACTTCACTCACACCAAACTTAGAGAAGACTTTACAACAAGCTTAATAGGAGCTCTAGTCATTGAAGAGTGCATACAGTGTAGTCATTCATTCTACAGTTGACTATCTATCCAAGACATAAGGGACACTCCATGTTATCCATAAAATCAAGGTAGAGTATGAGAAAAGAATCATATGACTGATGGAAGTGCAAGTCATATTGTTACCCCTGAAAGGAATCATACAAGGACACATTACTGATGCATAAGAACTAATTTCAAGAACATCAGTCAGTACATTGTATGTAATTTAAGATCTCTTAGTATAAAGTAGAAGTGATATAATTGTACTCATAAACCTCAAGGCATCATGGGAAGCCCATCTAGATAATACATAGAGTCAATACAAAGATGTATTTGATAACTTGTAACACCCTTTATAATTGATGACAAAAAAGGGGAGATGAAGTGAAGAGGGGAGATCAAATAAAGAGTTGACAAGATAAAAGAAACAAGGAGGAGATAAAATAATGAAAGAAAAATGAAACAGATAAAGAGCTAAAATGCAAAGAAGAACAAGAGGGTGATGATAAATAGGATCAAAGGGGGAGAACACCAAAAGGATAGGGAAATAATTAAGAAAATGATTATAATACAACCAAAGAGGTAGTAAACAAGGAGGAAAGATAGGTAGGTTGAGTTAGAACAATGAAAATATAATCAAGGTGGAGGGAGAAAAAAGTGGACATCATCAATAACAAGTAAAATAAAGGTAAAGGTAAAGGAAAAAATTAGTGTACCTTTAGAAGGATATTTGACAACAAGAGATAATTCCGTTCATTGTATCAATGTCTTCTACTAGTATAGATAGATGAATGCTAACAAAATGCAATTGATAGAAGAAATACAAGTATGTCCTACATGTTGATGGTATAAAAAATATTTTTCTATTAATACCAAAGGGGGAGATTTTTGACCCCACAAAGTCTCAATGGCATGAAAGTTTTGAAATTGTGTTTCCACTAATTCAAAACTAGTCAAGGGAAGGAGATGATGCAAGGTAACATTGTCACTGGTAGAAGAGAAAAATGGTATGCACGTATATGCTAAGCTAACACCAATAGACAAATATTGAAGATAGTTTATTACCAATCATCTATCAAGTGAGTCAACATCGAAATAACAAGACAAAGGAATAGTTAGAATGAATGTGATAGGAGAAAAGGGTAAAACAACATAAGCAAGAAAGGACAAAATTTGTGCTTAGGCTCATAGAAGGAATATTAGGGCTACCATCCTAGACCCTAGGAGTAGTGGTCATGAGTTTTCTATGAATAGATCCAACATGGAATTTAAATTTGAATTCAAAATTGAGTAGTATACTTATCATGTGTAACTATGCTTGGCATCACATAGTGCATAAAGGCACTTAGACTTCATTGTTAACTAGGTTGGTGTGAAGTCAAGAAAATGGATTTCTCAAGGAACCAAAGAAAATTATTATTGTTTAAAGTGAAAGAACATAAAAAATGTAGGTGCATAAGGGAGTGACTCAACAAACAAGATAATATGAACAAAAAAGGTAGGAAGTGAGACAAAAGAATTCATAAAGTAAGCAAAAAGAAATAAGAAGATCCGAGGCATCTTCAAGGATACATAATAGAGATCTATAAGAAAAGACATTTCTATCTTTAGATCACACATTTAGATTTATTTATATTTATTGCATCTATTTGTAGATATTAATAGGGAAAGTTTCATTACTAATATTTTATAAATCTTCTAACCAAGTGTGTCTCATAGGCTAATGTAACCCTAATAGGTTATGAACATTTCTAATAGGATGTGTTTCTAGAATAAATAGTTGTAGTTCACTTGCCGAATTTCAAATGAAAGCAAACCCTTCCATATCACATAAAGTTAACTATCCCCAAACTCAATGATCAAATAAGAAACATTCTAGACTCTCAAGGATTTGAATGGTTATATTCTCAACACCCCATAGTTCAACAGAATATTCATAACAACATATAGGTATGTTATGTGCTATCCTTTAGTTCACCTTTAAAAAAAAAAAAATGTTGGTTGTGTTTTTCCTTGTTAAATTTAGGGCATGACAATAATAAGTGAGTTTGAAATCTAGTATGTTGAATGAAATGCTATCAAGGGACAAGCAACTACTAATCAATTAGCAAAAGCACCGATGTCAACTCTTCTCCCACAAAACATTGATTTTCCTAATGAATTAATTCTAACACTCACACACCAAACTTGGGTGATGTTCTTTGACAATTCCTTCACACGACAAGGATCTAGTACTGGACTCTTTTTCATAACACCATAGAGGTACTCATTGCCTAAGGCATACAAGATTGTATATCCTTGTACAAACAATATTATAGAATATGAAGCCCTAATTAATGGCATGAAGATTGCAGCTAAATGGAGAGTGGATGAGTTAAACATCTTTGGTGATTCACAACTCATCATCAACTAAGTCAATGATGTGTACCAAAAAAAGGATGAGAAATTGATCCCTTGTAAATGCATGGTGGATGGACTAAAGGAATACTTTTCTCATATCACTTTTCAACAAATTCCTCGAGCAGACAACAAAGCAGATGATGCCATGGCTATTCTTGCTTCCATGTTATAGATGCTAGAGAATGATCTTTAACATGAGTTCTTGGTGGAAATGTTACTATACCATACCTATAATTCCCCTAAATCTCAGATGGTTTGTTCTATTGTAGGGCATGATTCATCCTGCTACCACCATATATACTCTTACTTGCATGACCAAACCATCCCAAACAATCTAACCCAAAATGAAAAATGTCACCTTATCTGCAATGCTTCACAATATGTTATTATTGTTGTTGACTTGTTTAGGAGAGGTCTTGATGGAACACCCCTTAGGTGTCTAGAACCCAATGAGTCCAAATGTTTGTTAATCGACGTACACAAGGGTATTTGCAGATCTCACTCTAACGGCTTGACACTAGCTTGTAAACTTATTAGAGTTGGTTACTATTGGACAAATATGGAGCAAGAGACAATCAAATATGCCAAATTCTACAAACAATGCCAACTCCATGGGAATTTGATTCACTCTCCATCCAAGAAGTTGATTCCGTATATCATGTTTTGGCCATTCCAACAATGAGCCTTTGATGTTGTTAGTCAAATTCACCTATCCTCTTCAAATGGACACAAGTTTATCATTACAACTACAAATTATTTTACTAAATAGGTAGAGGTAGTCCCTCTCCCTATAGAAAATGGAAAATTTGTAGCTTTTTTCATTATGAATTACATAATATGTAGGTATGGTGTACCTTCCTCTATCATTACTGATAATGGAGGATAGTTTAAAAATAAGGATCTTAAGGAGTTATGCAAAAAGTTAAAAATCATGCAACATTAGTCTTCTGTTTATTACCCTTAGGGTAATGGTCAAGTGGAGGCCTCCAACAAGGTGATCCTTAAGATCTTGCATCACATAATTAACAAATCTAGAAGGGACTAGCACCTTTAGATTAATCAAACTTTATGGGCTTGTAGAACATGTATCAAAACTCTAATGGGTACAATGCCCTTTGCCTTGGTTTATGAAGTAGATGTTGTGCTTCTAATTGAGGTTAAGATTTCCACTTTGAGAATCTCCATGAAAGGCCTTATTACTAATGATGACTATAGAATATATTGGCTTCAAGAACTAGAATTGTTAGATAAATGTTGGCAAGTGGCATGTGTTCATCTTCAAGCTTATCTATAGTGTATGTCTAGAAGCTACAATAAGAGAGTTAATCCATGCAACTTCCAACTGGGTAATCTTGTTATGAGAGAAAAACATAAGAATCAACAAGGGGTACAAAAAGGGAAGTTTGAACCCAACTAGCTTGGTCCCTATATAGTCACTACAGTGTTCAGATCTACTGCTTACCAACTTTCTATAACTGAGGGAGAGGTGCTCAAGGAGCCCATCAACACTCTCCATCTAAAGCACTTCTACAACTGATCTAATTTCAAGAGCTCTTTGTATATACTTAAATGTCCTAAAAAAATCTAAAAATTTAAAAAAAATCCTGAAAAAATCATTACCTTGGTGAAAACCTAGCAATAGGCACCTTAGTAATATAAAAAAATGAAAAAATACAAAAAAATGGAAATTTTCAAAAAATACAAAAAAAATCAAAAAAAGAAAAATGCAAAAAAATTGAAAAACAAAAAAATGTACCATTGATGAAAACTAGGAAAACAGGCATCATGGTAGCAAAAAAAAAAAAGAATCTCTGCCAAGAAGGTGAAAACCTGACAAACTAGCGACTCTTGTTCCCAATGCTATATCTTGCAACACATCTTTTGGCTCATGTATAGTTGCTTTCCTACTTTAGTTTTTTGCTTTTTCTCATGTATCCATGGATTTAATCTTGTCATAACTCAAGGGCAATACCCTATAGTGTCATATGAAGATCTCTTTTCATGATAGTCACTAGTTGTTATAATTGCATCTACCTATTGTTGCTAGTGTCACTTTGAGATTCCTCTCACAAAAAATTTCTCGTGTCAATCACCAGTTGTTCTAACTATGTCTTCCTACTATCGCTTGTGTCACTTCTTGAGATTCCTCTCATAGAAAATCTCTCACATCAGTCACCAATTGTTATAACTATGTTTTCCTATTGTCCCTCATGTCCATTCTCAAGATTGGACTACCATGGAAGATCTCTCACGTGCCAGTCACCAATTTTCGTGACTGTGTCTATCTACTATCACTCAGTTTCCTACTAAAGTTCTTCTTACTAAAGATTTCTCTTTGACTTTAGTCACTAGTTCTTCTAACTATGTCTATCTACTGTTGTCACCTTACTAAAGAGATTTCTTTCACATATGTTTTGAACATAGACACTTGACATCAATCCTATAACACAAAAACTAAACTCAAAACAATGAATTTGTTTGGAATATTCCAATCTTTTCCTTGTTTTTTTTTCTTTTTCTTTATTATGTCTCTTTGAGCAACTTGATGATGTCAGTTTTGACTAGAAAAGCAAGGACTGGGGGGATGATCTTTTCTTTGCTTTTTGTTTGATGGTTTATTTCCAATGATCTGAAGCATTCATATAAAAGGTGTGTCCACTATAAGAGCCTCCATCTTGTATTGGATGGTTGTGTGTACCTCAACTACATTTATATGGATAAATTAGTGAGGTTGGTTCTTCTCCTTGCTTGCTGGAGTGAATTATTTATCCTACAATAAATACTAGTGAACGTACGGGTCACTGCAAGTATACCTAGCACACTTCTATCTTAGGTTACGAATGTAAGGGTCATTATGGATAGAATACTTACTAATTACTTATAATAAGAAATATCTCTCATGTATCTAATGTGTCTACATGCAAGAAACATTCTGGCCATCCTAGTATTTATGCTCTAATGCTTATGTTAACTTGCTACATTAAAAGGGACAAATGTTTTGGTCATTCTAGCTTCTTGTGCCTTGAATGCTTACATTTAATCCTGAAAAAACTAGATTAGATGTCCTATTCATATTCCTATGATTGCAATGCTAGTGGGAATTGTATGACATCTAAGGTCTTACTATATGCTCAAAGATGATAATTGTCAAAGCTCGGTAACCAGACCTAGGGTTGCATCTAGCATAGGGTTTCATTGCATAAGTACATGGTCTAATCACTAATCTATTTGCATCCTTCATGCTGAGGGATTGTTGGTTTCTTCAAATTATCATGTTTCTTCATGACTACACAAGTGTTCACTTCTTTAGTTCATCCTATCGATCTTTATGGGATACCTGACACTATCAACAAAAAAAACACTATATGAGATGTTAGTTCATTCACATTTTTCATTTCATACATAATATCATGATTCATCTCATCTACACTACATCCATATATCACATCATATTTTCATTCATAATCATAGCATACAAAATCTCATGTACAATAAATGATAAAGACAAAATGATAACACATGCAAATGGTACTCAAATAAAAAATATCATATATATATCAAGTCAAAAGTGTACATTAGTACAATAATGGACACTACTCAAGCATTTTCAATCTCAAAAATGGTACAAAATGGTGTTGGCACACCAATTGATACATAGCCAAACTAAAAATGGAACAA
The DNA here is from genome assembly GCA_028749045.1 of Cupressus sempervirens. Classification (NCBI taxonomy): domain Eukaryota; kingdom Viridiplantae; phylum Streptophyta; class Pinopsida; order Cupressales; family Cupressaceae; genus Cupressus; species Cupressus sempervirens. Next base: position 388,740,025 of record CM053788.1, on the reverse strand, counting down.
ATATGATCTAACTCTGACCCTCTCCCTCCTCTCCAACTAGTAGAGGAGGAGGAGGAGGAGGCATGTTTGGTCTCACTGGAGGTCATGCACCTCCTGACTCTCATGCATACTAGGAAAATTTGGACACCTACTCTACCTCATCGAGCACTACCACTGCATATGCTACAAAATGATATGTTTCCCTAGCTAAGTGTAGCTGGATCTCATCCTACTACTACTCAAATCTTTGAGTCTCATGCCCTAGCTTCTCTTGTAGCCTGTAGATCTCGTGATCTCACTCCCTGATCTAGGTTTCTCTCACTACAACCTATATATGCAGCTCTCCTAGCTATCACTACACTATCCATACCCACTCTCTCACTCTCCTAAGGTCCTCTTGGTTCTCTGCTAAGATGTCTTCACCCTAGGCCCTTGTAGTAGGTTGATCCTACATCTCCTTGTCACCCAACCCCTACTCTAGCTGCTTGACTAGTTGCTCCTCTCTGTGAGGCCTCTATGTATCTCCTCCTATAGCTCCTAAGGAGCCCATCTTGCCTTGAAGACATCTCTATCCTATACCACTACCACCCAAACCTAGGTCTACTCTCATCTACTAAGGAGGAATCTATACCTGGCATGTCTTATGCCTAACTCCCTCCTCGAGGGGTTGCTATGGTGGTGCATGTAGTGCCTATAAACTATGTTGCACACCAATTGATACATAGCCAGACCAAAAATGGAACAAATATAATCTAACTCTAAACCTCTCCCTCATCTCTAGCTAGTAGAGGGAGAGGAGGAGGAGGCATGCCTGCTCTTATTGGAGGCCATGCACCTCCTAACTCTCGTGCATATTGGAAAAATCTAGGCACCTAGTCTGCCTCATCTAGCACTATCATCGTATATGCTACAAAATAATATGTTGCCTATCTAAGTGCAACTGGATCTTGTCCTGTTGCTACTTAGATCTTTGAGACTCTCACCCTAGCTGCTCTTATAGCCTATGGATCTCACAATCTCACTCCCTAATCTAGTTTTCTCTCTCTACAACCTATCTATGTAGCTCTCCTAGCTATTGATACATTATCCACACCTGCTCCCTCACTCTCCTAAGGGCCTCCTTAGTCTATGCCAAGATATCTCCACCCTAGGCCCCTATAGTAGGTTGATCCTACATCTCCTTATCACCCAACCCCTGCTCTAGCTACTCGAATGACTTCTCCTTTATGCAAGGCCTCTATGTATCTCCTCCTACAACTCTTAGGGAGCCCATCTTGCCTTGAGGATGTCTCTATCTTGTACCACTACCCGTCTCACCTGGGTCTACTCTCATCTACCAAGGAGGAATCTATACGTGGAATATCCTATGCTTAACTCCCTCTTGTAGGGGCTACTGTAGTGGTGCCTCTGGTGACTATACTAGTTGAATAGTTCTAGCCATCCCTACGAGGTCTATAAACCATGGAAATAGATGAATCATAAAATGGGCCTGATATGTGGGAGTCATCCCTCTATCTACTATCACCACTAAGTAATCCTAGTGTGTCACAACTAAGTTGCACACATCAATCATTGATCTGCCTAGATCTAATCTCAAAGACCATCTGTGGTCCAGATCTATTGCCAACCACACATAGGAATAGTACTCTTGTGATGTATCCTATGGCCTCCCATATTGTCACCATATGTGAGTCAGTGAGAATCTCTCTACAATCTACACCAAGTGACCTATCAATGGCCAAGAAATGAACATGTGTCCTAGCTCTCAGGATGCATCATCCCAATCCTTTGTCTCTCTCCATGGCTGCCATACCACTACTATCAGGTTGTCCAATCATGCTCTCCACTATTCAGTCTTCCCTAGAGCTATCTAGGTCAACTGGTCTCTATACCAACATATGAGCCACTCATCTGCAAAAATGGGTCTTGTCAATGGCAAGTATTGTCATGCCCATATCTAAAGAGCATAGAGCCTAGCAAGAATGCTCTTCCTCTCATGATAGAGGATCTCATGCATCTAGTGGAACATGTGTGCAAGTATGCATTGACCCAATCCATAATGCTTGAGTGCCTCTAACATCATCTATAGCATCTGGCCCCATCCACACTCCAACCCATGCTAGCCTCTATTTGGCATCAAGAAGTAGCTGATAAATATACCCAACACTACTAGAAATCTATGTATGGGCAGGTATGTGTGTACTAGCTCATCCCATGTGATGGCTCAACCCATGACCAGATCCTCTTTAAATATGACTCTCAGTGGCTCTGTACTTGTCTTTGGTACTATGTCATAAACAACTTGTGACCCATGGAATTGGATGTACAATATCTTGTAGATATCCTTGGGTGTGATGGTCATCTCTCCCTGAGACAAATGGAAGGTCTCTATCTTTGAATGGAAACACTTCACCAATGCAGTCAACAAGTTGTGATTCACTAGCACTATTGAGATCCAAAAAAGATATGATAATCTAAGTGCATCAATATGAGCCATATCGATCTCATCTAACTATCACAACATAGATTTGTATGACAGATAATGGGATCAAAATATGACATCACGAAAGGTAACCTACACGCAAGAGAATAGCAGGCAAAGAATCAGTCTCTGATAAATAAACAAGATGAATGAAGATGCAAAAATACCACTAAAAAATCAACTTTCACACATTTAAACTACTACTGTACACTAGAATTTTGTGTGGGAATTCGTGTTCTTGCATGAGATTGCACATCTTCACACAAGGTCACACTTTGTTACATGAAAAGCGATCAAGAAATGAGCAAAAAAGTCACATTTTTTAAGGCTTATTGCATGAAACATGGGTGTCTTCCATGTGAGGAAACCAATTACACTAGGCAAAGAAGTATTGGCCTAGTACTTCTTCACATGAAGAGAGATTGGGCCTGCGTGAGGAGAGACATCTTCGTATGAGAACCGACACGGCTACAATTTAAAATATCCTTAAATGACCTAAAACACCTCAAAATGCATGAAATTTCAAATATAAAGTAGGATTATTGATGATTCACTGGATGTCCATACTCTGTAGGCCAACTGTGTCATTAAGAGTGCTCAAATTAGTGTGAATGCACAAGGACCACCATTTTCTCCTCAAAGCTCTCTTCTCCACAAAAGACAAAAGCACAAATGATTTGAAAATCACCCTTTGGGCCCTTATATAGGTTTTGACCTAATATTTCAAAGTGCTCTGGTTGGTGCAAAAATCACCCCTGGCTAATTTGGTTGCTTTGAATCCATTTTCGAGATTGAATTCAGAATTTGACACACTTAAGCAGCTCAAAAATGTATTTTAAAATTTTGGGACTAATGCAATTGAATGCTTGTGCAGTCCAATTTTTCTTATACTTTGTGAATCTTGAATTCTTTTCAAATCACATTTTCTTTAAATTTTCCAAAATCTCTAGAAAAATTCAAATCAAGTCAACTCAACTCTAGTCAAACTTGGTCTTTTGGATCTCAAAATCACTCTAAATTGACTCCAAATTTTCTTATGATCATTCTAATCTCTTCTATATTCTTTTGAATCTTTGATTTCTTTAGTAACTCTGAACATACTACTCTACATCACATTTTTGGTGTGTCATCTTTTGATTTCACTCCTAAGGGGGCAAGGTGATTGCATCATTAATTCTTTCAAAGTTGACTTCAACTCAATTTGAATCTTATGTCCTCATCACTCAGGACATCTCATCACTTGGAGCATATTGTTCCCCTCTATCTAGCATCTATGCCATCTATCTCATCTTTCAATTAGATGATCAATCTTATAACAATCTTTTCAGAATTTGATGGACAAATATTGGGACAGTCTAAACCCTAACTCCTGAAGATCAAGCCTTATTCTAGGGATGATTCTACAACTCATTATAGGTCTTGTTATCTCTTTCATATACTAGTATTCATGTGTTCTATCTAAATTTTGGAGATTTAAGCTCTATTCTAAAGATAATTCCAAATTCTTGCTAAGGATTAAGCTTTATTTTAGAGATAATCCTTACTGTTGCTAAGAATTAAGCCTCATTTTGGGGATAATTCTAGAATCTTGTTTTCAATCACTATTCAATGGACATGTATTGGGATAGTCTAAACCCTAACTTTTAAGGATCAAGCCTCATTCTAGGGATGATTCTATGAATCATGATTAATCTTTCCATCTTTTAATGGATAGGTATCTAGACAATCTAAACCCCAACTCCTATGGATTTAGTCTCATTCTAGGAACAATTCTATGAAATTTGAAAAATTTTGTGTTATCAATCTCGGTATCTAGGTGTTCTATCTAGATACCCTAAGGTTAAGATTCATTCTAGAGATAATATTTAAAAGCTTATCAATCTTGATATCTAGGTGTTCTATCTAGATCCCCTAAGGTTAAACTTCCTTCTAGAGATAAGCTTTAAAAGCTTACCACATCTTGGTATCTAGGTGTTCTATTTGGATTCCCTAGGGTTAAGCTTCATTTTGGAGATAATCTTTAAAATATTATCAATTGGTCTCTGTATCATCAATCTCAGACCAATCTCATTTCTTGATTGATGCTTCATACTTCTAATTTCTTTGAATCAAAAATGCTACTTGCACATTCATTCAAAGAGGGGGAAATGTAATACCCCAAAATTGACACATTGCCATGTTAACCAATTTTGATCTATTCAATCATTCCTAATTCCTATTTCACTAGGCAATTCTGATTCAGATACTCACTACTTGACCTAAGTGTCAAATGTGGAAAACCCTAATCTGCATTAATCACAATCTTTATTTAATTCCTAAGTATTGATTGAAATTAGCTACATTAAACCTATTGATTAAGTTTAATTTAATTATAAGTGTTCATACTTTAATTTAATTAAATTACTTCTTTAGCTAATGTGCAAGGGAATTAAAATTTATTTAATTTAATAATGTCCTCATTTTAATTATTGAATTTAATTATTCAATTAATTAAATTTTATGCATTTATGAGGTCACATCTTATTTTATTAAATTAAATAATCTCTCAAAATCTTCTCTTCAATTTTGAAATGGAAATTCTAAGTGAACTATCTCTTGAAATAGAATCAACTTAGTTTACTCTTTCTTACACTCAGATGAGAATCAGTTAACTCTTCATCACACTTAGATCTGAATCAGTTAACCTCACCTACATAGGGAATTTTCCATTTTGACTAAGTCTCATCTTCAATCTTGACCGTTCATCTCAATTGATCTTTACAATTGATTGATCTTGGGATTTTATTTAAGGAGCCTCCAATTCCTCATTACAGAGATTGAATTAATTGTGCATCAAATTAATGCTAGAATAGTTACTCATTTTCATACATCCATAGCTTAATTTCTTACATTTTAATTTCATATTAGCTTAATATACATACATATAGAATAATATGTTTCTTTTATTTCTTAGCTTAACAATTCATTTCATTTAGCTTTAAATAGTGCATTCTCATATAGCTTACAAAATCCTTCATACTAGAGGTCTAATCGCCAGCTTCTCATTCTGAGAATAAGGGAAAAATTTGTCTAGTTAAGAGGCAACAGGTTGATTTGTTGAATCATTTCAAGTGAATGATTCAATGTTCATTTTATTATGGTTTCACATGTAATGACCATGTTGAATTATGTGTGAGTATAAGAGGCCCACATTTCATGCATACAACTAGTTTCAAGGTGAAGGTAAGGAATGAAATATGGAGGGGGTGTCTAGGTGCATGTTATCCTCTCAAATGAGGAAGTGACTATCATTTCACTCCATATCTTGCAATCCAATAATTTCAAGTGGAAATATTATTAATATATGGGGGTTTAGGAACAAAGAATGGGGTGTTACCCAATTCTCTATGTTGAGAGCTCTTGAAGGGTTTAGAGGAGGAAGAAATTGGAGAGAAGGGTGAGTTCTTATATGAGGAGATGGAGAATAATATGAAAAGCCTTTGATAGATAAATCTTAATACTCCTACTTGTATTTAGGTATTTAAGATGAAAATGGATTTCTAAGGTTCAACTCTAATTGATAGAGGAAAAAACTAAATGGGATGTTGAGTAAGTAGTATATTTTGGTCTATGTGAAAATTGTTGAGAACACATTATAATTTTGATATTATATTATACGAGAATACTCCATAAATATATTATGGCTCTATTATAATTTTCTTTCTTGGGGCTATAGATAGAGCCTATTCAGCCCCACAATACTATTACAAAAGTGTGGAGAGAAAGAGTTTACTTTTTTCATTTTCATAATGTGTTTTATGTTTATTTGAGGAGACATTTTTATATATTTATCAAAGTGTTATGATTAAAAAGTGACCATCTACAATGAAATAGAAAACATTTGTTAATTTTTTCAAATGAAATAAATCTAACTTTGATTAAAGGTGTGTCTTGAGAATAAATTTTTTTAAGATAGTTATGATTTATTGGTTGCAAACTTTACTATAAAATGGAAGAGTAATTGTTCTTTTTTTCTTTTTCATCAATGTTTATCATGAGCATCATATTGTTAGAATGATTAGAAAAAATGAGAGAGGGGTGACTCTATTATTCACAATCACTCAGTCAAGCTTAGTGTTTTACTCAACTTGTCCTCTACACTTCAACTCATCTTTCTTCTTCACTTTATAAAATGATCAAGCAACACATTATCTTGCCAAAGACTAATTGATCAAGTTATCATTATAATTCCAACATACTTACTCCTTTTTACTCAACAACTCTACTAGTTCACCTTGTTATCTTCCTTTTAATATCCTCTTCATCAATCAACTAATATGGCATTCTACACTATTATAAAATGTCTTACCAATAAGGTTTGACATCAATGACAAGGTAACAATTGTTTCAATTGTAGTTTTCAACAATCTTCCTCTTTGGCATTGATGGAAATACCTTTATTTACCATGTAATGGTAAAAGTGTTTACTTGATTCTAACTTGTAGCTCCCTTTGTAGTTTTTATATCAAATCTTCATTAATATCCTTAGTTTCATTTTGATTCTCATCCACGTAATCTCTAATATGCTCTGTCAACTTTGCTTCTTTACACTTCTTCTGTATTTGTAACTTGTATTGGATGGTAATATTCATACTTCTCCCTCTTTGACAACAATAACAAAGCCATCATCCACTAATACACATTTTCTAGTTATCACTTTATGTACTAACTAATCTCTAGACTAAAACTCCCTCTTTCATCTTGGGCTTGTATCATCGTTTGTTTGCAACTTCATCTTTATGCAATTGTCTTTATGTTTTTCTTTTATGACTTTAGGCAACCCCTAAAGTGTGACCTCTTGCATCAATATGTAAGATATTCTAATCATAAAAATTGATGCAATGTTACATCTCTTCTTAGTTAGCTTCAAATAGGGGAATGACCCCTAACTTACCTCTTAGATACACAAATTCATACTTAGGTAATGATATAGTGAATATATCAGCTATATGTTCCTTTGTATTCACATATATTTCAATCTTACTTCTTTATCTTGCACTAAATCCCTCAAGTTATGATACTTAATTTAAATATGCTTGGTCTTTGTGTGCATCACATGATTCTAAGATATGTTTATAGCACTTGAGATATCACAATATATCACCATATGTTCAATGATCTCTACCTTTATTCCTTCAAACAATTTCTTGATATACACAATGTTTTAACACTTAACTCTTGCTACAATATACTTAGCCTCTATTATGGGTTGAGAAATAAAAAAATTCTTCTTACTTGTTCATGAAATCAATTTATTACCTATAAAGAAAGTGCCTTCACTTGTACTTTTTCTATCATCATTATTTCCATCCCAATCAACGTTTATGTAAAATATTAGCTCAAAATTGTCATTCTTCTTGTACCATAAACCATAGCCTTTTATTCCTCTTAAATATCTCAAAATATGTTTCATAGTCATCATGTAACTTTCCTTAGGATTAGAAAAATATCTAGCAACAATAGGAATAACTAACGCAATCCCAAGTATGCTATAAGCAACATATTACAATTTGTCAATCATTGATCTATAGATTGTCTGATTCACTTCAGCAGAATTGTCATTCTTTGAAATTTTGTGTCTAGTAGCCATAGGTGTTCCAACTACTCTTGAATATTCCATTCCAAAAAAAATTAATATCTCCTTGATATACTTTGATTCTGTAATGTATATGCCTCCTTTCAATTGTTAGACTTGTAAACCAACAAAGAATTTAATCTCTCCAAACATTGACATCTCAAATTCTTTCTTTGCCTCATAAGAAAATTATTTTCATAGTAAATCATGACCTCCAAATATGATATCACTAAAAAATATTTCAGCTAGCAATATCTTACTCTTAGATTCACTTCTTAAGTATAGATTGTTATTGTCATTAGTTCTTGCAAAACCAATTTCCACCAAATATTTATGTAACCTATCATACCATGCTCTAGGAGATTGTTTCAAACCATGCAATTCTTTGTGCAACTTACTTACCATGTTCCTCTTGCTAGGTCAACAAATCCTTCAGGTTATTCAATGTAGACTTCTTCCAAGAGTCCATTTAGAAATACATATTTTACATCCATTTGATAGACCTTGAATCCTTTCTAAGAAGCATATTCAAGTAATATTATTGCTCCTTCCAACCTTGCAACTAGGAAAATGTCTCGTCATAGTCAATTCCTTCCTCTTGTGTACATCCCTTACAAATTAGTCTTGTTTTGTTCCTTGTGAATTCACCTTTCTCGTTCAACTTGTTTTGGGATGCCCACTTGGTTTCAATCACATTCTTTTCCTTTGGCCTTGGTACCAATTTCAATGTCTTGTTCTTCTCTATTTGATTAATCTCTTCATTCATTTCTCTAACCTAATCTTCATTCTCCAAAGCATATTTAACTATTCTTGGATAAAACTCACATGGTAAACATGTATAATTCTTCAATTTGTTTCTTTGGAATGACTCTTGAATCTTTGACTCCAATGATTTGATATGGTGCATGGTGTCTTATCACATATTTTGTTAAGATAGGTTTAGGTCTTCTTTCTTCTTGTGGTAATTCACTTGGTCTAGCTTACTCAACCTCTCCAGATATCATGTTATAACATATCTTCTTCTATCTAGTGTTTGGTCTCCTCTCTCTATAACTCAGCTCCTACAACCTAATGCTCAATTTGTTGATGCTTTGCTAAGATTTTATATTGATGATCAATAGTGCAACTTTCTAATGCTCAAAAATCTCCCACTCTGGTTCAGGTAAGGTATTGGGTTCTCCTTCATAGATGTACAAAAAGTTTCTATAATCTTTAAGTTCCTTCATAGGTGTACTAGGTTCTCCTTTATCAATTCTAACATTTTCACTTTCCACAATTTTGTTAATGTTGGTATTCAAACATTTTTATGTCTTTCTTTAGGTAAAATAATATATCTTCATCATTCTTTACATCAAATTTGTCTTTCCTTGCATCTTCAATATATAACACTTGCCTCCAAAAACATTAAAATATTTGACATTGGGTACATAACCATACCATAGTTCAAAAGGATTTATGTTTTTACCTTTCTTGACTTGAACTCATTTTAGTGTACAAAAAATAGTAATTATAGCTTCTCTCTAATAATTTTGTGAAATATTCTTCTCCACCATCAGTGTTCTTGCACAATCCATGATTGATCTATTTCTCCTTTTAATTATCCCATTTTGTTGTGGAGTCCTTGGTGCTAACATTTTTCTTTTGATTCTTTTGTCATTACAGAATGTATTGAACTCCTTAGATATGAATTCACATCCTTAAATGCCACTTAAACATTTCAAAAGCATCATATTTTTCTTTTAGAAACATCACAACCATAATTCTAGAGTACTCGTCAACAAATAGAATAAAGTAATTATCACCATAATAACTTTTCACTCCAATAAAACTACATAAATTAGTATAAACCAACTCCAAAATATCATTAGAAGAATAGGTCTTACTCTTGAAACTAGTATGTGTCATTTTTCCCATTTGACATTGTTTGCACATCACTTATCAAGTTTTCTCAATCTTGGTAATTCTCTAACACTTTCCATCCTATAATTGCTTGCCAAATTATCAGAGTTCGCATGACGTAGCCTCTTATGTCATAACAAAAAATCTTCAAATTGTGCAAATAGATATGCATCTTCATATAGGTCTAGATAGAACAAGTTATCTCTTGTTTTCTCTCCACTTCCAATTAGTTCACCAGTAGTAGCATAGATGTTTGTCTTCTTGTTTTGAAATTCAACTTGGTATCCTAAACTATTCAATTGCACCATAATCAATAGATAATACTTCAATCTATCAACCAAATATGCATTATCACATCTAATCATGTTATTCAATAGAATTAATCCTTTACCTTTCACATAACACGGTGTATCATGTTGTAATGTGGAGCCTAATTAGACTCATAGGTTTATTGGGCATAGTCTCCCCCTAGACTATTTTTATGAGGGTTTGGGGGAAGGACTCCTAAGATGGGGTCAAGGGGCAATGCCCCTTGCGGAGTCCTAGGGACCTAATTTTGTAAGTGGAAAAATATTGTAAAAAATGGATTAGGGTTAGGAATTTCATAAGGTGTGAGGACATTGTAGCTTCTTGTGGCAGTATTGAACCATAAGGTATTGTGAATTCTAATCATTAGATAATAATAATATTGGACTTGATGTTGGTGGAAATAACCTAGGGATTGGGTGAACTATGTTAAATCCTTGTGTCTTGTGTTCTCTTATGTGTGATTTACTATTTTATGATATTGGTTATATTTGCATATAATTTTTATTTCTATTTGTGGTTAATCCTAACACATCATTTCCAAACTTAACACAAATACCACTATATTGTTCTAACTTTTCAAATTTACTTGTATCACCAATTATATGATGTGAGAAACCACTATCAATTATCCATTTATCATTCTTACTCACATGTGAGATTAGAGCATTTTTCTCAAGTTTTTCATCATCATCATATTCATTTTTCATTGCAACATAAAAAACTTCTTCATCATTTTCATTAAAATCACTATTAGAACCATCTTCAATAATGTAACTAGATTTATTACATTTTCCTTTGTAGTCTCTATTACCTTGGATATCACTTTTATCTCTCCTTCCTTAGTATTTATTGTCTTTCCTTTCCTCCTTATCATCTCTATCAAAAATCTTGCAACAATATGACCAAATTTTTTATATTTAAAATATATTATAGGAATCTTATCTTTGTATTTTCCTTTTCCTCTTGGTAGCCTTCTTGCCAATAATGCTTCTAGATAATCAAGATCATCATCTGATTCACTATCATTGATCACAAGCTTACTTTTTGAACTTTTATTTTCCTTTTAGGTCCATCAAGGATTAGTTGATATTTGAAAGAACATTCAACACTAGAAGGAGTATAGTTATCAAAATTTTACAATTCAAATATAGGGAGTCTACCAATTAGACTATCCAAGGTCTGATCATTACTACATTTACATTTTAGCTCTTGAATTACACATACTCTAATTGTATAGATAGGAAGTAAAATCCTCAATACCTTGGTGATCATATTCTCATTATATATTGTTAGAGTGGGGTTTTTGTTACACCAAAAGATTGATCTTTCAATGCCTGATACAACCTCTCAATTTATAGTACACATGGGGCAGTTAAGCCCTTGTCACGAATCTCAAGGGGAGTGCTAATTTTTTCCAACAATATCCCCTTCATCATTACTCAAGGGTCTAAGGATTCAAACCTATGACCAAGCTCTAATACCATTTCTTAGAGTGGGGTTGTCATTGCACCAAAAGATTGATTTATCAATGCTCGATACAACCACTCAAATTATAGTACATAGGAAGCATTTGATCTCTTGTCATGAATCCTGAGGGGGGTGGTGAACAAATTTCCAATGGATATTTCTTCTCTAACTCCTTTAATTTCATTCACCACTTCTTTGATTCAGCCACAATATAGTCCAATAATTTCTCCTTCTTTCATTCTCATGTCATCAAAATTGCCTCTTAAATTATTTTCTTTAGCCCTTCACACATTTTTATCTCCTCCATGATTTTTTTCTAGTGTATCCCACATTTTATTTGCAATAGTACAATTCTTCACATCATCAAACTCAATATAACTCAGAAAAGATGTTAGATCTATCATCATTTGATTATGCTCTAGCTTCTCCTTTATTTGCTCAATAGTCATGGTTCTAGGCACTTTAATGTATTCATTTTCCAAGCAGTATAGTGTTGAGTCTCCAACTCCAAATAAATGTAATCTTATCATTTGTTTCCATGCTAGAAACTTTTCTTTGTTCATCTTGGGTACCTCTCTCTTGTAAAACTTGATATTTAGCTTGAGTCCCTTCAAACTTTCCATACAATAACCAAATCTCTAATACCAATTGTTAGAATTATTGGAATAACAAAGAGGGTGGTGAATTAGTTATCCTTAGGTCTATATATACCAATTCAACTTATAACAACTTATTCAAACTCATAAATCCACTCAACCAATATAGTAATTCATCTTATTCCTTTCACACTAAGCTCTCTATTTAGTATACTTTGAATAACATAAATATACAACAATAAATAGCATGCATCATGAAAATAAAATTCACCCAAATAAGACACTAGGATTTAACATAGAAACTCAATTTGGGAAAAACCACCAAGTAACATGCTACCACTTTTCGCTCTTTTGAAGTGAGCTCAGTGAAGAGACAACCCTACTAAAGGTTACAAAATACATTATTAGGTGTGAACATATTAAAGGATTTAATTACCATGTTAGGAGTGGCCTTATTAGAGGTCTTTAGATCATTCTATTAAAATGTCACCTTCATTAAAGGATTTACAATATTCTTGTTAGGTCAACCTTGATTAAAGGATTTTACTACCACAATGTTTAGAAAGTAACAAATAGGTTTGATCTAATAAAATATAACTCACTTTGAAAATTCAAATCTCCATTTTGCTAATTCCTAGTTCATTGACTAGACTTCATCATCTACTCCATATCTGATATGCCTGGAAACACTTCAAGCAATCACTCTTCACCAACTTCTCACTTTTCCTCTACTACTATATTTTTCACATGTTTATCAAAAATTTGTCAATCACTAACCATAATATGCCTCCTTAAATAGGTAGATTTGATCTTTTTCCACTTAAAAATAGTCATAGATCTTAAGATTTGATAAGATTCATTGAATCTATCCATCATTTTTTCATTCTCCTTTCTTGAAACTTCTAGAAAATTCTCTTTGAATCCTCACCTTAGATCACTTAAAAAAATCAACTTATGCATTATATATGTCATCTCATCAATCCTTATCATTTACATATTTTTACCAATTTGTAAATTCAATTATGTCAGCCTCAAATCTTGATTCTTTCACAAATTGTTAATTTGTTGACACTAGGTCATCATTATGTTCTTCAACTCAGTCTCTACTAATTCTATCTCACTTAGCTTACTCTTGTTGGATATAATCATTTAATTGTATATTTTATTTGATGTTACACAAGTTTCAAGTATATACCAAGGAATCGGTATTTTTTGAGCTCACTAAGGAGTCAAAGTATGTTGTAGTGTATGATGAGCATCTCAATGTTTACCAAGTTTAGAGAAACTATTAACTGAGCTCACTCGGCTACCAAAGGGAGTTTGTAGGAAGATAGTGTCTACTGAGTTCACTCAGCAACCAAAGAAAAGTTGGCATGGAACCAGTGTTAATTGAGCTCATTCGATAACTAAAGGAAGTCTAAAGGAAAATTATTTATGAGTTATTGTTGACCGAGTTGGGTCAGCTAACAAAGGTTTCTCTTATAGCAATTTTGCTGGTTAGTTCTAGCCAACTCATGGGATGAATATCATTTATTTGAAATTGTATTCAAGCTAACTTGACAAGGCAAAACATATAAGTATAAGGTCAAGTTGAGGATTGAATTGTATGTAAGAAATGTTGAACAAGCATGGGATTATAAAGATAAATCAAGTGAATTTGGAGTTGACCAAGCTGCAAAGAACATTTTGATCAAGGATGATCAAGTATTCAGGCCATAATAGAGATCTAAAATCAGAAAATATAGTTTTCATTAGTAATCAGGTCATATCCTTGTTACTCTCTAATAATTTTAGTAGTGAATCAAATCTTCTAATAGAGTTAGCTTAATACCTATTTGCCAAATCCTCTAACAAGGTGGCATTTCTAGATTGAAGTATCTAAAGACCTCTAACAAGAACACTCCTAATAGGGTGAACTAAATCCTTTAATAGGGTCATAGCTAACAGTGTGTTTTATAACCTTTAATAGGGTTGGCTCTTAATAGGGCTCACTTCAGAAGAGTGAAAAATAGTAACTAGTTACAATTGGTGATTTTTTCCAAATTTGGTTTCCACATTAAATCCTGGTGTCTCTTGTGCTCATGTTATTTTCTTTATGATTCTACAACTAAGTTAATAAGGCTAATCAAACTTAATATAATAAGATCAACATATCCAATGTTAATCAGTAACAGTGTATATATTTAGTATTAATTGAGTGTTTATTGAGTGACAATGATTGTTAGTGTAAACCAAGTTACTATGTTAACTGAGTGTTTCAGTACTAACTGAGTTACAACAATATATTCAATAGAGTTTGATTTTATTTTGTACTAACATCTAAAGGGATATGGGATTTATTTTTGTGGTAATTGATTTTCCCCTCCCCTCGTTGTTACTCCTCTTACATTTCCAATAGTTGGTATCAAAGCTTTTGGTGCTTGTAGAGAAGGCTTCAAGGACCTAAGCTAAAGATCAAGATGTCTTACAAAAAGGAGATTCCTAAGCTGAATAAAGATAAGTTCAAGGCATGGTAGGAACTCATGAGACTATGTTTGGAAATCATTAGAGACTCGGGCCTAAAGTACCTAGACATCAAGTATGTGGCACCTACTAGAATTATGACTATTGAAGAAATTACAAAAAAAAAGAATCATAAAATTATGATGATTGATGTTGCTTCAAATCTCAACTATGCTAAATTTGATGATGTAAAACAATATGGTACTACTTATGAGACATGGATCAAATTGAAAGTTGCCTATTGAGGTGATGATAATGTAAGAAGAGCTAAGGAAGAAAGTCTCAGAGGTCAGTTTGATAAAATGAAGATGAGAGAAGATGAGAACATTGCACAATATATTGAAAGAATCAAAGCCAATTGTGTGCAATCAAATACTCAAGTGGAAAAATTGATGATGTAATAGTGGTAAACAAGGTACTTAGAACCCTTCTTCCAATTTATGCTATCAGATTGTCTTCTCTTCAAGAAATAATATGTGATCCTAAGAATGATATTACCTTGGATACACTAGTGGGAAGGTTCACTACATTTGAGTTAGATAATTTTGATAATTATGTTCCTAACTCCAGTAACCTTGAGTTTTCATTCCAAGCCAAGCTATCACTCAAGAATAAAGTTGTAAAGTCTAGAATCAAGAAGTATAATAGTGAAGATGAAGATGGTTCTGATGATGATCTTGAAGTCATTGAAGCATTACTTACAAGAAGATCTCCCAAGGGAAAAGGAAAGTACAAAGGTAAAATTCCTTTGATCTACTTTTCTTGTGAAGAATTTGGTCACATTTCTACAAGGTGTACATATAGAGAAGGAAAATAAGCATGAAAATTACAAAGGAAAGAAGGATTTCAAAAGCTACAAGGACAAAGGTAAGAAATCTTGCTAAATTGCTAAAGATTTTAATAGTAGTGAAGAAGATGAAATTGTATACATTGTTGTTAAAGATGAATTAGATAATGAGAATGATACGATGGCCCTTATCTCACATGTTAGTAAGAATGATACATGGATTATTGATAGTGGTTTTTCTCACCACATGACTAGTGATAAATCTAAATTTGAGCACTTGGAACACTATGATGGTAGAAGTGTCAAATTTGGTAATGATGAACCATGTTATGTGAAGGGAAAAGGTTGTATTGTAGTAACCAATGATCTTAGATGTGACAATGCTTATAGGGTTGAAGGAATAAAGAATAATATTCTTGATGGAGCCTAATGGGATCAACCACAAGGTGATCAATTGGTCTAAAGACCCTCTTAACTGAATTCCCTCAACCAAATCACTTGGTAAAGATGATCAAATGTGTAAGAACCAATCAAAATTTCTACAAGGATGATACCAAGCACAACCCTACACCCAAAAAAGGAAAACCCCAATCACTAGGGAGCCCTATAAACAAGATAACTTATCAAAAGTTGCTCACAATGCACAAACTGACCAATTTTGTGAAAACAACCTTAAACTTCTTCAAATGACTAAGGAAGACTCCAACACATGGGAGTAGTCTATTTAGGTCACCAATGACATGAAACAATGGTTAAAAAAAAACTATGTAAGCTTTTCCACATTGTTGCTTC
This sequence comes from Cupressus sempervirens, assembly GCA_028749045.1. NCBI lineage: Eukaryota > Viridiplantae > Streptophyta > Pinopsida > Cupressales > Cupressaceae > Cupressus > Cupressus sempervirens. The sequence goes on along the minus strand of CM053788.1, from coordinate 388,723,598 downwards.
ATTTAACCATCCAAAAAAAGATGAGTAGCCCTTTTTGATGAAAATCACATTTTAAAGGAAATATCTCACACAACCGAGGAAACATAATTCAATTTTGGACACCCTTTTAGGACTCACAAAACATACTAAGGCACCAAGGTTTGATGACACAAAAAAATTGGCTTTTGTTCACTTTCTCGCTTACATAACTAAGGAAATTAGGCCTCCATTTACAAAGGAAGTACATGTTCTAGTACTCCATCCTGCAAAAAAAATGATGGGAACATGTGAGGACAACCCTAGAAAAGTTAAAAACTTGATTTCAAGCCTTGATGCCTAGTTTGGTTGGAGTTGTGGAAGATGTTGCATTCTTTTCTTAGCATGCACATGGGAAATGCATGCCTAGGGCATAAAATTTCTCAAGAATTCCTACAAGTAAAAACTTAAAACCACTTGCATCTTAAATTAAATATCCAATACTAGGATTTCACTAGAGGTCATTAAATTCTAATGGTGAAATCCCCCTCTATGCTTGAAAATGCTTCAAAACCCTAGGTTAGCAAGAAATCCTAACCTACTTACAAAAATGTGAGTATTTTGAGTTAGGGAATAGATGGAGACTTCAAACTAGAATCATTGGAAATTTACTTCATCCACATATCCAAAAATGTAGGTTTTAAACCTTGGGTGAATCTGTACAATGCAAGATAGTAGGTTGTTTACAGTAAAAATAAGGTAGCTTTATTGATTGAAAGTTGAAAATACATAATATTTGCCTATAACCTACCTAAAAGGGCTTATTATAGGCCTTTAATTGGTCATAAAAACATTTCAAACATTTTATGGCTATTGGGGAAGTTTTTTCTTTGATTTACAAAAAGTTGCTTGACAACTTTTCAAGCAATTTTGTATTTTTTGCACTTTATAATAAAATGTTATGAAAACTTACATCTAATGACCCAAATAGGTCCTAAACATGATAAAACATGAAATAATCCTAAATCCTAAGATTCTAGGTCCTTTGACCATCTTTGACCATAATTGACCAAGGGCTTATAATGTAAAGTTTCTGCAAATTTATTTAACTAAATCAAACTTATATTATGCCTACTTTAAACTTGTAGATAACTTCAAAGTTTTTTCTTGAATGAATTTTAGAAATATAAATCTGGAAACATCTCTTTCTTTTGCAAATTGTATTTGGGCAATATTGACTAAGGAGTAGACTTTATTGTTTTCGTGTGTGCTCTTAGACTTCAATCATACCCATTATGAATAAAGAGAAATAGGGAAATGTCCCTTCCAAAGTATATGTTAACTCATCCCTAGAAGTGGGTGAATTTTCCATGAAACAAGAAGTTCAATTATAAAATAACACAAAGGAATTTAGCTAAATCTAAACTAGTATTTAAGGATAGACGTTAATATCCTTAAGAGGATAATGCAAAGACTTTGGATCAATCTATATCATGCAAGATCAGACCAGACCAATCTGTTATTAGACCAGCATGATTGTAAGTTACAGAATTAACACAACCTCTTAACTTGATAATCATACTAACAAATATCATATCTAGCAACATCAATAAAGATGAACAAGCAAGAATTGATACTTTACATCTATCTCAATCTTCTTAGCATGTGGTATCATAGAACACATGATACAATGTCATATTACTAAACCTATGATATGACAAATCACTGCTACTAGTGATAATAGTATTGTAAAGAATACAATATATAGGATAAATCCAAAAAATAATTATGATGCAGGAACATCTAGTGGCATAAGGACAATCCTGTATCACCCCAAAAAAAAAAACTAGAAATAGTTTCTATTTAATGTGTCTTCATTTCTGGATAACCATTTAGGTCAAATAAAGGTTCCAACTCTCACAGTTCCACTATTAGTGTTCTGGGTTAGAGTTTTTAAGCACCTTGGGATACGTGTAAATGTCAAAAAAGTAGGACTAGGTAATTGAGCCATAATTGTGGTGAGTTAGAGGGTTTTAATTGGAGGTATGGTTATATTTGTAATTTAAAGCACTCCAAAAAAAAACGATCAAAAGGCTTCATGGTTAGAAAGTTATTGCAATTTTTTGGTTCCTGGAGACCTCCTAAGAGTGCTTCAAAGTCAGATATGGGGCACTAAACAGCCTCATATGGGGATGAAAAATGAGGGATGAAAAAAGCTTCCATAGGGCTATAGAGCACTTTGAGAGCTTTGTAGAAATGTAAATGGTTCATCAATCAGAGTTACGGTTCAAAAGTTATGCCTCCCAAAAGTTAGACTACCATTTCTAGATTCTTCTAATTTTACACCGACTTCTAACATGATTTTTAGAACCTTCTATTTTGGTGGTGGATGCCAACTAGCATATTCTAGAATGTATTCCTAACCCTAAACCATTTGGGGCTTATTTAAGAACATTTCTAGCATTGTAAAGGTAGCTCTTAGTGGAGTTAGAGAGAAGGTGTTGTGTGGAGGATTTGTTTCTCTAGAATCATACTATTGTAAGCCCATAGGCCATTTTTTTTTATTGATAATAATATTTCCCTTTTCCTATGTGTTCATTCTAGTCTTTGGATGTGTATCCATCAAATTAAATTCTTCATTTATCCAAGTTGTGACTCGTAAATATTGGTATTCCTATATCACAACATGATCATGAGTTAAGATCTACCAGAATATAGGATAAACCATAGAGAATAATAAAATTCTTCTTTTATCCAAATTGTGACTTATAGACATAGCAATGTCTACACCACAATATGATCTTGAACTCATCTAGATCTTACAGTAGAACTCTCCTATTTAACACATTATCTAAGAGATTGTCATCTCTCATAATGTCCATTATACAAGCGTTCATTATCTCAGATATCGTCACCTCTTAAATAATGAATAAAAATGGTGGATCCCATAATAGTCAATAGCCTGAAAATAAAATTATTTTATTAATAATTTAAAGAATACAAATGATTTACAACTCAACCATACCAAGTCTTTTCCTAAAGTGATCTATCTTCACTTTAGAGAGAGGTTTGGTGAGAATATCTATTGTCTGATCAGCAATACAAATGTATTCTAATTTTACAGTATTCGTCTCTACCATATCTCTTACATAATGGTAAGGAATTTCAATATGCTTGGACCTATCATGAAAAACTAAATTTACTAAAAGCTTGATGGAACTCTAATTATGACAATGAATAATCATAGGATTCATGGCCTGACCAAGTAATCCCACTAGTAACTTCATCATCCAAACTGCTTCTCAAGAGGCCATTTTTGATGCTATGTATTTGGCTTCTATGGAGCTTTGTGCTACTAAAGACTTTTTTCTACATATAAAAGATATCATTTCTGGTCGTAGACTAAAACAACATCTTGAAGTACATTTTCTATCTTTAACACTTCCACCCCAATCTAAGTTAGTGAATCCATGTAAATCTAGGTCAACTTTCTCATATTTGAGCCCAAGATTAATAGTGCCATGTAAGTATCTCATAATGTGTTTTACTATAACTAGGTGAATCACCTTTGGCTCACACATAAGCTAACTTAAGGCATTAATGACATAGAAAATATTAGGTCTTGTATTTACCAAGTACATAAGGGACCCAATCATCTATCTATAGAGAGTAGAATCTATGGAAGGTGATATTGTTGCTACTTTAAGTTTATGTAGGTTAGTCTCTATAGGAGAAGACATAGACTTGCAATTTCACATTCCAAATCTCTTCAAAATATCTGACATATACTTCCCTTGATTAAGTATAATGCTTTCAAAATTATGTTGTACTTCCAGTCCTAGGAAGTAAAGAAGGAGTCCCAAGTCTTTCATCTCAAATTCTCTAATTAGATCTTTCTTTAATTTATCTATGAGATGATTATCACCTATTATTAGTAAATCATCAATATACAGTATCAAAATTACCATATCATCTTTATCTCTTTTATAATATAAATTTGGATCAGCTTCATTTTTGGAGAATCCTAAGCTAGCAAGATACTTATCAATTCTTTCATACCAAGCCCTTGAAGCTTTCTTGAGCCCATAGAGAGCTTTTTTGAGCTTGCAAACAAAAATTTTAGGATCATGAGTTTTAGATCCTTCAGGTTGCTCGAAATATACTTCTATAATATTTCTATTTAGGAATGTTCTTTTTACATCCATCTAATGTACTTTCCATCCCTTCAATATAGCAATGGCTAGGATTACTCTTACAGAAGTGTATCTAGCAACAAGAGAAAAAGTTTCTTCATAATCAATCCCTTTTTTCTATGAGAATCCTTTGGCTACAAATCTAGCTTTATACAATACTACCATCAGCAACATGCTTTATTTTATATATCCACTTAAAAGGCATAACAGATTTTCCTTTAGGTCTTGGAATAATTTCACAAACATCATTCTTCATAATAGATTGGTATTATTTTGTCATAGCTTCTTTCCAAGCTATATGTTTAATAGCATCTAAAGTGTTGGTTCTAATTTTGATAAATCATTCATTTTTTTTGTATAACTAGAAAATCTTTTGGGTCTTTTACTTTCTCTAATTATTTCGAAAGGTGCAGCAAAGTCTTGTGCTTCCTCGACTATTTTGATGGCCCAAAGTGGTCTTTTTTTTTTTTAATTTTAAATTTCTCCAAGATTTAGGTTTTGAATTTCAATTTCAATTTCTTCCATGTTCTCCCTCTAATACTTAGACTCGATATTTCTTTCAAATTTAGGTAAAGGAGAGGGTTCTTCAGAACTTAGGGCTCTTTTGAATGCTAGATCTTCTTCAAAAATTACATCCCTACTAAGTTCAATTTTTTTTTCCAAGTATGAAAATCCTATATGCTTTAGATGTTTCACTATACTCTACAAAAATACATTTCTTCCTTGAGGGTTCTAACTTAGTTCTTTTTCCTTAGGAACATGGATATATACAAGGCACCCAAAAATCCTAAGATGACTTATATTGGGTTTAACCTTAGTAAAAACTTCTTCAAGAGTTTTATCTCTAAAGTAGGAGTGAGGGATTCTATTTTGAATGTAAATAGTAGTACAAGAAGCTTCTGTCCAGAGAAAATATTCTAGATTTTGATCAAATATCATAGCTCTAGAAACTTCTATAATTGTCCTATTCTTTCTTTCTGCTACCTCATTTTATTCTAGAGTATCAGGAATGGTATACTCCCTCTTAATTCCTATTGCTTTATAAAATATTTTAAACAAATCTGAGGTGTATTCCCCTCCATTATTAGTTTTAAGAGTTTTAATTTTATGTCCTGATAATTTTTCAATTAATATTTTGAATTCTTTAAATCTCTTTAGGATTTCTTTTGATTCTTTGCACTTTAAGAAGTAAATCCATGTTTTCCTAGAGAATTCATCTGTAAACAAAATAGAGTACTAGAATCTTCCAAGAGAAGGAATAGATATAGGTCCGCATAAATCTAAATGAGTTAGTTCTAAAATATTGTTGGTTTTTCTAGTGCTATCATGAAATGGACTTTTTTTGTTCATACCCAAAGTGCACCCTTTGCATATGCTTGAGTGGTCTTTATTTAATTTAGATAAACCAGTAACCATCTTCTCCATAGTTGATATGGTTTTGAAATTTAGATTTCCTAACCTTCTATCCTATATTTCATTTATGTTTGTAGCTTCATGAATTAAAGCTTGAATAGGTTGACTAGGTTCTAAATTTAATTCATACAAATACCCTTTTCTCTAACCAATCAACTTCTCTTTCTTAATTGAGGAGTTCTTTGCCTAGGTTATTACTTTACCATCCATGAATGCAATATTATGTCCATCATCTTCAAGTGCTATAACTGAGATTAGATTTATTTTTATTCCTAGTACAAAGAGTACTCCTTTAAGAAGAAGAGAATTTCATAATTTTAGTTTCAAGGTGTAGTTTCCAATTCCTTCGACAGAATGTGATGAATTATTACCAATGGTGACTTTTTCATTAACCTTTTATAATATAGAGTCTAGTGCTTCTTTGTGTACTATTATATGTCTAGAAGATCCACTATCAATTACCCATGCTTTACTTGAGATTTCATTTGATAATGACAAATATAATAGACAATTCTCAGGATCATAGTTATCTTCTTCCCTTGTAACATTTGTACAGTTCACTTGTTCTTTAGAATTCTTAGGAAAATCAAATCTATAGTGTCCAAACTTTTCACATCTAAAACACTTTATTTTAGATAGATCTTTCTTGGGTTTTCCATTCTTTTGATTTCCCCTTTTCTTCTTGAAACGTTTCTTCTTTCCCTTATAGGAGTTTGTATTAAGAACTTGAAGTTCTTCATCTTCTGCTTTTAGTTTCCCTCCTTTCTTTAGTTTTCTAAATTCTTCTTGAAGACAATCTCACTTAAGTCTGTTGAAGTTAGGAATTTTATCTCTAGCACTTATTCCTTGTGCAAAAGTTTCCCATGAATCTGCTAATCCATCTATAGCCATCAGTATTAGTTTTGTGTCACTAATAATGGTTCATATACTTGAAATTTTATCTCTTATGCTAGAAAACCTTAGGAAGTAAGAGTTCATTGATTCTCCTTTCTTTATTTGTATGTGATTTAGTTGTCTTTTCAGTGCAAGAACTCTGGTTGCATTGTTGACCTCATATGCATTTAGTAATGCATTCATCATATCAAATGTTTTCTAATGTTTTTTTAGCATAGGTACAATATCATTCTTTACTCCATCTAATATGAGCTGAATGGATTTTCTATTTCCTTTACTTCAGAAAGTTTTATGAGGTTCAACATTAGGTTGTTTGGATGCTGAATCAACAAATTGTTTTACATCATTTTCTTTAAGAATCATCATGATTCTTACTTTCTGGGCATCAAAGTGTTCTTTCCCATCAAACCTACCCTCGGGTCTAATTGTGTATGCCATTGAAGATAGGAGAATGATGTTAGGTATATATAAGGTCTAATTACTTAACTTGAAGAGCCTAGGTTTGACTACAAGAGCTCTGATACCATGTAAAATTTCTACAAATTTCTTTAGCTGAATCAAACTTATATTATGCCTCCTTTGAACTTGTTGTGGATAACTTCAAAGTTTTTTCTTTAATGAATTTTAGAAATATAAATGTGGAGATATCTTCTGCTTCTGCAAGTTGAATTTGGGCAGTATTGACTAAGGAGAAAACTTTATTATTTTCTTGTGTGCTCTTAGACTTCAATCATACCCATTATAAATAGAGAGATCTAGGGACATGTCCCTTCCAAAGTATACTAACTCATCCCTAGAAGTTGGAAACTTTTCCATGAAACAACAAGTTTAATCATCAACTAACACAAAGGAGTTTAGTTAAATTTAAACTAGTATTTAAGGATAGATGTTGATATGCTTAAGAGGATAATGCAAGACTTTGGATCAATCTATATTGTGCAAGATCAGATCAACCAAATCTGTTATCAGACCAACATCATTGCAAGTTATAGAATTAAGATATAATAGTGTCAATCTTGGAACTAGATCATACAATTTTGGTCTAGATGCCTATTTGATTAATCTTTTCAGGGTTTTATATTTGGATCCAAGGTTTGATAGTGATTTATTGTGGGTGCTCCTACACCACTTCTTAGTGTGGGACAATTGAATAACATTGGATTCAAGGTAGAAATCATGAATAGAAAAGCTAAGTTGTTGGATGGAGATGGAAATCTATTTGGGACTAGTAATCAAACAAGAGGTAATCTATTCTTCCTAGATCTAACTATGAATTCATGTTTCATTGCTCAAGTAGAAGAAAGTTGTTATGTCATAAGAGGTTGTGTCATGTGAAATGTGATAACCTGGTAAACATAAGCAAGAACAAAAGGGTTTGAGGCATTGCAAGCCTAAAAAAATATGATATGGGCATGTGTAAGAACTATCAAATTAGAAACATGAGAAAGAAAAGTTTTAAGAGAAAAAACTATCACTCTGAAGAAGTACTGGAGCTGGTTCATACAGAGCTTTGTGGACTTATTGGCATACAAAGCTATACTAGAGATAAGTAAATTTATTTTATTTATTGATGATTATTCTAAGATGATGATAGTTATGTATTTAATGGATAAATCAAAAGCTATTCAAAATTTCAAATGGTATCTGGCTAGAGTTGAGAAGGAAACAAGAAAGAAAATGAAATTTTTAAGATTAGATGGATGAGGTGAATTCATCTCTAATGAATTCAATGAATTGTGCAATGAAAGAGGTATTAAAAGCTAGGTATCTACACCTAATACACCTCAGTAGAATGACATTGTTGAGAGAAGGGATAGATCAATCATGGATTATGTAAGGACACTAATGATAGAGAAGAACGTTGCTATCAAATACTAGAAAGAAGCAATCAGCATTGTAGTTCGTACCTTGAACTAAGTTCAGTTAATGAAGGATTCAAATCAAACATGTTTTGTATTATGGTATGGCTATAAACCTAATATGTATTATTCCAAAGTATTTGGAAGCAAATGTTACATTCTGAAGGAGTCAAGAAAAGGGAAATTTGATGTGAAAAGTGATGAAGGCATATTCTTCGGATATTTCGATAAGAGTAAACCATACAAATGTTTGAATCTATCTACTAACAAAGTTATAAAAAGTGAACATGTGAAGATTGATGAGTTTGCAAAAGAGTCTAAAGAACAAAGAAGGAAAGAACCTAAAGACAACATAAACTTTGTTTACTATGAGCCTGATACTATACCTAAATTTCAAGCAAATGGAAATCAATAGTCTTCACCACCTAAGTTATAGCCAGTGCAACCCGATTCATAGTCTAAAGGACCCAAGTCATAGTCAGAAGAAATCAAGTTTCAGAAAGTGCAAATTGAGTCATCTAATGGACCCAAGTCATAGATAGTGGGACCTAAGCATGATTCGGAAGTTCATGGTGAACCTAGTGAATTTAGAAAGAAGGAGCCTAGACTTTCTGGATATATCAGAAGGCATCATGCACCCAAGAAAATCATTGGAGATCAGTCGGTTCATACAATGACAAGGAACAAATTAAAAGGGTGCATGTTTTCTTACTAAATTTGAACCTAGATCTATCAAAGATGCATTAGCGAATGAAAACTAGATAGAAGCAATGAATGAAGAGATTGATCAGATAGAAAGGAGTAAAATATGGACTCTTGCTCCTAGACCCAAGGGCAAGAATGTAATTGGCACAACATGGGTATTTAGAAATAAGATGAATGAGAATGTAGAAGTTTCAAGAAACAAGGAAAGATTAATTTACAAGAGTTATGCTCAAAAGGAAGGTATTGACTATGGAGAAACTATTTCTCCTCTTGCTAGACTTGAAGGTGCTAGAACACTACTTGCATATGCAGCACACAAAGGATTCAAAGTGTATCAGATGGATGTGAAATCAACGTTCTTGAATGGAATCTTAGAAAAGGAAGTATATATAAGAAACCAAAAGGATTCATTGATCCTAGAAAAAGAGACATGGTTTGTAGACTACACAAAGATTTGTATGGTCTCAAACAAGCCCCCAGAGCATGGTATGACAGGTTACATAATTATTTCATAATTATTGGTTTTCAAAGAACTAATGATAGCAACAACCTATACATCAAAGAAGGACCATATCAGAAGATTGTATTGGTATAAATATTTTTGGATGATACATTATTTACTGGAAATGATGATTTGTGCCTATCTTTCTCTATAGAAATGAGTAAGGAATTTGAAATTTCAATGTTTGAAGAGATAAAATTATTTGTTGGCTTACAAATTCAATAGATGAAGGATGATATCTATATTACTTAATCAAAATGTATCAAGGAGATACTAAAGAAATTTGGAATGGAGGATTCTAGACCAATTGGAACACCTATGCCTACTAGACATAAGATTTCCAAAGATGATGATTCCAAGGAGATAGACCAGATTACATACAAATCACTGATTGGAAAACTTTAGAATGTGGTACACACAAGACTAGATATAGCATTAGTTGTTGGTATGGTGGCTAGATTCTCTGGTAATCTTAAAGAAAATCATGTGATGGCAATCAAAAATATCATGAGATATTTGAAAGGTACTAAAGAGTATGGTTTTTGGTATAAGAAAGAAGGAAACTTTGATTTAAAGGCATTCACTGATGTAGATTGGGCAAGAAGTGTTGATGATAGGAAGAGCACTAGTGGAGGAGGACTTTTTCTTGGAAAAAGGCTAGTATCTTGGAAAAAGGCTAGTATCTTGGAAAAACAAGAAGTAGAATTGTATCTCTCAGTCTACAGCAGAAGCATAATATGTTGTTGCAACTATTAATTGTTCCAACATTTGTGATTCAAGCAACTATTTTTAGGTATGAAGTAGCAGATCAAGGACCCAATTGTTATTTTCTATGATAATACAAGTGCAATCAACATATCCAATAATCCAGTGATGCATACCAAGACCAAGCACATTGCAATAAAATATCATTTCTTGAGAGAATTAGTACAGATAAAGAGGTGAGGTTGGAATATGTGAATACAAAAGAACAAATTGCAAACATATTCACCAAGTCATTGCCTAAGGATTCATTTTTGTATCTAAGAGGTAAGATAGGGGTGATTCCCCTATTTGAAGCTCACTAATTAGATTTTAGCGATGCATCAACCAAGCATGTTGAAGATCAAACAAGCTGACGCAGTATTGGAAGAGAAGATTGTATAGGAATTTGTACATCAAGGTACATGGAGACTACATTGATTGTTGTCTTTGGCATAAGATGTCAAAGAGGGAGAGTTTTATGTCATAAATCAAAGAAATTTTATTTAGAGAAATTTTATGTCTGATATGGAGAGTTTTCTATTATATATCAGAGATGTCAAAGAGGGAGAATGAACTTGAGTTGATATCAAAGAGAAAGAGTTTGATAATGCAGTCATTGCAATCAGAGATTGATGATAGAGGGAGTTCACACTGATAGAGGGAGTTCTCATGGATGAGAATTAAAATGAAACTAAGGATATTATCCTTCTATTTTTCTCTAAAATTTCTATATATCATGACATGTTGTGTTGTCATCAATGCCAAAGAGGAAAATTGTTGGATACAATTATTTAATTATATATTGCCTTTGATGTTACACAAATATCAAGTATATACTAAGAAATAAGTGTTTGTTGATCTCACTTGGGAGTCAAAGTAAGTTGTAATGTATGATGAGCATCTTAGTGTTTACCAAGTTCAGAGTGAGTGTTGACCAAGCTCACTAAGCTACCAAAGGGAGTTTGTAAGAAGACAGTTTCTATCAAGTTCACTCATAAGCCAAAGAAAAGTTAGCATGAAACCAGTGTTAACTAAGCTCACTTGGCTACCAAAGGAATTTTGAAGGAAAATTGTTTATGAGTTAGTGTTGACTAAGTTGGGTGTCTAACGAAGGATTTTCCTTTATCAGTTTTGTTGGTCAGTTCTAGTCGACTCGTGGGATGAATTTCATTTATTTGAAATTGTATTCAAGCTGACTTGACAAGGTAAAACATATAAGGTCAATTTGAGGATTGAATTGTAAGTAAGAAGTGTGGAACAAACATGAGATTATAAAGATTAATAAAGGAAGCAAATTTGGAGTTGACTAAACTGCAAAGAACATTTTGATCAAGGAGGATCAAGCATTCAAGCCAAAATAGAGATCTAAAATTATAAAATATAGTTTGCATCAAAAATCAAGTCATGTCATTGTTACTCTCTAATTATTGTATTAGTGAATCAAATCTCCTAACAGATTTAGCTTAACAACTATTTGCCAAATCCTCTAACAAGGTGGCATTTCTAGATTGAAGTGCCTAAAGACCTCTAACAAGGCCACTCCTAATAGAGTGAACTAAATATTTTAACAAGGTCATATCTAACAACATGTTTTATAACCTTTAACAATGTTGGCTCCTAGCAAGTCTCACTTCATAAGAGTGAAATATAGTAACTAGTTGCAATTGGTGGTTTTTCCCAAATTGAGTTTTCATGTTAAATCCTGGTGTCTCTTATGTTCAAGTCATTTGTTTTATGATTATGAAACTAAGTTAATTAAGGTTAATCACACATAATATCATAATATTTTCATATTAAGTGTTAATCAATAACAATGCATATATTCAGTATTAACCGAGTGTTTACTGAGTGACAAGATTGTTAGTGTAAACTGAGTTCTTGTGTTAGCTAAATGTTTTAGTGTTAACCAAGTTACAACAGTATATTCTACAAAGTTTTCTTTTTTTATACTAACATCTTAAGGGATCTAGGATTTTTTTTGTGGTAACTGATTCACCCCTTCCCTCTCAATTACTCCTCTTACATTTCCAACAACTTTGTGTTCAGTCACTACTTTAGCTTTCTTCTTCATCTTTCTCATCCATTACCAACACTCAACTAATATTTTTTTTCTTAGCTTCACTTAAGTTCCTTAATCTTTTGCTTCAACTTCTTCATTGACCTAATGAATAATCACTTGGTTAAGCTTAGTGTTTTACTCAACTTTTGCTCTACACTTCAACTCATCTTTCTTCTTCACTTTATATAATGATCAAACAACACATTATCTTGTCAAAGACTAAGTGATCAAGTGCCCATTGTAATTCCAACATACTTTCTCCTCTTTACTCAACAACTCTACTTGTTCACTTTGTTATCTTCATTTTCATATGCTCTTCATCAATCAACTAATATGACATTCTACACTATAAGCAAATGACTTACTAGTAAGGTTTGACATCAATGACAATATAACAATTGCATTCCAATTGTTGTTTCCAACACATATCATCAAATTGAGGGGATAACTTAAGAATTATTGTTTTATTTTCTTTTATTGTTATTTAATGGTAGAATAAAAGAGAAAATACTCTTTTGTTAGCAAGTTATGCACCATATTTGTTATTTTTTTTAAATATGGGGAAAAATTATAACATCCATTGATGATTGAGATCACAATTTGTGGGTTTATAGATGGTAGTAATAAAAGTTAAACGAATGATTTATACTTTATCTTGTGTTTAATAAAGGAGTACATATGCTCTAATTTGGGAGGAAGAAGACTTGAGCATTATGAAATAAACATGCATTTAAGGAAAAGGAGCATAAGATGGTTCTCTTGATAAATACATGTAATCAATATTTATATAGTCAAGTAAACATTAGATACTTTAAGCTTTTCACAGTACCTAAACTTATATTTAAATTAAAAGAATATTTGAGTACTATTATGATCAAAAATTATATATGATTCTCTTCATTTCCAAAGTTTATCATTTTGAATTCAAAATAATCTTCTTCTTTTTCATAAACATTCAAATATCCAATAAAGATTCTAATGAGAAATACTTTATATTAGCCTATTACAATGGAAATACTTGTGAATATTTACATATATACATTGTAATATTCTTTTTACTAAATCTTAAAAATAAAGAAGTTTCGAGGTATATTTTCCAACCATATTTATGACAAATGCATGTAAGTAAATAAAACTTAGAGGCTTTCTTTATTTATAACATTGGTGTGGCAAGAAAAAAATATTTTTACTAAATCTTAAAAATAAAGAAGTTTCGAGGTATATTTTCCAACCATATTTATGACAAATGCATGTAAGTAAATAAAACTTAGAGGCTTTCTTTATTTATAACACTGGTGTTGCAAGAAAAAAAGACATGTAGATAGTTGAATTGATAGTTTAGTGGTTATGTGTTTGGATAAAAGGATTCATCTTCCCATTAGCTCAAGTTATATGGAGTGCTTACTAAATGAGTTAATTGCTTCTAGATTTATATAATTCAAAGTTGAAGCTAAGCTATTGAGAGACAAAATAGAAGTCTAGCCTCCTGCAAACAAGCAAATCAATAGATGATCCTTGCAATTCGAAATATAAAAATATTGTTGGATTATTCAATAAAATAAATTTCAAATAAGCTATCAAATAATTTAGAAGAAATACCCATATATGGTCTGCAATAGCTATAAAGGTTTAGATCTAGTTTTACAATGAAAATTCTAGTGTAAAAAATAAAGAAAAGACCTTTCTATTATTATTTTTGTAATTTTGAATGGGAAGTCAGGGCATTTCATTTCTGTGAGCATCATCTACATTCAATGAGTTCTAGTAATTTATTTATTCTTGTGGGAGATGTATATGTGTGAATCATTGCTCATGAGTCATAGGTCAATGAGTTTGACTAAAAAATTACATAGTTAAATTCTAAGAACAATCACAATTTGACTTGCTGTGAAGAATATTTCCTACTTATTAAATGATATGTATAAGATAAAATTACACATAGAAAAAAAATTAAATAGAAAATTTGATAAACTTGTCAATTTGTAACCCTAAAAAAATTTAATTTGAAAATAATTCAGTAATGGAATACCCAACTCTTTTCAGTTCATTTTCCAGTCTAAAAACAAAATCTTCTCAACAAACTTCACTAAGAATATTTAGAGCTCACCCGGGTTTGAACTAGTGATCATTTGTAGAGTCTGTGTCATCTACTTTTAAATATTTCATGTGCATTCTAGATGATCCTTGTATATTTAATTTTTGTCCACCTTAATAGATTATAAGAACTAAGGAGACTAATTTTTGCCATACATCATTACTGCCTTCTTGATTTTGCAAAGATATTGAAATGAAGTCTAAAGCATTCCAGGTACTAAAGACAAGGACTAAGAGTTATTAATTGTAACTTAGTTAATTAAAAGTTAAAGGATTCTTGAGGGCACTGGCTACGGTGCAACATATTTGCACCCAACAGCTGTCTGTCTTGGTCTATGCCTATTTTTTTCTAATAAAATATTAAAACATGAGAATCTTACCACAGGGGAAATTTTAATACCAAGATTTAGCTAGATGCATAGTCCACTATAATATTGTTATGCATATCATTTTAGTTTTCTGATTAAAAAACATTAATATAGATATAATTTTAAAACTAAATTAATTTAATGTTTGTTTTCAATATTTAATAATTACTAAATAAATAAATGAAAATAGTCGAATAATAGTTGAATGATAAGTTTAATAATTTTTTTAAATATCATTTTAAATATTCCAAGCAAAAATTATAGATTAATCATTTTTTGAATATTTAGATTGATAAGTTTAAAAAATATTATTTAATTTTAAATAATTCTTTAATATTAAGTCCTTAGTTTATTAAATTTATTAGATTTTTAATATTATGAATTTAATAAAATTTAAATCATAGTATAGAAAATGTTAGCTAAATTATAATTAAATATAATAGTATAGATATAATCTTAAAATTAAATTAATTTTTTTCTATTTAATAAAATAAAAATATTTTTTTATTTACTTTTAAATATTTATTTAATAGTAAGTTTTTAGCTTACTTAAATTTATTAGAATATAATATTATTAAAAAAAATTCTTTAGATATTTAAGATTACATATTTATTAAATTAAATTGTGAGTATTATTATGCTTATCAAAATTTTAAAATATTAAAAAATATTTTATAATTTTTTTAATCAATAATATAATTATTTCAATATATAAAAATATGAATAAAACTTAAATCATTACAAAATAATAAAGAAAACTCTCATCCAAATATAATTAGAAATTAATTTAGATAATCTTAAAACTAAATTAAGTTTTTTCTAATATAATCATTGTTTTCAATTTAAAATGATTTGAATATTCTTTATATTAAAATAATATAAGATTAAACAAATTTTATTTTATTTAACATATCATTCTAAATGTTCACATACAAAATATTATCTATGATTTTAGAAATTAAACTAAACCTTAAGAGGGCCTATTAAAATATATAAAAAGGCTTTAGTTTTAAAAATAATAAAGTAATTTCTTTCATGAGCTATTTAATTGATTTTTATAATTACTATCTTTCATGGGAAAGAAAAACTTTTTTATTTTTACCTTGTCAGTACAATCACGGCATAGGCAACGACTCGTGCAAATATCTTGCACCATAGCCAATGCCATTGGGGAGCATCAAGTTGATGTGATGCTTTCGATTGTTGACAAGGATTCCCCATTGCATCGAAGTTGATGAAGCTTATGGTTGTTGACATAAATGAGTCTAATCTCTAAAAGAATACATAGTTAAATTAAAGATAATTAATGTATTAGTCTTAATGCATAGTTGTATTGCAAACAAAGGTTTAAACATCACACATTAAGACTTGATTCCTACACTAAAAATGTTAAAAAGTCAGTCACGTTATCCATGAGAAACTTGCCTAAAATACACCATGTCCATCATTTATTGTTGCTCTCTTGCATGTTTGTCTTCTACAATTCAATATCTAGAAATTTTACCCATCACATAAATGAATGGCAGAGTAATATATGAGCTAGTGAAATTTCTTGCATTTTATATGAGATGGTATTATTGTGCATCGTGAACTTCTTATAGTTATAAAGCTTAGTTGATTTGAATTTTGTGTATATTTATTTCCATCTCTTATCAAGTAAACCCATGTGAGTCTCCATTGAAAATTACAAGACCATTCTCTCCTAACCTAATCCTCTCTCTCTCTCTCTCTCTTTTTGCCTCCATATTTGCTTCTTTCTATTGCTTTATGTCCCTTTAAATCTCTTCCTCTCCAGATTTCAAAAATAAGCTTCTATGCAATATCAAGAAAAATAATTATAATCCAAGTTCCCTACATATTGTGTAGATTTAAATACCAAACATTGATAATAATACTTTTAAAATAACTAAAATAACTAGCCTAACTACCTTGTATATAACATCTAATTATAATTAGATATATAAATAAAAATTTATATTTCTTTAAAGTTTACAAAAAATATCACTTCTAAATTATTCTAAACATTCCTATTGTAATCATGATACACTTCCATATAATCAAATACAAGCCAAAAACTTTAAACATGTAAAATATAAAGTACTAAATAATGTTTCAATCTCTTAGTGAATTTGATAATTTAATAATGTCTATAATTGATTATTTATTTGAATTTAAAATTTTCTTTAAAATAATGACAACATTATTGGAATGTTTAGAATAATTGAGAGGGGGTAGGTGGGTGAATTAGTTATCCAAAATGGATGTTTGGAAAATGCGGAGGTCGGTCATTACTAGGGCCTGCATGCCCTAGCCTATTCTATTCCTCGCATCCTATCTAGCCCTAGGCGAGCTATGTGCTCGTTTTGTGTGCTCATGGGCTGTTCGAAGTGCGTTCTTGCTAGGGTGTTGGGTTTTGACACCTCTTTGGCCATGGGATAGGGCCTGCGACCGGGATTTCTTTTTCTCCTGTTGCGTGAGGTGTACGTGCCCACAGTGTTGGGGGACTAAGGGGCTCATGCCTCCTTTTTGTGCCTTGCTAGATTGCCAAGCCCAGGCTCAGGTTTAATGGGGGATCCAGGGGCCACCTCTTCCAGGCCTTCGGGTGAAGACTTGGTGATGGGGGAGCATTTTTTGGGGATGCATGATAGTAGCAAGGGTTTGAAGGATAATTTCCAGTCAAAGGAAGGAGAGTCCTCTTCAAATGGAAAACTTTGACTTCAAAAAATTAATGGGTGTCTATAGAAAGCTGAGGTTCATCCTATTCTTGTAGTTCAACCTGAACAAGTTTTAGAAGATGTTGAGTACTGGAATAACCATGCTCTTATATGTAAATTTTTGGGCCTTTTTCTTTCATTACCGGTGTTGGATTCTTGGGCCCGTCGAGTATGGAATCCAAAAGGAGATATGGAGATTTTGTTAGTAGCTAATAACTACTTTATTGTTATATTCTCCTACATGTCGGACAAGAATAAGGTTTTTGAAGGCGGCTCTTATTTCTTTAACTAGGTGGGGCTATTCATCAAGCCTTGGCACATGGGCTTTAACTCTACTGAGGAGATTCCCTCTCGGGTTCCAGTCTGGGTTCGCCTGCCTAGACTTCCTTGAGAATTCTGGAGGGAGGATATTCTTCACTCAATTTCAATGCTTCTTGGAAAACTTGTGGGATCTTCTATAAAGACGCAAGATCATAAGGTAATCTCTTTTGCTTGTATTTGTGTTGAAGTTGATTTGAATAATCCATTGCCAGACTCTATGGAGATTTGTATGGGCTCTGTTTCCTAGATCCAGCATTTGGATTATGAGACCCTCCCATTCAGATGCAGAATCTACCATGAGTATGGTCACCTACTACGTCGGTGTCCCAGATATAAGAATCCCTCCGTGGATGCTTAGATTCCCCCTAGGGAGGACAAAGGAAAGGCTAAAGCTTCTACTAGACCTATTGATAGTGAGGGATTTATTCAGGTTAAATCTTGCAATAAGGGAAAAGGAAAGAAAAGAACCTAGATAGAAAGGAGGACTGAAGACACCTTTAATAGGTTTGATGCTCTTGAAAACATGGACCAAGAGGCAGGTATCCTAGTTGAGCTCTCCTCGGATGCCATCATTCAGCAGGAGACTCATGAAGGAGATATGCAGAGAGAGGGTCAGCTTCTTGATACAGGGGACCTATAGGGCAAGCAGTGGGATAATAATGGGCCTCCTCTTGTTCAGAATATGGGGGATCTTAGCGGAGCACAGGTTTCATAGGGACTAACAGGGGTGTCCAATGAATCCCACAGGCCTAACGGGGCACTTGATTCTATTAAGAGTAATAAGGTTTCTCTCACTTTAGGCATTCAACAGAAGCCTTTCAAAAAGAGGCCTTTAGATAAACTAATAAAAAGTGGTAGGAAGACTGATCAGGAGAAAGTGAAGATAATGGGGGAAAATTTGGTGAAATTTGGGTCAGTACGTCCTATTGATTCTCATTTCTCTCAGCCTCATAAATGATTATGCTATTATGGAATGTAAGGGGGTTGAACAGCATCCCCAGACAAAAGGTTGTTCGTAGATTAATTAAATCTTAGTTTCTTGATATGGTTTTTATTCAGGAAACTAAGCTTTCTTTGGATGGTTTGGCTAAGTGTGCTGCATATATTTGGCCCCATGACTCCTGGCAGGGGGTGGGGGCCTTGAAAAGTTCTGGAGGGGTGGCTTGCTTTTGGGATCCTAGGAAAGTCTCCCCTTTATGGTGGTTCTCCAGTTGATCATCCATTTCTTTGATAGCCACTAGCTTTGAGAATGGTGAAAGGTGCTTCTTATCCAATATTTATGCTCCTACAAACTTTGCAAGTAAAGTCCAATTATGGGCCCATATTAGATTCATTCGGTCTTTGGAACCTCTTCTTCCATGGATTATGGTGGGGGACTTCAATGTTGTTATTTTCCTGGAGGGAAAAAGAGGTGGTCTAGCAAAGTTGGACCAATCTTCTAATCTGCTCAGAGATATGATTGGCTTATTATTTCTCATTGATGTGAAGCCTAATAATGGAGTCTTTACATGGAATAATTGAAGATGTGGTGGTGAGGTGATCTCAGAAAGGCTTGATAGATTTATGGTCTCTTGCTATTGGATGGACAATAGGTGGGTCACCAGTTCTGAAATTCTTGATTGGAGGGGATCAGATCACTGGCCTGTTAAGCTTTCCATCATTTCTTACAGGATAAAGAATCCCTCATTCAAATTCTAGTTGATGTGGTTACGAGACTCATCTTTATCTGATCTAATGGTTGACTGGTGGTATGAGGGGATGCCTAATCATGGTACAACAATGTATACTTTTAGTAAGAGGCTCCAACATGTGAAGTGCAAGCTTAAGAGATGGAATAAATAGTGTTTTGGCTATTTACAGGTTCAGAAGACTGCGGCTCAAACCAAGCTCGATAGTATTACTCGACAGATTTGGGACCATGGGTTGAGCTCTAAGATGAGTGAAGTTGAGACTCTAGCCCTTAAAGAGCTGGAAGAATGGGAGCTTCGGGAGGAAATTTTCTAGAAGAAAAAATCTTGTATTGATTGGCTCCAGGAGGGGGATAGGAACATTGCCTTCTTCCACAACTCAATTAAGGCACGACAGCAAGGGAATTCTCTTTCCTCTCTTGTATTATCAGATGGAACTCAGATTTATTCTCATGAAGCTATCTCTAGGGAAGCAGTCAAGTACTTCTCTTATCTCTTTTCTAGGGGGGAGCCTGCAGGTGGGCATGAGGAGTGTGAAATTTTGGCTTGCATACCTCATTGTTTCTCTGCTGACATGAATGAAGCCCTATTATCTCCTATCTCGCTTCCAGAACTAGAGAAAATTGTATTCAATATGAAGAAGGGTAAGGCCCCTGGTCCAAATGGGTTTCTAGTTGAATTTTTCCAAGAATTCTGGGAGGTAATAAAGTATGATCTTCTAGACATGGTCTAGGAATCACACAGGAATAAACAAATGTTGAAATCTTTGAACTCGACCTTCTTGGCCCTTATACCTAAGAAGGAAGGTGATGATAGGTTGGATCAGTTCAGACTCATAGCTTTATGCAATGTGGTCTATAATATCATCACCAAGTTGATTGCTGAGAGGCTCAAACCATTCCTTGGTCCTTTAATCTCTACAGAATAGGGTGGCTTTGTGGATGGAAGACAAATTTTGGATGGAGTTGTGATAGCAACAGAGGCTATCCATTCTATGGCCAACTCTAAGGAGAAAGCTATGTTTATAAAACTTGACATGGCCAAGGCTTATGATCAGGTGAGTTGGGAGTTCTTACAAAAAATTCTTTTGAACTTTGGGTTTATAGTGGAATGGGTTGAATGGGTTCTTAGCTGCTTGTCCTCGTCCTCCTTCTCTGTTCTCATTAATGGAGTATCTTCAGAGCTTTTTGGTGCCTCTTGAGGACTTAGGCAAGGTGACCATTTATCTTCCTATTTATTTATTATCATGGCTGAAGGTCTTGGAAGATTTTTAAAAGATTAGGTTCAATAGGGGTTTATCCAAGGGTGGAGTTGGAGCAATAACCTTCCTTCATATTTTCATCTTCAATTTGTGGATGACACTGGACTTCTAGGTAGGGATAGTATCAGTGAGGCAGTTAACATCAGGAAAGCCCTGGATATTTATTTGAAAGCCTCAAGTTAGAAAATTAATGATGATAAGTCTTCTATCTTTTTCTTTAACACTCCAAGGCTTATTTAGAATAGGATTGCTAGAATTCTTAGGTTCTAGATTGGATCGCTCCCCCTGATGTATCTTGGGGTCCCTCTATCCTTGGGTGCTTAGCAAAAATATTATTGGCAGGAGATTTTGGATAAATTTAGAAGTAAGGTTAGTCATTGGACTTATAGATGGATTTCTTCTACTAGGAGATTGGTTCTACTTAAGACTGTGATGCAGTCTCTTCCCATTTCCAGGTGTGGTGTCTTGATCCCTCCTTCTAGTTTTGTGAGAGAGTTTGATGCTTTATCTCAGCAATTCCTTTGGTCTGGCAATGTCAAGTGGGAGACTATGTGTAGGCTAAAGCATGTAGGTGGTCTCGAGCTTTGTACGATGGATCTTGTTGTCACTGCATTGGCTGCCAAATTATACTAGCGTTGGTGTATTAGTCAAGATCAAGAGTGGGCCAAGATTATCACTCACAAGTACCTTCCCGGTGTAGATTTCTCTGAGGTTCCATGGCTTCCTTTGGTGGGTAAAGGCTCCTATATTTGGAATACTCTCAAGAGGGGAGCACAAATTGTTAAGGAGGGGCTCTTTTGGATTTCTAATAGAGGCTCAAAAACTCTATTTTGGTAGGACTCTTGGGATGGCCATCCTCCTATTCTCTCTAGTTTTCCCCAGCTTATCCCCCTCTCCTAAAGATTTTATAATGCTGGGTGGATTAAGGTGGAGCATTTTAAGACAGTTAAGTGCCTAGGTTAGGTTGAGATAACTTGCTGGAAGGATCCTCAAGAGTGGCTGATGGGTGGATCTGTTGAGGATTAGGCTCTTTATTTTGGGTTCTGGAGGGTAGGTTGTGTAGCTCTCTCAATGGGAGGGACAACTTGGCTTGGATTCCAAGTCCAAAAGGCAAATTTATAGTGGCTCAAGGCTATGCTATTCTTGATAGGAACCTTCATGGGCAGGTTGAAGTGCACTAGTGGAAGAAATTTTGGAGTAGCTTTTCGTGGCCCAAGTGTAACTTTTTCTTATGGGTGTTGGCTCAAAAGAAATGCCTTACTTGGGAGAACCTTTGAAATGAGGTTTTCAGGGCCCCTCGATTTGCTTTCTTTGCAGGAATAATGAGGAGTGTGTCTCACACTTGTTTTTCCTCTACCCCTTCTCAAGAGAGATATGGCACAGATGGTGGGAGGCTTGGGGTCATGGTTGCTTTCATGTTAATTCTCTTATCAAATTTTGGGAGAGCTTGGGTAGACCTCCTGCGAAGACTTCTTTCTTATAGGTGGCCTGGTGGGTTGGTCTAGTATTCATTCTCTAGAATCTTTGGCTGGAAAGGAATCACAAGATTTTTTGTGATGCCAAATCTAGCAGCTCTCAATTGTGGAAGTTGATTCTTAATAGGATTCAAGAGACGATAAATGCAAAGTGTGATATGTCTATTAATATTGATCCTCGGGACCAAGTTATTGTGAAGAATTTGAACCTAAAGGATAGTAGGTGGGGAGGAAGTCCCAGCAACAGACTGAGACATGGGAAGCAGTGGGTGTGTAGAGATGGGAGGTGGTCCTCTCCCTTGACTGGGGTCTTGAAGATCAATATAGATGGGTCTTCTCAGGGGAATCCTGGGCATGACAGTATTGAGGCTATTGGTAGAAGTGATGTTGGAGATGCAATGTCTCTCCTCTCTGTTTACAAGGGTATGCATTCTAATAACTTGATGGAGGCCCTAGCCATTAACATGGCTATTGAGTAAGGTTGCACTTTAGGGTGGTAGAATTTCATATGTGAGTCTGACTCACAGATTGTTGTGGATATGTTGAATAACCAGAAGTTGGATAATGTTAGTTGGCAACTTGCTTCTTTAGCCAGACAAATTCTTTGTCTTTGTAGGTCAGTGGACTCTGTCTCCTTCTTACATATTCCTCGTGAGTGGAATAGAGTGGCCAACTATCT
The DNA here is from genome assembly GCA_028749045.1 of Cupressus sempervirens. NCBI lineage: Eukaryota > Viridiplantae > Streptophyta > Pinopsida > Cupressales > Cupressaceae > Cupressus > Cupressus sempervirens. The sequence continues at coordinate 388,700,674 of CM053788.1, read as the reverse complement.
GGCTAAGTGGGCTTCAGAGAATGTGGGTGAGTGGAATATTAATGGTAGAGATGAGTTACCCATTGAGTACTGTGAGATTATTGATCAGTTGCTTCTGGAGGATAGGAGTTTGTAGTGTTTCGTTGGGCCTTGGGCCTTTTCTTTGTTCTTGATCTTTGATTGAATAAATTTTTACCCCTCTTTTTTCAAAAATAATAATAATAATAATGACAACATTAAATAATTCTTGTACAAAATTGGTAAAAAAAATTTAATTATTTAAGTAAAGATTTTAAAAAATTGACATATGTGTCTATGAATAATTTTAACATGTGATACCACTTCTTTCTTCCACAACTTGGTGAAGGCTCAAAGACAAGGTAATTCTATCTCCTCTCTTGTCTCTTGTGATGGGGATCAGATCTCATCCTATGGAGAAATCTGTAGGGAAGTTGTCAATTATTTTTCTAATATTTTTACTAGGGAAGTTCTTCCTATTGAGATTGAGGGAGCTTGCCATTTTGCACTGTATCCCCCTCTTGGTCTCTATAGAGATGAATGAGGCCCTCTTAAGCCCTATCTAGTTATCAAAATTGGAGAAGGTTGTTTTTAATATAAAAAAAAGGCAAGGCCCCTAGTCCAGATGGCTTTCCGATTGAATTTTTATAGGAATTCTAAGAAATAATAAAGTTTGATCTCCTTGAAGTGGTACAAAAATATCATAGAAATAAATAGATGTTGAAGTCTTTGAATTCTACTTTCTTGGCTCTTATACCTAAGAAGGAAGAATATAAAGGTTGGACCAATTCAAGACTATAGCGTTATGTAATGCTGCCTATAAGGTTAGTCACTAGACTTACAGATGGTTATCTTTAGCTGGGCGAGTGGTTCCTCTTAAGTTTATAGGGGCCTTGGTTTAGGTCGATGGCTCTTGTTGTCATTGCTTCGGCTACTAAGCTGTATTGGAGATGGTGTAAATTTCAGGAGCATGATTGGGCCAAAATTCTTGCCCACAAGTATTTTTTGGGTGTCGATTTCCCTAATGTACCAAGGCTTACTTTGGTAGGTAAAGGTTCCTATATTTGAGGCACTTTAAGAAAGGGCCTCAACTTATTAAGGAAGGCCTCTTCTAGATTTTTAATAGTGGTTCTGATGCCTTGTTTTGGCAAGACTCTTGGGACGGCCATCCTCCCATTCTTTCTAGCTTCCCCCAACTTCAAACTCTTTGCCACATTTTTACTAATGCTAGATGGTTTAAGGTGGAGCACTTTAAGATGGTCAAGCATCTAGGTCAGGTGGAAGTGACTTGTTGGAAGGACCCTTAGGAGTGGCTCATGGGTGGCTCTGATGAGGACTATGCCATTCTTATTAAAGCTTTGGAAAGTAGGTTTTGCAACTCTCTTTGTGAGCAGGATATCTTGGCCTAGAGTCTGTTGGTTTGAATTTTCGCATGATAAAATTCTTTTGTCCAAGTATAGAAAATTCAGATTGTATCCATTAATGGTGAGTAGGATTTCTAGCTAAGTCATCCTTTTGTTAGCCTTTGAATTTTTTTGTGAAAACCCTACGTCTCATTCCATTTAAAAAAATTTAGGTGTGAAATATTTGAAAAATCAACTCGGGCAAATATTCTATTTTCTTTTTATTTTTTTCGTGCCCCCGAGTTACCTTTCCACTCAGATTCCTCACCATCCAATCTAAATAGATCTACCGTTGTCGTTACCTCACTATAAGAACATGAGCACTTTTTATGTATAGCGAGGTAGCGAGTGCCAAAAAGTTATAAAATGGGACCGCAAAATGAAGATACGATGGTTAGAGATTTGTCTTCTGGCCGACTTTTCAATCATGTACACCTTGCAAGTACTATCAGAATAGGAAAAGGGACCCAGTAGAAGTAGTCAAAAGTTGGCACCAGAATGAGGGTCTTTTTGATGCCTTGCTACCTTGCTATCAGAAAAACTAAGCATCTTGTCATTAGCAAAGTAGTGAGGTGCTGTGAAATCAAAGACACAGTGGCCTCAAAGTTTCTCGATAACCATGGTCTATCCAAGTGGCATGACAAGCAATAACTACTATTGTTAGAAGTAGTTAGTAAGAGCAATGGTGATTCAATGGGTTATTATATTTCACGGCACCAAATTTTATTAAAGTTACCAAAGCTCACTACCTTACTATTGAAAAAATTTGACATCTCGCCGTTAGAAAAGTAGCGAGGCACCATGAAATCAACAGTCGATGGAACCTCAAGTAATGTGGATGGGTGACTAGGACTAAAGTAAGGTCATGTTAGGTGCCAGTAGGGAAAAATTTCCTACGTCATCAATACCCTAGACCCACACCCTATTCATAAAGTATGTAAGAGATCCTGATTGTCAGATCAAATTAGAATCAACAGTCCTCGCTATCTCGCTATGGAAAGTTGCAAGTTGTTTACTCTATGCGACATAGCAAGTATGGGACCTACCACTCTTTAGGGTACTTGGTGTAGTTTCTCCACCTTTGATTTAGTCTCAGATCAATGGTCGTCATTGTCTCACCATGAAAAGTTGCTCGAACGATATGTATAGCGAGGTAGAAAATGAGGGCACACCACTATTCTTCTAAGCAGTACAGTAATATATCATCCACAAGATCAAAGATCATATCGATGGTTGTCACTGCTTTGCTATGGCAAGGTGCTCGTTCTTTATGTATAGCAAAGTAGTGAGCTGTCAACACATGTCCTCAGTCGCTAGTGGGTCCAGATAGAAGTGCCATCAAGAAAGGAGCTATATATGTGGGTAGTTTTTATTGGATTGACTAGCCAACTTGTCAAGTGTAATGCCAACTTATCTTTCTCTATATCCCATAATCATAGGATTTTTTAAAGATCGACGGCGCAAATTCAAATGCAGAAGGTGGTGCCACTCTGTGTATTAATTAGACATGAAAGCTTCACATATGAGGAAAAATAGAGTATAATGCAGAAAGTTTTATCAGTTTCACCTTACACAAACAAATATTTCAAGCTATTCTTGAGCAGAAGCAATTACTAAAGAAAATCGTGCTAGAGTTTGGCAAGATTGTGAAGCAGTTTGTTTGCAAAAAAAAATTGTAGAAATATAGAGGAAAATGAGGACAAAATTCAAGTAAGTAATCCTACTATAATCTCTATAGGTTTTTCAGTTTTGTAAAGCATAATCAAATATGCCTCCAAAGAAGGGATTTTTAGGTCAAGTAAATTATTTGGATATAAATGTACATGATGACTTGCTTGAGTTGCTGCCTAAGTCTACTATAGAGATAGTGCAAGTTAAAAAGTTGACCTAATTAAACCCTATGTTGAGGCTAGCTGATGCTTTGTATGATAAGGTTAATTGGGTCCAGGATGCTCAAACCTCACAAACTAGTTTAAATTTGTTCAAGAAATGGTTTGCAAAAAGGAAATTGTTTGCCCCGCATGCTAATATATGGAATTTCAACCTAGGAAAGCTAGTTGTTCCTAGTGTGTTTATGAATTATGACCTCCTTGAGGCCATGGTGAAGAGTTATGATCAAGCCACTAGGGTAGTGAGAAGAGTAGATGGTGAAATTCTAATCACCATCAGTCCAGAAGAGATTAGGGAAGGTTTTCATTTGGGACCTCTCACTAGGTATCATGTGCACATTGATTTGATAGATTTAGAAAAAGAATATATGTCAAAGAAGGATGTAGTTAGACAAGGTGCACTGAAGGCCCACATTGGTATAATTGGAACCCTACCAGTAATAACATCATCCTCTAAAGAACCTTTCAAGAAAGCATGTTTCAATGCCAAGGTAGTAGAGATATACGGGACCCTCTGCAGAGTTCTTGGAGAGGGTGAAGAAGATTTTATGCCTGTAAGTTTCATGTAAATAATTACTCAAATATCCTCTTTTAGTGTGGATATAATTTTTTATTTTGCTTCTTACATGGCTGATGAGATTCACAGTGGATTGGTTGGGATTGCAAAGGGGGATTGCAAAGGGCAAGGTAGAGAAGGTTTGGGGCCAATACTCCCTATTGATGCACATGTTTATTTTTAAGGGGGTTACATACTTTGGTAAAGAAATGGTTTTGAACAGAGAACAAGAGGGGGAAGCACTGCCAATTCAATTATGGAGTGCAGATATGACTGGGGAAGCAAAAAATGCTAGTTTTTTTATATTTGACAGGCACTTCGCCTCCAAACTAAGGTGCCTCATATTGAGAGACAATCCCAAGATTCCTAAGGCACTAATGCACCTTGTTAGGCCTACAAAAAAACCCCATAATCTAAAAGTTTCACATAATTGGGGAGATATCATCCCATATTCAGTTTCAACTATTATCAAAATTTATGGATTCAAGGGAACACCCCATGTACTACCTTACCAGATACCCTTAAAGGTAGGAGTAGCTGAATTCTTGTGGCAGTTGGGAGGAGTAGAAGAAGCCTTTTTGCACAAAAGGGGAACAAGGTCAATTTTTTCCACTTGTACAGTAGCCCACTAGTTTGTAATAACCAAGGAAGGGTGGGTCTTCCTCTACAAATTTTTGGATCAATATAAAATGGTAGTATCTCACTCTCATTTTTTTGATGCAAAAGGTTTCTTTAATTTGGCTCTTAGGCATAGGATCAAGCTTCGTCTAGTTGAGCATGAATTTTATTTCCCTGAAGATGTAATAAGGAATGAGTACTCTCTACAGGAGCAAGAAACAAAGAAACAAAAATAGAGATTCTATTCAAAAGTTTTGGATTTTATTAATTGTTTTGACAAAGATTGCAGCACTCTTAGTAATGTTGTAACTACTACAGATAGAATAAATAAGCAAGTATGAGTACATTCCCTAAAATAATGGAGGTAATGAATGAGAAGAAACAACATTTCATTGATTCTTTTCTAGATAAAGCCAGGGAAATGATGAGAAGATTGGGTTTCATTCCCAATATAGGATCAGGCCCACTAGTTGTGTAAAGGAGGTTAGGATATACTATCATTCAGGATCAAAGGCCCATTGTGGATAAAGGAAAATAGATAGTTGAATCTACTAGTGTTATTTTTGAAGAAAGGCCCCCTGAACCTTCTCCCAAGAGGAGAAAGATAATAAGGGAAGACAAACCACGTGATGAGAGTTACTCACCCAAACTCCCATGAGAATTGAGGAGGACCAGCTCACTGATGAGCAAATTGAACAAATGGGATCACAAGGGGGAGTTTTTGTTACCCAAGTAGAGATTGATGAAGGGAACCCCCAAGAGCCTCCTATGCCAAGTTTTGAGTTAACTATAGTAGATTTCAAAAGAATGGAATTAGACACTATTTTGGAACAAGCTAGTCAGCAATTTTTGTCTAATGACAGTTTTGTAAGGTCTAAGGCTTTCCATTAGTTTGCTTGGAGGGAAAACATGCACATTTTTTAGGAAAGATGTAAAAATATGAAAGCAGAGCATCTAGAAATGGATGAAGCCTCCATTCAAAGTCAAATAAAAAAACAAATGATTCAAGAGTTCCAAAACATAACCCCTAAAGAAGGGAGACAAATGGTAAAGGCTACAAATATTTATTATTGCCCAATTGGGACATTGTTGATGCCTTGATTTTTAATTCTGTGTCAAATAATTTGGGATTGCAAGATCCAAATAAAAAGGAGTTCTTAGGAACTACATTTAGTAATGACCAAGATGCTCTTGTTATGTGGTCATTGAGAAGAGGATCTAGAGCTACTCCATCATAGCTTGATGATTCAGGAATAACAAGGAGTATCATTGTGAGGAGAGTTGTTGATACCTCACATGTACAGGTAGCTCACATGAATGTAGATTACTCTCAATTTTCCTTGGCTACTATAGAGAGGGAAGAAAAGGAAATGACTGAGTTGTAGAGCAAGTATGAGGTAGTTGTAGATGCCTACAATAAAGAGGTAAAGAAGAGAATTGAGCTTGAGAACAAGCTAATGGGTAGATCAGCAGCACCAAGAATAACATACCCTCAACCACTAGTTGAACCCTTCAAATCCACCCCCCTCGTAGAAATACTAGATACACCCCAAAGGCCACAGTACTACACTGCTGAGGATTTTGAAGAAAAAAAGGGTAAACCGCGGGCCTTACATGTAGAGTTAGAGTCAAAATATGAAGATAAACTAAGAAAAGCTCTCACATATTCGGGGGGACAAATTTGAATGGCTACTAATTCATAATCAGTTGGCCAGGGTGATCAGTATCTGGGAGGAGTTGAAAGCCAATGATGAGGCCTTAAAGCCTATAGTGAATAAATGGGTAAGAAGGAAGAAAGAAATGACATTTTTGTGTTTTTCTATCATAAGGAATTCTAATGATCATATTGAAAAAACCTTTGACATTTTTTTTGATCTTGTTGATTTTAAAAATAAAAGGATTCATTTACAAAGAATAATAGTAGGCTACTTGAACAAGTACAAGAGCAAAAAATTCAATTTGTTTCCTCGTGCCCTAGATAAAAGAAATAATTTGAAAAGAAAAGATGAATGGGCGAAGGAACTTGATGATATTTTTTGTTTAAGGATGAATAGAATTGTAAATGAAATAGGGCATGCATGGTGGACTACCAAAACGGAAGAAATGGTGAAGGCCCAAATATTCTTTGATTCTTTAAAACTAGAATTTGTTGATATTGATAATGAGGCTGAATATGTATTAAAAAGACAGAGAGATATTTTACAATTTAGTTGGTTGAATGACACACTATTTGACAAGTGGATTGTAGAAATAGCTCTTGGTGAATAGTTTGATGAAGATGAAACTGACAGTGATGAGATGCAAGGTGAGGAGATCCAAATCATTGACACCATCACTACTCAGGCCCAACTAGAAGAAGAAGACAAGAATAATCAATCACTTTTAGTTGCAGGCTTGGGACCATAGGATGTTGATATAACTGAAGAAGAGAAAAAGATAGAAGTTACTCCCACCATAAAGGATAAAGACGGTGAAAACCCATAGGTGGATATTAATGTGCAATCATCAAAACAATCTTCATCATTGGCTAACTTGGCAGTTACATACAAAGAGAGATCATAATAGTAGCCAAATCAGCAACAATAAAGGATGTGATAGAACCGGACCCACCAAAAGGAATGTTTTGATTTGGACATCTTCTGTTACCCACATTTTTGGCATCTTGTGATAGGTGTATGTAAATATTTCTTGTAAAGGACACTTATCATTTTCTCTTAGCCTGAAGCTTGTTGCATCTCACACTATATATGTGAGATTCCAGGGCTAGAGAAAAGGTCTAATCTCTATTGTTTCTAGTTGATATACTTAGTTAGTTTTTTGGTCCAAATGTTTGGAGCAAGTTTATGATGTATTTTCTCTGTTAGTTCCTGAGAATACATGAATATAGAATGATCTCTATTTTTTGTTCCTTAAGGTCATTCTGAGTTTACTGCAAATGTATACAATTTTCAAAGAAAATGAATACAAATTATCAGTTGTCCCCATATTAGTTCTTTCTAAATTTTGTCTCCTTTTAGTTACTTGGTCATCTTGATATTGTATGAGTAAAGGCTTGTGCAATTGAATACAATCCAGTTAGGTTGTATATTTGTTCATCACTGCTATTAGTTCAATGGATTAAGTAAAAGCTTTGATGAATTTGATAAGGTTTCTATAGTAGTGGAAAGGATTTTTGAATGATGAATTCTAATAAGAATTTCTGATAATATTTGTTTTAAGGCAACAAATTAGATCTAAGGATTTGTAGTAGACTCTGAACCCCAATGGATTAGGCACTGGCCAAATTGATTCAGCTGGAAGAAAAATGTGTCATAAATGGTTTTCAAATGTAGAATTATAATCAATTTTACTTTTATCTCCTGAAGATCTTCAAAGTTGGTCGATACTTGTTTGCATGGAACGTTTTAGCTTCAGTTAGCCACTATTGCTGAAAACACGTGCAGACCTATAGAAGAATTTTGGCCAAATCTATTATATGGGATGTGTTTATCAAATTGTCATGAATTATGCATGTATTTTAGGATTTGAGATGAGAATTAGAATGAAACTAAAATAATCCTCATACAGTGTTTTCCAGTCTAGAATCATCTCTAGGTATACCCACCCTAGTTTTGCAGAGCCTAAAGAGCAGAAAATCACCCTTGGTTTTGTTGAAGTTGGGTCCAAATGGTTTGCACATATAATTGTTAATAGGAATTGGCTAGTCCTTAGATTGTATGAGTGATTTCATTTTGGTATTGAGCATTTTTTTTCTTAGTAGTTTTAAAACACCAACAGAATCCTAGCCCAAAAGGCAAGTTTACTGTGGCTCAAGGTTATGCTACGCTTGACAAGAACCGTCATGGTCCAAATGAGGTGAGTTGGTGGAAGATGGTTTGGTTTAACCTTTCTTGGCTGAAATGTAATTTCTTCTTATGCCTATTAGCTTAGAACAAGTGCCTCACTTAGGAGAATCTTCACAAACATGGTTTTCAAGGTCCTTTTATATACTTCCTATGTTCGAACAATGAGGAACGTAGTTCTCACTTGTTTTTTCTTTGCTCTTATTCAGGAGAAATATGGCACAGATGGTGGGAGGCATGGCAGCATGGTTGTATTCATATATCCTTTTTAATTGACTTTTGGGAGAGTTTGGGTAGACCTCCAGTGAAGACTTCTTTCTTGTGGGTTGCCTAGATGGTTGGACCATCTCTCATTCTCTAGAACCTTTGGCTAGAGTGGAATCACAAAATTTTCTATCACTCCAAGTTAGAAAGTTTTCATCTTTGAAGGATTATTCTTAGTATGCTCCAGGAGACCATCTTCTTTAAGTGTGATATGTCTAAAGATATTGGTCCTGGTGATTATGCTATTGTGCAAAATTTGAATCTCAGAGATAGCAAACAGGGTGTCAACCTTGGAAAATGACTAGGCCATGGAAAGTAGCAAGTTTTTTGGGATGGGAAGTAGACTCCCCCCCCCCTTCCCTACCCTTGGCTGAGACTTTGAAGACTACTACATATGGTTCTTCTCATGGGAACCCTGGTCATGTTGGTATTGGGGGCATAGGTAGAGAAAATGATGGAGGTATGGTTTTTCTCTTCTCTATCTATAAGGGTCAATACTCTAATAATCTGATGGAGGCTCTTACTATTAAGACTACGATTGAGAGAGGTTGTTCTTTAGGCTAGAAGAGGATCATTTGTGAGTTTGCTTCTCAAATTATTATGGACATGTTTAATAGTCAAAGCTTGGAGAATGTTAGCTGGCAATTAGCTACTTTGGTCAAACAGACTTTAAGTCTTTGTAAGTCCTTGGACTCTATCTCCTTTCATCATATCCCTAGAGAATGGAATAGAGTGATTGATTGTTTAGAAAAGTGGGCTTCAGAGAATGTGGATGGATGGAATATTAGTGGAAGAGATGAGTTACCTATTGAGTTTAGTGGGATTTTTGAGTAGCTTGTAATGCCTTGCCAAGGGATCCAAAGAATTAACCTAAAGTTTCACTAAGTTTGGTAGCATTTTTTTTAACATGAAAGTGAAACCATTTACAACATACACACAGTAGTGGAAGAAATAACAAGCATTCAACTGAAAGTAAATATAAACTTACATAAAAGGTTACATTCTTCAAGGATCCCTTAACATTGAATCACCATTAAATTAACTAATATTAATTCCATCTAATACCACATATACATGAAATAATAATGAAGAGTCCAACATTCTTAAACAATATACTTTGGTTCCAAATGTCCCTTAGTAAATTACCTTTAAAAATTCTCTATCATCCACTGTACATGTCACAGGGTATGAAAGATATAAAAGAATATACATATGTGAAAATAAAGTACATCATTATCCTAATTCTAGTCCATGGTGCAATAAAGTAAATCAAACCACATTTCATACATGATACATCATCATTTGAAATATATACATCCATCATAAGAGATAACCATGAATCATAACATATAATTATCTAAGTGCACGGTTCCTCCCAACTGTAAATAGCATCATTAGACCATCATGGGTCCTAGCCATCCCTTCATATGTAACATCCCAAGTTATCGAAGAGATCATCGATATTATCATAGTAGGAATGTCACTCCTAAAACATACTACATCATATGCAAAAAGAAATCTAACCATGCAAAATAAAGCATAAGACAAGTAAATAACATCATCTATCATATGCTAATAATCAATATAAGGATACGTGTCCACCATCATAATCAATGAATAGAATGAAGATAGATGTCAACAAAGAATACATTAGTCATGGTGTCTTAGACGGATCTCAAATGGTAAGAGTGAAAAAGCACTACCACCCGACCGCGTGGAACCTAAATGGTCCACTACCATCACACTGAGGAGAGAATCTCAAGTCCCAAACAGGTTATCAAATCACATAGCACAAACACTTTCTAAGTCTAGGAATTCTAAAAGTTTACTAACTCAAAGGTTCCAATCACAAACCGGCATCTAATCCCAAAGGCACAACAAAGACATGTAGGAAACCTACTATGCAAGTCGGAAAGTGTCATCACATGGATCACGCTAGAGTTACCTTGGTAGTCTCTCAATAGACCCTTGCCCCCTAGTGATCCCTATGTGGCCACTAGTATCCTCTCATACTAACGAGGCATACTATGGAATGCAAGGTCGCAACCAAGCATTCTCTCTACTCCCATCCTAGTTTGTACTAGCACTCGAAGCATGGGCAAGAACAAACAATTATCTTATTAGGTTCATTAAGTTAGTATTAGGTGTAATGTTTTCAATTATTAAAATAACCTACAATGAGTTACCCTAGCAGCCACTTAGGGCCCCGACCCCCATTGCAAGCCACTTTCTGACACTACATGTAGATAACCTACACTAAGCTCATGGAATCATAAATCACAAAATCACCACAGTCCTATACAAGCAATTGGAAAAATACCAAAAGATAATTCACAATAAGAACATCAAATCTCCATTAGCAACTAAAATACATCCATAGATAATCATGACCACAACAGTTCTCCATTGGGAACTGAAGGTATAACTAATAATCACTATTTTCATTTGGTTCTCAACAAGAAACCAAAAAGTATCTCAAAGTAATACTGATCGAAGACTCTGAAATGGTCGAGTCAAACATATCACAACATTACATCATCAAGATCAAATAAACAATTCAATCCCATCAAGGTGACTGGAAAGTAATCCAAATACAATTGATCAATAACTCATAAATGGTTACATTTATCACAGCTTACACAAGAAGACTAAAAACAATATCAATTAGCATGCCATCACATAACCATGGTTGGGTTTAAAAAGATCAAGATCAAAAGACATCATCATGACATCACAATCATAACCCTCAAGCCTCTGGTAGACATCCTATAACTGGTCAACCAACTAGTCAACCCAAACCCAAAACAAGAAGCATGGAGAAAGCACAAAATACAAGCACATATTTTGGTTTACTAAAATTGCATAATTGAATTAAGTGTGGAGGTTACAGTTTTCTTTTAAGAGTTGAATATCAAATGAAGGAACATTGTTCGTCTTCCTTATAACTAACCCGTGTATTAGTTTTAATAAGTTAAAGATTTTCCCATGACTCTTAGAATTTTAATTTTCTAAAGTGCCTATAGGATAAATACGTATTTGGACAATATTCCCCCATTGAGTTCAATGACTACAGTTTATCCTCATAATAATCTATCCTTCACAACTAGATTCAATTAAACAATTAAATTAAATTTATATTATTAGACTAAAATACTACAAAATGATTAATTATTAAAAGAAGTAATCTATTATTAAAACTCTTATTTATAATAAATATATTAATTAATATTATATAATAATTAATATTTAATAATATATAATAATTAATATATAATAATCAATATTTAAAAATTATTAATATTTAATAATATATAAATAACATTATAATAAATAAAATCTTTTAAAAATGATTTATAACATAAGAAAAATATTTAAACAAAACACATATTACACTTATATAAACCATTGTCGCAGTATGCAAACCCTTGCAATCGCAGGGCCTACGGTGACAGCGGGTACAGAGTACCCCTGTCGTTACAGTACCTACGATGGCGGTACATTACGATCATAGTGGGTATGGGGTGCGGGTTTCATCCCCCCCCCCACTTTTAAAAATATTATATATATGTATGTATATATATATATATATACGTATGTATATGTATATACGTATGTATATGTATATACGTATGTATATGTATATACGTATGTATATGTATATATGTATGTATATGTATATACGTATGTATATGTATATACGTATGTATATGTATATACGTATGTATATATATATATATATATATATATATATCTGTGTGTGTGTATGCAGATTTGTAACATATATGTATATATTTTTTAAAATAAAACATATACATAATTTTTTAAACAAGAAGGGCTTTCCAATTTTATAAGTTAAGAATTTTTCTTATAATGTTTGTTCTCTAAATTTACCTATTAATCCTTCTAATAGGTTTGTCCATACGCATCTAAAACCCTAGTCCCATAAATTCCTCAGATCTATGCGTGTGGGATTTTTTCATATAAGAATTTAACTACCCATGACAAAATGCATACAACCAAGATATCCAACATATGAAAACCTCAGAAAGCATTCAGAAGACATGAAGAAGACAGGAAGTGTAAAAAGTGAAAATAACATTTGCAAAAATCACATGTCTACCTAGACACTAATGCTAAATCACTTCTCCTCAGAATCTGCGGAGCAAGCTCCTTCCTTCTCCAACATTCTTGGGTCCTCCAAAAATGCTCCCCGAGCTTCTAGGAGTGCCTAAATATAAAGAACTCTCAAGAAGCACCTAGAATGTCTCTAGAAACAACCAGAAGATGAGATAAGTGTTGACAACTAAGCATGTGTCTTTTCCAACCTTCTAGATGAGTCACAAGGTTGTAGACACCATGTGCTTAATTTGTGCGCTAACTCCTGTGTTGTAGACATACATGCAATTAAGGGGTGCACTTACTCTTGGATAGACTTATAACTTTTATTTTAATTCTTTTATTATTATTATTATTATTATTTATTTATTATTTTATTATTATTTTTATTATTATTATTTTTAATTTCTTTTATTTAATTATTTTTCTCAATTGATTCCCATTTAATTAATTAAAATCAAAATATCAAAAGATCTTGATATTATATTCATTTTTCCAAAATAATTAAATTATTAATTAAATCTTTTAATTTTAGACTTAATTAATAGAAAATTCACCATAGACCTCCAAAATAAAATATGAAAACCCATCATAAAACAATCTATACAAAATCAGTCTAAAGGGTTAAAATCACGAATTATGTCATCCGACACATTCGTTAGGTAAAACATCTCAGATACTTGTCCTACCTTTCTAGGACAAATGGTTTAAGGGTTTAGGATTTGGACTTGAGAATTTATCTCCCCTCTCTTATTGAGATAGTGTGATAGGGTATGCTCATCCTGGCAATTCAAGGAAGTCGACACCCGATACCTCCAACCTGCATAAAATCTATGCATGTACATACTATATATATATATATGCTAAGCTAAATAGGCAATGGCAGGAAGTGGTGCATTGTTTAGATCTCGACTAGCAAGTGACTATGACTCCCTTCCTTAACCACATCAGAAATGCCATACAATAAGAGAACAAACATGCACACCATACACATGCAAGTATGGGGTAAGTATCCATAAGAGAACACATGTGATAATAAACCATCTAACTAATCATCAATAACTAGAAATAATGTAATAATCATCATGCATACATGAAATGTAGAGTCTAAATAATCTCATCATATATCAACTAAATCTGTAACACAATATCTAATAGTCTCAAAACAATGCTATTAACCATCAACATAAAACTAGTTTAATAGAGTTCGACCATGATAGCAACAATGTATCTAGAAAAATGTGAATGAGGGAAGGCACTACATCCACCCCCCTAGGATTAGGCTTACTCCTAGAAACCTACGAACAAGTAGGGATATAAATCTCGTAATCTAGTTGCATCCTCCCATGTAGCTGAAGAGTCATCAATAGGGTCCTATTGAACCCTTACCTGCTATATGGTTTGACCCCTAAGGATCAACTCTTGCTGCTCCAGAATATGAACCAGCTCCAAAGCTAGTTCCTCATCCTCTACTTGCAACATATTCCAATCAAGAACATGTAATACATTAGGGATATACTACCTAAGTACTAAAACATGGAAAACATCATGAATGCGAGCTAGGTTGGGTGGTAAAGCAAGGCGATAAGCAACTAGGCCAATCCTCTCAAGAATCTCGAATGGTCCCACAAAGCGAGGTGCTAGCTTTGAACCCTTTCCATATCTGATCAGACTCTTTCATGGATGCACTCTCAAGAATACCTTATCCCCCATAGAAAACTACTTTTTTGTCCTATGTTCATCAGCATACTTTTTTTGTCTATCATGTGTTGTAGTCAAGTGCTCATAGATACGCACTACTTGTTGCTCCATATCATGAAGCATCTCAGGACCCAATAGGATGTGATCCTCAAGATTGTCCCAACTCAAGGGTGTACAACAAGTACATCCATATAAAGCCTAGAATGGTGCCATGCCAATAGAACTGTGATACCCATTGTTGTAGGCAAACTCCACTAGGTAAAGATAGTCCTCCCAATGTGTTTGCCTATCCATCACATACATCCTTAACATATCTTCCAAAACCTAATTCACCCTCTTTGTCTGACCATTTGTCTCTAGGTGATATGCTGAACTAAAATTCAATTGTGCTCCAAGCTCATGCTGCAATGATGTCTAGAATGCAGATGTGAATACAGGATCCCTATCTAAAATGATCTTTCGGAGAATACCATGTAATCTCACAATATCACGCATGAAGACATTAGCTACAGAAGCTGTCATGTAGGAAGATCTGATTGGTGAAAAATGTGCCACCTTAGTCAACCAATCAACGGTGACCATGATAGCATTATGACAACAAGTAGTCATAGGTAATCCTACAATGAAGTCCATAAAGATGATGTCCCACTTCCATGAAGGAATGAGATTTGGTTGCAAAATTCCTGCTAGATGCTGGTGTTCTGCCTTGACTCTCTGATACTCAAGACACCTAGCCACATAATCAAAAATGTCTCAGTTCATCCCGGACCAATAGAATAAGTGTCGCAAATCAGCATGCATCTTCTTGACACCTGGATGATCCGAGTAAGGTGCATGATGGGCTTCTGCTAGGATCAAGGTGCGGAACTCATCTAGTAGTGGCACATAAATCCTTCCTAAATGTCTCAAAAGACCATCTAACTCTCGAACATAGCCTGCAAACTTACCCTCCAAAGGTCTTCCTGAATCTATTTCTCTACACACCTCCTGGTACCAAGAATCTATAGGAAGTGCCTGAAGAATCTGACTCCTCAAATCAACACTAAGAGTCATAGATGATATCACATGTCTCATGTGACTCAAAGCATTTGCCACCACATTCTCCTTTCCTTTAATATACTTTACCCCGAAGTCATACTCATATAGAAATTCCATCCATCGCCTCTGGCGAGCATTCAAATTAGGCTGAGTGAAAATGTACTAAAAACTGTGATGATCACTATGTAGCTCAAATCTGTGCCCCAACAAGAAATTTCTTCACCTTGTCAAAGCATGAACTACCACTACTAACTCAAGATCATGTGTAGGATAATTTAGCTCATGATCATTGAGCTTGCGTGATTGATATGCAATCACCCATCCATTCTGCATCAAAATCGCTCCAATCCCTTCAAGGGAAGCATCTATACATACCATAAAATCACCTTCTGGATCAGGTACTGCTAAGATCGATGCACTGGTCAAAAGCTCCTTGAGCTTCCCAAATGCTTCCTCACATTTCTCCATCCATATAAACTTCTTTCCTTTCCTCTAAAGGGAAGTGATAGGATTTTCTATTCTGGAGAAGTTTTGGACAAATCTGCAATAATAACTAGCTAGACCCATGAATCTATGAATCTCTAACAGATTAGTCGGTGTAGGCCAATCTACTATTGCCTAGATCTTTGCAAGGTCTACCAAAATACCATCACCTAATATTATGTGCCCTAAATACTGAATCTTTGATATGAAGAATTCACACTTAGTTGCATTGGCATAAAGTTGATTGTCTCTCAAGCACTGTAAAACCAATCGTAGGTGTTCCTCATGCTCCTTCTGAGACTTAGAATATATCAATATGTCATCAAGGAACACAAGTACAAACCTATCAAGATAAGATTGAAACACCCCATTCATCAAACTCATAAAAACTGATGGAGCATTTGTCAGCCCAAAAGGGACCATTGTGAACTCATAGTGCCCGTAGCAAGTTTGAAAGGCAGTTTTGTGAATGTCAGCTTCCTTAATGCAAAGCTGGTGGTATCTTGGCTTTAGGTTAATCTTGGAGAATATTGTAGCTCCCTTGATCCAATCAAATAAGTCATCGATCCTTGGTAGAGGATACCTATTCTTTATTGTCACCTTATTCAACTATCTATAATCAATACAAAGGCACAACGAACCATCTTTCTTTTTCACAAAGAGCACTGGAGCTCCCAATGGTTACACACTAGGTCAAATGCCCCCTTTGGTCAAAAGTTCCTCTAGCTGAAGACGCAACTCACCCAATTCCTACATAGTCTTATGATAAGGAGCTTTAGAGATAGGCTTCGCTCCTGGAATAAGATCAATGCTAAAATCGATGTCCCTTTTCGGAGGCATGTCGGGAATCTCACTCAAAAAAACATCTGCGTGCTCCTATAGAATTAGGTGATCTAAAGTCTTTCTCATAGGATCTTCCTCATCAAGCTCATTTATAGTGACAGCAAATATCTGACATCCCTTAAGGAAACTCCACTTCAATTGCATAGCAGAAATCATTCGTAGAGATATAGGCCTCAATATCCCAACAATATTCACATCCTTCCCTTGGTCATCCTGACACAATATAATCTTCTTCCTGCAACCTATACTAGCTCTATGAGATCCAAGTCATTCCATGCCTAAAACCACATCGTAGGAACCAAGAGGTATAACCTAAAGGTCAACTACAGTATCAAATCCTCCTAAGCTAAGCCCACACTTATGAACTACAGAATCTGTGGAGATCGTAATGCCTGAGGCTAGTTCCACTTGCCAACCATGATCTTGCTTCACTACATCTAGCTTACACTTAGCAACTAGAGATGGAGAAATAAAATAATCTGGAGCACCGAAGTCAAACAACACTGAAAGAGGTGTACCTCAAAAATTTCTTGTGGTTTCAACCACTATTCCTTGGTGGTCTACCTGATAGTGATCTACTACTGCAAACACTCTATGAGCTCTACCTACATCTCCAATTGTAGGCTTCGATGCTATTAGCCTAGGATCTAAATACTGAGGTGCTCATTGTGGACAGTGAGCTACAAACTGTCCAACCTGCCCACATGTAAAACATCTTGTACTTCTGCCAGATCCTCTCCCTATAGGTGGTGCATTTGACTACTGATGGCTATCCCTGTTAACAAAATACTAACTGCTCTGAGCTAGCTGATTTCATTTATTGTACCAAGCATTGTGGTTTTTCTTGGAGTTAGAACCTCCACCACCACCTTGAACTTGAGGGTACAATCCCTTCTGCTGTTGTGTCTGCTGAGACTATTGTTGATACTATTTCCCCTTAGGAAAAGGAGGCTTCCTATTTCTATCTGAGTTGTAGTTGCCCTTAGATCCTAATGCTATAGGCACTCCCACAAAACCTCCCTGACCAAGGTTGACACTTTTTTCTACAAGGATGGCTCATCATATTGCATCCTTGAGGGTTTTCGGCTCAAATACCTTGACACCCCCAATTATACGATTGTTCAATCCTCTAATAAAGTGCTATGTCAACTGAGCTGAGTTGTCACTGAAACCTAAAAAGGACATGAGCTCATAGAATTTGTGCTCATACTCTATTACTAACATAGAATATTGTCTAAGATTATGGAACTCATCTGCCCTTTGCTGCTTCCATTCCTCTGGTAGGAATCACTCGCAAAAACTTTCTAGGAATAGCTCCCAAGTGACACTATTCATATCTATGCCCAGCTTCTTTTCCTCAATTGTCCACCAAGTGGCCCCAAAATTATCTAGATTGGTAATGGAAAATCTTTCCTTAACATTACGGTCAAGGTCTTGCATGGCAAAAATCCTGTCAAGGGCAATAAGCCACTATTCGGCCAAATATCCAAAACCCTGCCCGTTAAAGGGCTTGACCTTGGATCTCGAAAGGTCCTTCATTTGAGTAGATACAATGGATCTCTGTCAATCCTTTTGAGGGCTCGTAGACCTGGATCTATGCTCATGTTTTGACTCATGTGCTTTATGCTAATCATGAATAGGAGGTAGGCAATCAAGAATGGTTTGCATCATTTGTCTCAAGTTAACCTCTGAAGACTCAGCTTGGTTCCCTCTAAGGCTCTCTTCCTGTTGCTCACTAACATGCTCTCCCCCACTCTCTTCATGAGCAGGCCTTCCACGGATAGACTCATGGACACTAATAGCTCTGCCAAGTCCACGGCCTCTAACAGAAGACCTTGTCCCAGATACCATCCTACAACAATATCCAAGATACAAAATACTATCATAACACAATGCATGCTATTGTATTGCATAAAAGGCACATGTTTAACAAATAGACTAATTTCAACTCCAATTTTTCCTATGTTTAAGTTTAAGTAGAATTTTCAATTTTGAAAGCTAAGTGTTGCATATGCAAGTAACAGTTAAAGTTCTATTTTAGTTCACCTAGTTTCAAGTTTGAAAGAGATACACATAATAGTTCAAAGTCCTAGTTTTGTTCCAAAATACCGAGAGCTCCCAATGTAGAAACCTGGCTCTGATACCAAATGTAATTCCCCACCAAGGGATCCAAAGAATTAACCTAAAGTTTCACTAAGTTTGGTAGCATTTTTTTTTAACATGAAAGTGAAACCATTCACAACATACACACAGTAGTAGAAGCAATAACAAGCATTTAACTGAAAGTAAATATAAACTTACATAAAAGGTTACATTCTTCAAGGATCCCTTAACGTTGAATCACCGTTAAATTAACTAATATTAATTCCATCTAATACCACATCCACATGAAATAATAATGAAGAGTCCAATGTTCTTAAACAATATACTTTGGTTCCAAATGTCCCTTAGTAAATTACATTTCAGAATGCTCTATCATCCACTATACATGGCATAGGGTATGAAAGATATAAAAGAATATACATATGTGAAAATAAAGTACATCGTCATCCTAATTCTAGTCCATGGTGCAATAAAGTAAATGAAACCACATTTCATACATGATACATCATCATTTGAAATATATACATCCATCATAAGAGATAACCATGAATCATAACATATAATTATCTAAGTGCACGGTTCCTCTCAACCGCAAATAGCATCATTAGACCATCGTGAGTCCTAGCCATCCCTCCGTGCGTAACATCCCAAGTTACCGAAGAGATCATCAATATTATCATAGTAGGAATGTCACTCCTAAAACATACTACATCATATGCAAAAAGAAATCTAACCATGCAAAATAAAGCATAAGACAAGTAAATAACATCATCTATCATATGCTAATCATCAATATAACGATACGTGTCCACCATCATAATCCATGAACAAAATGAAGATAGATGCCAACAAAGAATCCATCTGCCATGGTGTCTTAGACAGATCTCAAATGGTAAGATTGAAAAAGCACTACCACCTGACAGCGTGGAACCTAAATGGTCCACTCCCACCACACTGAGGAGATAATCTCAAGTCCCAAATAGGTTATCAAATCACATAGCACAAATACTTTCTAAGTCCAAGAATTCTAAAAGTTTACTAACTCAAAGGTTCCAATCACAAACTGACATCTAATCCTAGAGGCACAACAAAGACATGTAGGAAACCTACTATGCAAGCGGGAAAGTGTCATCGCACAGATCATGCTAGAGTTACCCTGGTAGTCTCTCAATAGACCCCTACCCCCTAGTGATCCCTATGCAGCCACTAGTATCCTCTCATACTAATGAGGCATACTACGAAATGCAAGGTCACAACTAAGCATTCTCTCTACTCCCATCCTAGTCTATACTAGCACTTGAGCCATGGGTGAGAACAAATAATTATCTGATTAGGCTCATTAAGTTAGTATTAGGTGTAATATTTTCACTTATTAAAACAACTTACAATGAGTTACCCTAGTAGCCACTTAGGACCTCGACCCCCATTGCAAGCCACTTCCCGACACTACATGTAGATAACTTACCCTAAGCTCATGGAATCATAAATCACAAAATCACCACAGTCCTATACAAGCGATTAGAAAAATACCAAAAGATAATCCACAATAAGAACATCAAATCTCCATGAGCAACTGAAATACATCCATAGATAATCATGACCACAATAGTTCTCTATTGGCAACTAAAGGTATCACTGATAATCACTATTTTCATTTGGTTCTCAACAAGTAACCAAAAAGTATCTCAAAGTAATATTGATCAAAGGCTCCAAAATGGTCGAGTCAAACATGTCACAACAGTACATCATCAAGATCAGATAAACAATTCAATCCCATCAAGGAGACTGGAAAGTAATCCAAATACAATTGATCGATAACTCATAAATGGTTACATATATCACAGCTTACACAAGAAGACTGGAAACAATATCAATCAGCATGCCATCACATAACCATGGTTGGGTTTAAAAAGATCGAGATCAAAAGACATCATCATGACATCACAATCATAACCCCCGAGCCTCTGGTAGATGCCCTATAATTGGTCAACCAACTAGTCAACCCAAACCCAAAATAAGAAACATGGAGAAAGCACAAAATACAAGAACATGTTTTGGTCTACTAAAATTGCATAATTGAATTAAGTGTGGAGGTTTCATTTTTCATTTAAGAGTTGAATATAAAATGAAGGAACATTGTTCGTCTTCCTTATAACTAACCCGTGTATTAGTTTTAATAAGTTAAAGATTTTCTCATGACTCTTAGAATTTTAATTTTCTAAACTGCCTATAGGATAAATACGTATTTGGACAATATTCCCCCATCGAGTTCAATGACTACAGTTTATTCTCATAATAATCTATCCTTCACAACTAGATTCAATTAAACAATTAAATTAAATTTATATTATTAGACTAAAATACTACAAAATGATTAATTATTAAAAGAAGTAATCTGTTATTAAAATTCTTATTTATAATAAATATATTAATTAATATTATATAATAATTAATATTATATAATAATTAATATTTAATAATATATAATAATTAATATTTAAAAATTATTAATATTTAATAATATATAAATAACATTATAATAAACAAAATCTTTTTAAAACGATTTATAACATTAAAAAAAAAATTAAACAAAACACATATTACACTTATATAAACTATTGTCATGGTACGCAGAACCCTGCGGTCAAAGGGCCTACGATGATAGCAGGTACAGAGTACCCCTGTCATTGTAGTACCTGCAACGGTGGGTACACTATGACCGCAATGGGTACAGGGCTCGGGTTTCATCCCCCCCACTTTTTAAAAAAAAAACAAATTTATAACATTTCTAAAAAACCATTTTTCCCATATGCGATTCGGATTTCTTAATAATGTTTTTCCACTGTGATTTAAAAAGTAGTGTTTATGTGGGGGTGTGTGTGTGTGTGTGTGTGTGTGTGTGTGTGTGTGTGTGTATGTCTATATATATACATATATACATATATATATATATATATATATATATATATATATATATATATATATATATATATATATATATATATATATGTATATCTATATATGTATATATATACACATATATACATATATATATATACACACACATATGTGTGTGTGTGTGTGTGTGTGTGTGTGTGTGTGTGTGTGTGTGTGTGTGTATATGTATGTATGTGTGTGTGTGTATATATATATGTATATATATGTATGCAAATTTGTAACATATATGTATTTTTTTTTATAAAGAAAACATATACATAATTTTTTAAACAAGAAGGGCTTTCCAATTTTATAAGTTAAGAATTTTTCCTATAATGTTCGTTCTCTAAATTTACCTATTAATCCTTCTAATAGGTTTGTCCATACACATCTAAAACCCTAGCCTCATAAATTCCTCAGATCTACTCGTGTGGGATTTTCTCATATAAGAATTTAACTACCCATGACAAAATGCATACAACCAAGATATCCAACATATGAAAAACCTCAAAAAGCATTTAGAAGACACAAAGAAGATAGGAAGTGCAAGAAGTGAAAATAACATTTGCAAAAACCTGAACACTGATGCTAAATCACTTCTCCTCAGAATCTGTAGATCAAGCTCCTTCCTTCTCCAATGTTCCCGAGTCCTCCAAAAATGCTCCCCGAGCTTTTAGGAGTGCCTGAATATAAAGAACTCTCAGGAAACACCTAGAATGTCTCTAGAAACAACCAGAAGATGAGATAAGCGTTGACAACTATGCACGCATCTTTTCCAACCTTCTAGATGAGTCACAAGGTTGTAGACACCATGTGCTTAATTTGTGCGCTAGCTTCTGTGTTGTAGACATACGTGCAATTAAGGGGTGCACTTACTCCTGGATAGACTTATAACTTTTATTTTAATTCTTTTATTATTATTATTATTATTTATTATTTTATTATTAATTTTAATTTCTTTTATTTAATTCTTTTTCTCAATTGATTCCCATTTAATTAATTAAAATCAAAATATAAAAAGATCTTGATATTATATTAATTTTTCCAAAATAATTAAATTATTAATTAAATCTTTTAATTTTAGACTTAATTAATAGAAAATTCACCATAGACCTCCAAAATAAAATATGAAAACTCATCATAGAACAATCCATACAAAATTAGTCTAAAGGGTTAAAATCATGAATTATGTCATCCGACACATTCGGTAGGTAAAACATCTCAGATACTTGTCCTTCCTTTCTAGGACAAATGGTTTAAGGGTTTAGGATTTGGACTTGAAAATTTATCTCCCCTCTCTTACCATTGAGATAGTGTGATAAGGTACGCTCATCCTGGCAATTCAAAGAAGTCGATACCCGGTACCTTCAACCTGCATAAAATTCATGCATGTACATACAATATATATATGCTAAGCTAAATAGGCAATGACAGGAAGTGGTGCATCGTGTAGATCTTGACTAGTAGGTGACTACAACTCCCTTCTTTAACCACATCAAAAACACCATACAATAAGAGAACAAACACGCACACCATACACATGTAAGTATGGGGTAAGTATCCATAAGAGAACACATGTGATAATAAACCATCTAACTAATCATCAATAACTGGAAATAATGTAATAATCATCATGCATACATGAAATATAGAGTCTAAATAATCTCATCATATATCAACTGAATCTGTAACACAATATCTAATAGTCTCAAAACAATGCTACTAACCATCAATATAAAACTAGTCTAATAGAGTTCAACCATGATAGCAACAATGTCTCTAGAAAAATGTGAACGAGGGCAGGCACTACACAGCTGTTATTGGATGACATGAAGATGTAGTGTTGTTGTGGGTCATGTGCCTTTGCTTTGTACTTTGATTTTGGTTGAATAAATTTGTACCCCCTCTTTTTCCAAAAAAAAAAATTAACATGTGATATATCTCGATGAAAATTTTAATAAACTATGCATTATTATTTAAAGGTTAAAGTTTATTAAATTGTGTTAAATAATTATTATATATTACATTAGATATTTTATAATGTTAAAAATTATAAGATCGTCTTTAAATATTATAATCTATGCAGCTCACATTTGTTGTATCATAAATTATTTTAAAAATATTACTCAATGTTAATTTTGATTAAAAAGTTATAAAAAATAAATATCATTTTATGAATTTTCATAAGTTTATATTTTATAAAATTAAAAAATAATAACATTTTAAAATTAATTTATAATAGTACATATATTCAACCATTTATTTCAACCAATCGTATCTAATTATTTTTATTTTAGATTTAGATTTTTATGTTTTCTAATGTATGTATGGTAGATTTTTAATTTACAAAATCCATAAAACTATTTTACTTCAATTCTACAATATTTTTGAAAGCATGAATATATGAAAATTTGAAAGAGATCAAATATATTTTAGTAATATTTACTTGACAGATAAGATTAATATTATGATAAAAATATTAACGACAATTTTTTTTTTAAATATCTCATTCTATTATACAATATATTTTTTAATGACTTCGTTCAAGAAAATATTGTGGAATTTATTTTCACTTTACTTTATATATTTAATTATTTGAATTATCTTAATTTATTTTTGTTAGAAATTTGACTTTAAAAAATCATATAATTGTGAATGTGTCTTTATTAAAGGAAGAAACAAATGATTATGAAAGATATTTAATTAGAAATAGACTAAAGATTACAAAGGAGTCCAGAAACTAAGATAATAACATCACTAAAACTAAAATTTATTATTTGAAATTTTTTTGAGTCATATTAAATTATTTGTTTGCTTTCTATAAATAGTTTTTTATAGTAATCAATTATTTTTTATGTCTACTAAATTATATCCTTTTATTATGATAAACATCTTTTGTTATGATAATTTATAAGAAAAAATAAAATATTTTATTTATATAATTTTAAAATGATGATTAATATTATATAAACATATTAACAATTTTAAAATTAAATTGATTTATAAGATCTTTGAAACATTAAATTATATAATTTGTATTTGACATTATTCAAATTTGTTTTTACATTTTTTACTAAAATGAGTACAATTCTCAAGTCTTTCCGCACCACCAAATGTTTAAAGAATGACTCCAAAAGAACAAATAAGGAAGAAAGGAAAAATAGACACAAAATAGTTATCACTCATTCTCACAAGAATGAAGTAAAAATTAAATAAGATTTTATATAACATCAATTTTATATTTGAAAATGTTGCAAATGAAGAAAATTGTGATTCTTTGTAGTTAGAAATACTTTATTTTTCTATTTATTTAATAAAATAAAGTGAAATTATTTTTCACAATTTAAATCTAGATAAATTGAAATAAAATAAAATAAAATTTCAATTTAGTAATATTTGCTTTTTGTTAATTTTTTAGTTCAATAGCTTATACTATATAGATACATTTTTTATTATATTATTTTTTTATCATTTAAATATTTTAAGATTAATAATAATGTAATAGTAAATTATCATAATATGTTTAACTCTTTTAAGATTTTTTTTTCATTTTAACTCAATAAAATAATATAAGTTATTATTATTATTTATATTATACTTCATGTACCTTCTTAACCAATCCAATTATTCTTAGAATTTAAATCAATCAAATTAAATTCAAGAATATTATATACTTTCACTTATTTGGGTCATAAATAATAATTTTTACAAATTAGAAATTGAATATTAATTTTTTTTATAATTATTAATTCTTTCATAATTATTAACTATTAAATTTAATATACTATTTTATAGCTTAATTTAATATACTATTCAAAACTATTATAGCTTACAACAAATACAAGCCATGATGTGGCACTTGGTTTTTACAAATAATGAAAAATAACTAATCTAAATATCTAAAAAATATATATATAATTATGCCATGACATTTCATGTAATTTATAATTCCACCTCTATTTTGAGATATGTAAAAAGTAATAAATAAATAAACTTATTTTATTTTATATAATTTATAATACCAATTGTCCTGAGAACCAAAAGCTCTGATACCAATTGTTGGAAATATTCAAGATATAATAGGTTACTGAGAGGTGAGGGGTGAATCAGTAACCATAAAACTTTTAAGTCAATTCAGAATAACATATACAACATTTACTCATCTAGCCTACTGCATAAAAGAACTATTAAACATTTAAACCATATATGCACAGAGATTTGGTGACCCAGAAACCTTCCAAAATAGAAAGTAAAACTGGGGTGGGGATGATACCCACAAAGCTTCATTACTGCAATATGAAGTTGGCCGGTTAAGGCTTACAATGATCACTTCTGGTGATCTGCCCTGTTAGGAGCACAGAGGATTGCTAGATCCACCTTGTTAGAGGATTTACAAACATACTTTACAAGTATGCACTCTGTTAGGAGATTTGAATAAAGACGGTTAAGTCTACCCTGTTAAAGGATTTACAAGAATGATTCACCTGTTAGGATGAGCCAACAGATCAACTTACAACTTGACTAGATTCTTTATTGTAGATCACCTTCTGTGATTGATGAAATCATTTCTTCTTCTTGTAGACCTTTCTGAGTATTCTTTACTGCTGATGAATTCGCATATCATATCTGATGTCCCTCTTTTGTGCAATATTCTATATCTTCCTTGTATCTATCTATCTATATTTTGAATGATATAATACATTATATATATATATATATATATATATATATATATATATATATATATATATATGCCATTCCAATAATTATTCATGCAAGGTCAGCCAAACACAAGTAAACAAAATATAACTAAGTCGGCCAAATAGTGAAATAAACTTGGGTTCTTTAGACAGACTTGATGACCTTCTGATACACGACATCCACTATGTTACTCGACATCGTCATGCACTCGGTAAAGGTAGGGGCTCGGTTCATACTAGTCATACAACATTTCCTGGAACTCGGTAACCAATGGTGACTCGGTAGATATAGTGTCACTCGGTAGAAACTAATTTCTTTGTTAACCTCCAAAGCTCGATTATCACTGAGTCCTTCTTTACTCGGTCATCACTGAGTTCTTCCTCACTCGATTAATGCTAAGTGCATCTTCACTCAGTTAACACTGTGTGCATCTTCACTCGGTTAACACTAAGTGCATCTTCACTCATTAACACTAAGTGCTTCTTCACTCAGTTTGGACTGTATCTTCAATGCTTAGTTTGAACTATGTCTCCAGTGCTTGGTTTGAACTGTGTCTTCAGTGCTCGATTAGAACTATGAGATGAGTGTTGTCACTAATGGCAAATAACTTTATGCCAACAATCTCCCCCTTTGGCATTAGTGACAAAAACAATTATGGTTCAAAGTTTATGTGCAAAAATTGACATACAGTTCTGAATTTTCAAAATTGATCTTTGCAAGTCTTATTACACATATCTTTCTTACATGTATCTCCCCCATATAATATGCATAGTATTTACAAGTCATTACACATATTTCTTGCACAATTATCTCTCGGAGTGTGCTATCTCCCCCTTTTTGACAATAATGCCAAATTAAACAATATATATTTACACAAAGATTCCAAAATGAGAGATAAACTCAGAATTTACCTTGAGAATAAGAGCCAATGTCTTATCCCAATTTTCTTGCAAAATTTTGCTGGTGGAGAGTGCTATTTGAACTTCTGCAGAGAGTTCAATCATATGATCTACAATTGAAAATTTTTTGTCACGAATTAATGTTTTGGAATGGGCAATATGCTTCTGCATTATGTCCATGACAGGAAGGATCATATTTTGGATGTCAATCAGAGTACTTCTGATCCTTGCTTCCTCTCTCAACAATTCTGCCTGTTTCTCTGACAGAAATCTTATTCTGAGATGATGGGATGAACTTGAACTATGGTCACGTTGCAACATTTGGGCACTGACCTTCATATCCTCATCAATTTTATTCAACTTTTCTTTGATTTCCTTAGTATACTCGGTAACATCACAAAGTTTTCCAAAAAGTGAAGTTACATTGTTAAAAGAATGTTCAAAATCACTCAAAATTGTAGACAATTCTACCTATTTTAATGCAATATGCTAAGCAATGTGCTCAAGCACCTTATTGTCAAATTTCTTCTCTTCCTTTTCAATCAATTTTTCTTGGCCGAAGGTATCCTCATTGAATTTATATACAGCCTCTTCTAACTGAATCAAAATGTGTTGAGTAGAATCTACTTCAACACCTATAGCCTCTGTTAGAATATTCTTAGCACTTTCAATAATACTATATTCCTGGTCTCTTTCATGCCTCAGTTGCTTTTGCCTTGCCTTCTAATCTAATAGTTGACTGATCAATCTCATTTCATCGACTAATGCATTATCCAGATCTATCTTAGGAATGACAATGTCCTTATCCAAGTCTATTTCCTCATCCACTTCCTTGCTGGAAAACATGTATCTCTTTGCTTTTCCTACAGTGACTTCACCTTTTCCCTTTAAAACTGAAACAATAGTTGATGAGGCTAGACTGGATGAAAAAATTGGAATAGGACTAACTAGAGGAAGACTGGGAGAAGTACTAACAGTATCAAAAATTGATGTTCCTCCCAAGATTGATGTACAGGTTGGAATGCGAGAACTAACAGATGCAAAAATTAGAGCAGATGAAATTGTCAAAATTGAAGTACTAGTGGGTACACTTATTGTACACTTTGCAATAGAAGTTGATATGCTTGTTGAACTTACTACTGTAGCTGATGATGACTCGGTCAATGAAGATGGTTGCAGCTCGGTTGATGAAGTGGTAGACACTTGCATAGATGGTGCCCGGAGCTGAGAGGAGACAGGTGAAGATTAAGCAATTGATGAAGTTGTTGTGAACACAATCTCACCAGTAGAAGATATCTCCATAGTTGATGTAGCTGCTTTAGGTGGAGAGTGAGGAAAGGATGCAATGACTTTGGATGCAAATTTCATAGGATCATCTTCCTCCTTAGCTTTTTCAGCTTCTTCTTCCTCCATTTCATCTTCCTTGTCTTCTTCCTCCACATTTATCATCATTGAATGCAATTCCCCTAGAATATCTTCAATATCATCATCATCACTGTTGTCATTGTCCTTGATTTCAACAATATCCTCATTGGATTTATGTAGATGATAGATATGTTTCCACATGTTTGTTGCATCATTTACAACATGCTCAATGTCTTTGATTAGTATCAAACAAGTGTGGAATCTAATCATCATATTACCTTCATGATCTTTCAGTGATTTCTTCACTTCTGCATCAGTGAGACTCGGCAGGAGATTTTCCAGGGTTTGCTCAAAGATATCCTTGATAGTTTTGATTGCAATTTCCCATCTTGGTTGCAACCTCTCCAATAGTTCTTTAGGGATCTGAGAGGCAATCTCGTTCAGAGAGTATTTCCATCTTCCCATTTTATTCAATACCAATTCCTCAATCTACATTTTCTCCTGTTCTATTCTTGTCTCAAACTTCAATGCTTTGAAGTTTGTGAAGCTAGTACCTTCTTCTAATTGCTTCAACCTTGCCTCAAATGTGAGTGGAGGCTTGACAAGTACAGGTTCCTTCTTCCCCTGTCTTGTTCTCCTGGAGAAGACTGCAGTAGCTTGCTTTTTAGGTTTGGGGATAATCACCTTACCTTTCTTCCATTGAGGCTCCTCTACTTTTTTTGACTTGGTTTCCTCTTCTTCTTCATCATCTTCTCCTTTCCCTTCAGTAATCATCAGAAGACCAAGTTCTATTTTTAGCTTTGCAATCTTCCTCTTTCCTTTGCTAATGACCTGAGGGATTTTAATTGAAAGCTCAATTCTGGCCTTAGCTTCATCATAAGTTCCAAATATTGGTTGCTTTGGGTCTACTAGTTCATTCACCAGTGCTTCTATGATATCTCTGGTTTCATCAATATTGACCTCATAAGGAAGAGGTTTCACCCATGCAACTCGAGGCCTGATTGCCTGTATGTATACTTTGTCACAATCTACCATAAAGCATACATCTTCTTTATATTCCTCAACTAGTTTTGGTGGAATCCGAAACCTATTGTTCATTCTTTCCTTAAAATCTTCAAAGTAATTATCCAAAACACTATCAAAATTTTCACCTAACTCTGCAATGAACTCATTTATTTGATAAAGAACAAGAATTTATTTTCTCCATACTACTGATCCTTTTGATGGAAAAGACTTTTGAACATAGAAAAATAAATAGATCAAAAGTGAACCAAATTTGTAGGAGTTGTTCTTTGAAGTCCTTATGCTTTCCATATTTTTATTGAATTGAGACAAAAGAAATTCAGATAGATCAAACTCAACATTCTTCTTTACTACCTTATATGCTAAATAAATTGCTTCACAAGGTACACTATTTGGACGGCTTGAACTGTAAATTTTATGAGCAATGATGTGAATACCAAATCTTAATTCAGCATCAGCTATTGTACTGATCTTAAGTCCTCTACCATCCCATTCTACTTGGGTTAGCCTTTGCAATTCTTCCCGACCTAGGGTTTTGGTAGTCTTAGCTTTGCTCAATATGGGAAGGCCAGTAATCTTGTTAATCATTTTCTTTGTGATAAGCACTGGTTTCTCTAACCACAATTGCCCGTTGTGAACTCAACTGAGTACATACCTAACCCATTTAATTTGAAAAT
Organism: Cupressus sempervirens; assembly: GCA_028749045.1. Classification (NCBI taxonomy): domain Eukaryota; kingdom Viridiplantae; phylum Streptophyta; class Pinopsida; order Cupressales; family Cupressaceae; genus Cupressus; species Cupressus sempervirens. Next base: position 388,670,219 of record CM053788.1, on the reverse strand, counting down.
TCCTTGACAAATGTGAAATTTGGGTTAACCCTTTTGTTTCAAGATGCTTATGCTCGGGTTTCAAATTTCCATCTATGCTCATTTCTCCTAGGGCACTATCAATTTCTAGGTTTCCAAGTTCTTGAATGGAACATTTGAAATGAGAGCGAATGTCATTTACAAGGAGTACCTTTGGAGGAATTTGAGACTGAGCACCGTTAGGGTCAAGAGATTCTACAATTGCTGGTGCCAATTTGAAGTTCGGTGCCTTCCATTCCACAACTTTAACCAGCATTTCTGAGCCTCTCTTTGCCTTGGAGCTACTACTTCCGGATGCCATTGTTGTTCAGTAAGTGAAGAGAAATTCTGAACAGATTCTTTTGCCCTTTAAAATTTGCTCGAAATTGCTTTAAGCTTGCTCTGGAATCGCAGAAGATAACTTAGCTCAAAGTTCATAGTGAAGAATGAGATCAAAGTTTGCTCTTTTTGATGAAAAATTTGTCATAAATGCTTGGTACAATAGTAGATGAAATGACAGGTTGTCATCCATTTGCTCGGTAGATACTATCAACTTGGTGATCAAAAGAAAACATTGATGTACCGACCTAACTTGGTAAGGTCATGAACCAACCTTGCTTGGTTGATATAACTCGATAAATGAAACTTTATTTCACCCGACCAAACTCGGTAGAGTCTTGAACCGATTTGGGATCATAGTGTATCTGAATACTGATCTGATCATTTTTCTTCCTTTGGAACTGCTTAGGATGATTCTTGGAGGATGCATTTCCATACTTTCTTTTATGAATGTTAATTGGAAATGATGGAGTCACTCATTTCTTGAGTGACATTGCCATTGCTTGACTTATCTTGTTCAGTAGATTTAGGAATCCATCATTGCTTCATTTGCTTCCGGATGTTGTCTGCTTTGATTTTCTTTTCATCTTCAATTCTTTCTATATTCATACAATTTCTAGCTATATGACCAAGTTCTATACATGTATAGCACCTTATAGTAGTGTCCTTCTTCCTTAGGTGATGTCTTGCACAATTTATGCCAGTATGTCCATATTCTCCACAATAGTGACATATGCACCAGGTGTTATAGTCCCATCCAAATATGGCTTTGACAAGTTGTTCAACTGGATTGAATGATTTGGATGTACATTGGAATGCCTTGTGACCATGTTTTTTGCATTTGTGATAGTTGCCTTCAAATTTTGGTCTTTCTTTGCACTCATTTTCTTTGTGACCATGGTGATTGCAATTGAAGCATTTACCATTGAATTTTGCTTTTCCATTGCTCCAGCATTTGTTTGATGTATGACCTGACTTGCCACAGTGATTACAAGTGGGTTTTTTATTCCTTTGTTCACCTTGTTTGGAGGATTCACCTTCTTCCTTGTAACCAAGACCAGCTTTACCTTTATGTCTATAAAGATTTTCCTCATTTTGTTGATTTAATTGATTCATATCTGCTTGGGATTTCATCATTCTTTCATTGACTTTCCTTTCAGAGATTAGATCATTTTCCAAGCTTTCATTGATTTGTCTCTCAGTTCTTAAATCATTTTGTAGACTTTCATTTTATACTCTGAGAATCCTAATTTCTTCATTTGCATTAGAGAGTTGGTCTATAAGGTCTTAATGCTGATGGGATTGATTATCTTCCAATTCTTCTTGTGCTTTTTTTCTTTGTTCCAAAACTTCACATAGCCTAATTGACTATATTTCTTGCTCTCTTTTAAGCTTTCTTACCTCTTCTTGCAAAGATCCATTCTTTTCTAGAAGTTCTTTGATTGCCTTGTCAGCTTCTTTTGAACTACTTGATGGTAACAAATCTTCAATCTTTTCTTCAACATAGTGATGGTCATTCATTTGTCTTGCAAGTTCTTTTCTTCTTTTTAGAGATTGAGAAAGATGCTCCTTTGATTCTTTGAGTTGAACCATGGCCATTTCTAGATCTAACTTTTCATTTTCAATAACTTTCTCTAGTCTGAATATCTCCATAACTTAGATCTTTGCTCAACCTGTCAAACTTTGTCCTGAGAACCAAAAGCTCTGATACCAATTGTTGGAAATATTCAAGATATAATAGGTTACTGAGAGGTGAGGGATGAATCAGTAACCATAAAACTTTTAAGTCAATTCATAATAACCATATACAACATTTACTCATCTAGCCTATTGCATAAAAGAACTATTAAACATTTAAACCATATATGCACAGAGATTTGGTGACCCAGAAACCTTCCAAAATAGAAAGTAAAACTGGGGTGGGGATGATACCCACAAAGCTTCATTACTGCAATATGAAGCTAGCCAGTTAAGGCTTGCAATGATCACTTTTGGTGATCTTCCCTGTTAGGAGCACAGAGGATTGTTAGATCCACCTTGTTAGAGGATTTACAAACATACTTTACAAGTATGCACTCTGTTAGGAGATTTGAATAAAGACGGTTAAGTCTACCCTGTTAAAAGATTTACAAGAATGATTCACCTGTTAGGATGACCCAACAAATCAACTTACAACTTGACTGGATTCTTTATTGTAGATCACCTTCTGTGATTGATGAAATCATTTCTGCTTCTTGTAGACCTTGTTGAGTATTCTTTACTACTGATGAATTCGCATATCATATCTTATGTCCCTTTTTTGTGCAATATTCTATATCTTCCTTGTATCAATCTATCTATATTTTGAATGATATAATACATTATATATATATATATATATATATATATATATATATATGCCATTCCAATAATTATTCATGCAAGGTCAGCCAAACACAAGTAAACAAAATATAACTGAATCGGCCAAATAGTGAAATAAACTTGAGTTCTTCAAACAGACTTGATGACCTTCGGATACATAGCATCCACTACGTTACTCGACATCGTCATGCACTCGGTAGAGGTAGGGGCTTGGTTCATACTAGTCATACAACATTGCCTGGAACTCGATAACCAATGGTGACTCGGTAGATATAGTGTCACTCGATAGAAACTAATTTCTTTGTTAACCTCCAGAGCTTGGTTATCACTGAGTCCTTCTTTACTCGGTCATCACTGAGTGCTTCCTCACTCAATTAGTGCTAAGTGCATCTTCACTCGGTTAACACTACGTGCATCTTCACTCGGTTAACACTAAGTGCATCTTCACTCGGTTAGCACTAAGTGCATCTTCACTCGATTAACACTAAGTGCATCTTCACTCAGTTAACACTAAGTGCTTCTTCACTCGGTTTGGACTATATCTTCAACACTCGGTTTGAACTGTGTCTCCAGTGCTTGGTTTGAACTGTGTCTTCAGTGCTCAGTTAGAACTGTGAGATGAGTGTTTTCACTAATGGCAAATAACTTTATGCCAACATTTTTTGCCCCACACCCTTCATCAACAATAATCTTTGAGGGATTGAATTTGGGTTATGCCAAATGACCATCAAGATCTTTTTACTCAACGACTTAACCCCTTATAGAACATGACTTTTACAAGCAAGGGAATTCTTTCTAGTAGTTTTTGGGATGGTCCATTGTCAACCATTCCCCATAAAACTGCAAATCTCTCTTTTTTTTCTTATCCAATATAATGGACTTGTTGCAATCCCCTTCTCTATTGACCATAATAGTAGATAAAGTGGTATTATCACATTTGTTTCTAGAAAATAAGTTGTAGCACATTGTTGAAAACTATGATTTATTGCATGGAAACATACTTATGGGTGGTTTGATCCTATAGAAGTACTTGTTAACATGGCATGCCTTCATCACAATCTATGAAGGAATTAGGAAATCATTGGAACAACAAAGTCATAGACATGGTAAAATGGTGATTCAAAGCAATGCTAGAGTGCTTGAAGAGGAATTCGTCCAATAAATTAAGCATAAAGTGAGTGCATTCTTGATTATTCTTGAGGCGAGATATGATAATGAAGATAGAGTTTCACTTTCATGTCATCCTTTCTAACTCCTAGACCTAAATCTCACTATTGGGAAATTTACAGGTGTTGTTGGTAGTGCAAAGGTAGGGGCTTATGTTCACTAGTTTCCCTTGCTCTTACTAATATAGTTTTTGATCATGTGATGATGAAGATAGGTTAGTTTTTGAAGCTATAGGATAGTAGATAGTTTTTTGAAGATACTTCATTTTGTTTGGATTCTTTGCATGGTTTTTTCCTTAGGGGACCAAGGTATTTCATTTTTGTGCCTCATGCGTGAGAGAGTGATTCTTGCACAGTTCAAGGGCTTCATCACATGTGTGGTGATTATTCAATGGTTAAGGAAACTTTGTCGGTGTTCACATGGTTGGGCATATTTTTGTATGGGGTCATAGAAAAGAGTCATTTCTTTAGTATTTATCTAATTTATTAGGATCAAATAGATACATTTTAAAATGTTTTACATGATGTTACAGTTACATTCCTATGCTTTAAATAGTACTTTCAATTATGATTGTTCAAAGTTTTACCATGTAGAAGAACACATATAACTATTCATCTCATAATTCATACATCACAAGACACACCTAATCTCTTGTAAAAGAAAAAAATAATAGGAAAATGCCAATTATTTTCATTGCTTTGAAAGATTCTCATCACTAATTAACTAATCTCTCTCATTGACTTAATGTTCCAAAAGCTATCAATGTATGGTGAATTATTGCAAATAGATTTTACATATGGAGAACTTTTTTTAGCACGGATAATGAGATGAGATATCATCATCATCATCACCTCCTAGTTTAATTAATGAAAAAATCTTTTTTTTATTATGCACAACATTAAATAGCTAAAGCAATGGTTAGTGCACCTGGACATAGCAAGATAGACATTAGAGCTACAAAACCAAGTCTTAGAGACCAAATGGAAAAGGCTACAAAATCTCATAGTAGTAATACAAATAGAAATGGATGAGGTAGTGCAGCAAAGAGACCAAGGCATGGATGAGTTATACCTACCGAGGCAACAAATCACACAACAAACAACACAATCTCAAAACTTCTTTTTTGGCTGCAACATTACTATGACAATAAAATTTCTTCATTTGTGTTTCTTTACTTTCTCTCCCAATAATTTTTTTTTAAAATATTTTCTATATTATTTATTTGTGAACTTTCATTGTTTGGACTCTTGAAATAATGTAAATTGTTTGTCTTTGGAATTATATCAAATTTATCATTATGTCTTTGGGCTTATATCATTATCATTCAATGAATTGTTTTTTTGGTAGTATAGTTTGAAATGAGACATTACATATGTGATGGATTTTATTATGGATGAAGTTCTATTATCAGTGCTAGCATCATGACTATATGAGTATGGGTTTCACATCTTAAGTGCAAGTCCATGTCCATAAGCTAATAAAATGAGTATAACATGCTCCTAGCACACTAACTATGTTTCTATAGCTTCATTTGATGTCTGACAGTGGTTTTCATTGACACTAGAATATAGAACCTTCTTTACAACATTTGTACCATGAGGATATATTAATAATTTTGTTTCAATTTTTAAATTAATCTATGTATTTCTGCAGGCACATATATTTTGGGAGATGGTCAACAATTTGGTCATGGTTATTCTTGTTATTCCAACATTCTTCTACTTATCAACAAATCAGAGTGACTCTTCAAGTGTAATCTCTTGTAGGGAAGCTCTCGAGGAAGCTCTTCAAGTAGAAGCTCTTCAAGTGTAAGCTCTTGTAGTGAAGCTCTTTGAATGTAATCTCTTTTAAGGAAGCTTGAGAAGTAGAAGTTTGGGGAAGTAGAAGCTCTTAGTGAGAAAATATCTCTTATATTGTAAGAATTTGGAGTCCTTTCATTTGGAGGATATGGTAATGAATTTCAAGTATTAATGGATGCTTTATGAAGCATTTTTGTCATCTCTCTATCTCCATATTGTTGCATTTTTGGTTGTGAGTTGGTACGGGTGGTGTGGCCCGTCATCAGTGGTATCAGAGCATACCTTTATTAGTGGTAGCAAAGCATTTCCTTCATCAGTGGTTTCAGAGCATACCTTTGTTAGTGGTAGCAAAGCATGCCCTTCATCAATAGTATCAGAGCAGGAGTTCCTAAGTGTACAAGCAGATTGCCGAAGTGTGAGGCAGTTTGTATGAGGACCTTGGTTGGGTGAAGTTTATTAGAGTAGGAGTTCCTGAGTGTGCGGACAGATCGCCGAACGTGAGGCAGTTTGCACCAAAACCTTGAGTTGGGTGAAGTTTGTGAAGAAGTTCTTGATTGTGTAGACAGAGCGCCGACTGTGAGGCAGTTTGCACAAGGTTCTTGTTTTGGATGAGATTTGTCTTCTGAAGACTTGATTATGGAGAAGAGAACGAAGAAGATGACTTTTGTGATTGGATGGATTCTAAGGATTCCTCGACTAGAGAAAATTAGAGCAAGAAATCAAGAGGCATTGATAGTTGATTTGCAGAATCAAGTGAATGAATTAGAAGCTGAGTTACGAAAATGAAGAGCACATTACCAGAAAAGAGATGTTGATAATTTCTTGGATGCAAAAAAGAAAGAAGATCCAGTGGAGTATGAGACATGTGGTACAAAAGAAGAGCAAGAGGATGTAGAGGAAATTATTTGTGAACCTAAAGTGGAAGAAGATGAAAGAAAAGAGGAAGAGCATGAAGATGGCAAGATTTATGAACCTGAAATAGATCAAGATGATTTGAAGATTGCAGCAATGGAGGAAGAATATAGTGCCTTCATTGGAGATCAAGCAAGTGAAGTAGTTACATGCATTGTTGACGACATGAAAGAGGCAAGCACAAATGAATATGTCAAAGAGGTAAATTTTTATGAATCATGGGATGTTGTCTTTGATATGAGTTTAAAAGATATTGATGATGGTTTGCTTGAGGATCTTGTTAGTCATGTATGGTATGCAAAGGAAGATTGGTATGGTATTGCTAGGTTTATTACAGGTGTGATTAATTCAACAAGATTGGATGAGGATGAGGAGCATTTTCAGCAGCAAACAGTTGTTCCAGCTAGGTGTTGGAAAAGAAGAAAGAAGGAAATATATCAGCACCAGATACTTGTTTCAGCTATGTGTTGGAGGAAGAGCAAAAAAAAAAAAAATGTCAATAGTGGCTACTTCATTTTGTGAATCCATATTCACAAAATTTTTCCTACCATGGCAGTCAAATGCAGGAGCATCATGCATCAACAAAAAAAAATGTGTGGAAGATTTGCATGTTGGTTTTCTTGTCCCTATTGTGGTGGAAGCTTGTGGTGAAGATGAAGATGGTTCTATATCTTTCTTTTGGTGTCAAAGTGTGGGACACACTTTTCTATCTACCAAGGGAGTTTGATGCAGGAGCATCTTGCATGGGAAAATTAAATTATTAGAAAAAAAACAAAAAAAAAAATTTGGAGGAGAGAGAAAGTGATGAAAATAGAAGGAAAAATAATAAAAATAATAAAATAGGAAAAAATGAGAAAAAAAGGAATTTCTATTTTCGAGGTGCATGAGTGGCATAAATAGGAAAAATAGTTGTTAATCCATTAATCGAGGTGTGTAGGTGGCATCTTAGAAGTTTGTGGAAAGTTCCTTAAATCATGCATTTAATATTTGTTGTGATCCATAAAGAAAATTTAATTTTGTAATTGGGCCACATGGTGGTGCTTAGTTGGGAAATTCTATAAGGTTGTGGATATTGTAGAAGGTTGTGGAAATTCTAGAATGTTGTGGATAAATCATGCCTTGGGGTGTAAGTGCCTACTTAAGGAAGGCTTATGTTCATTCTTAATGAAGCTCAAGGAGAAGCTTTTCAAGTGTAATCTTTTGTAGGGAAGCTCTTGAGGAAGCTCTTCAAGTAGAAGCTCTTCAAGTGTAAGCTCTTGTAGTGAAGCTCTTTGAATGTAATCTCTTTTAAGGAAGCTTGAGAAGTAGAAGTTTGGGGAAGTAGAAGCTCTTAGTGAGAAAATATCTCTTATATTGTAAGAATTTGGAGTCCTTTCATTTGGAGGATATTGTAATGAATGTCAAGTATTAATGGATGCTTTATGAAGCATTTTTGTCATCTCTCTATCTCCATATTGTTGCATTTTTTGTTGTGAGTTGGTACGGGTGGTGTGGCCCGTCCTCAGTGACTTAGCATACAATGAAATAAATGATTGGCCTTCCCTATCAAAGTGCTTGGAATTGAACAATTGTTATCTTTATTCTTCTAAACACAAATGGAACAAAACTAAAGCTCTTTTTTCTAATCTATTGCAGGAACTTGACTGTCATGCAAGTCTTGTTTACTATGTTTTTAATAATGCCAAAAGCATATCATTACTATGAGAACGATATATCAAAATTATTATATTTGATTGTATGTTTATTCTTTTTCATTGATTTATTCCAAGATATTGAAAGAAAAGAAATTATAAATGAGATATAAAATAATATTCAATTTTGTGTCATTTTAAAAATATTTGACTTTGTTGAATTTTAAACTAAAAGTTATATATTATTTTCTAAAATGTCTATGTAAACATGTATTTTTAATTTATAGAATTTAGAAATATTTCCATGTTTAAGATTTCAAAACAACTAATACATTAAACATTTTTTATAAATTGAAAATTATGTATATTATTTTTGAAATATTTTGTTCATGTATAATTTTTTAGTTTTTAGAATTTAGAAATATTATATTTTAATAATTAAATATTAAAATATAAATTTCTTTATCTTTCTAAATTAGAAGTTTAATATTTGTATTTGTATGATTAAATTTAAAAATAAACAATCATATTATTTTAATAAATTCATTTCATATATTGATCTAAGAATTAAGAACATTTTAAAATAGATAAAATTTAATTAATTATAAATTATAATTTAAATATTTTATATAAATTTTTAATCTAATATAATAATTAAATTCATATTTTATTCCCAAATTACTTACAATAGAAGATACAAATATTTAAATAAAAATTATCCTTAAAAGAAGTCAAGAAGCATTGTTTAGTCTCAATTCAGACAAGCCTCTAGGACTAGATGGCTTCCAAGCCATTTTCTTTTTAAAATGTTGGAATATTCTAGGATATGAGTTGGGAGGTCAATGAGACAACTAGAAATTTGGGAACTCTATTATTTGAAATCAATAATATGGTTATATCATTAATATCAAAAAAAAAAAACCATGAGGAGCTAGGGGTTTTCAGGCCTATAGCATTATGTAATGCAATTTATAAAAAATATGTCTAAAGTGTTAGCTAATAGAATGAAAAAGAGTCTTATCAAAATTGATCTTAGAAGAGAAAACTGGCATCATTCCAAGTAGGTCAATCTTTGGTGATATAATACTAAACCAAGAACTAATACATTCAGCTCAAATTAATAAGGAACCTTGTATGTTAATGAGGTTAGACATTCAAAAAGCTTATGATAAGGTTGATTGGCACTTTTTTGCAAGATTATGGAAGCCTTTTGTTTTTCTCATCAATGGATTAACTTGATATATAATTATATTCCAACTCCCAAAATATCCCTACTTATTAATGGTACACCTGAAGGTTTCTTTAGCATATCTATATGTATTAGACAAGGAGACCCAATTTCCCCTTTCCTATTTATCATGATGGCTGAAGCATTTGGTAGAGAAATAAAAAAGGCTCTATCAGATGGGAAAATCAAAGGTATCATAGTAATAGAGGAAGTTCCTAAAATAATTCATGAACAATTTGCAGATAATACAATCCTTCTATGAGAAAGCACAATGGAGGAAACTGAGAACCTTAAACAAATTATTAATACCTACATGGAAGTGTTAGGTCAAAAAGTAAATCTTGATAAGTTAGAGATTTTGTCTGAACACCTCTTTTGAATTAGAAAGAAATATGTGTAATGCAATCGGGTATATGAAAGGAAATGTATCTTGTAAATATCTTGGTATCCAATTGGAAAAAGGTGTAAGAGAAAATGAAACATGGAAAGTCATATCAAAAAGATAGATAAAAAATTGGAAAGTTGGAAAGGTAAATTGCTAACTAAAGATGGAAGAACAACTATGATTAAATAAGTCTTAGCAATCATCCCTACTTATTAGATGTCATGTTTACCACTCCTAAAAGGAGTAAAAAGATACCTATATAGTAGATTAAGGACTTTATTTTGGTAAGGAATATAAGGGGAAAAGAAACAAGCCTTAATAGAATGGGATATGATATTCCAGCCTAAAGAGTATGGAAGTCTTGGAATTAAGAATTGGAGTTGGAAAATGAAACTTTAGAAGCAAAATTAAGTAGGAGAATGTTTCAAGAACATGAAAGAAAATGGGTGAAAATGTTATAATAGTATTTGAATAGCATAGATCCATTATCATCATTTAGAACTAGAAATTTGTCAAAAAGATCTAGAACTTGGAACTTCATGATGCAATATCATCCTCTTACAACCAACAATATCACTTGGGATATTGGTCAAGATCAGGAGGCTCTATTCTAGGAAGATTCATGGGATGGAATTCCTCCACCTAATAGCTCTAACCTCCAAATTAATATTAAAAATACTTTAATTAACTTGTGGGGTCATCATGTAAGTGATTATAAAAAAGTAAGGAATGTTGGCTAGTATGAAAACTACAAGTGGAAATCAATTGAAGAAACTAATTTGTCAAACTAGTATAAACAAATTTTTGAACCATTCTGAAAAATAGACAAGCTAATCATAAAGATAGGAAGGCTAAATTAATTTGAGGAACTTCAAACAATTATAATTATAGTGTTAAAATAGGATACCAAATGATTATGAACTCCCAACAATGGGAAAAGATAGATATCTTTCTACATCTTTGCAAGGATGTAGCTTGTATACCCAAAGCAGGAATTTTTCTTTGGGTAGCACTGCAAGAGAGAATTATAACAATAGATAGGTTTACAAAATGGGTTTTGAGGGACCCTCAAGATGCTATTTATGTGAAAATGAATTTTAGATGGCTGAACACTTATCATTCCAATGTCCCTTTTCTAGGAAGTGTTGGCAATGGTTATGCCAAAAACTTAACTGGACAACTACATTCTTGGATAAGTTAAGAAAATTTCTAAATAGTTGGCCTATAAGTGGTCATTCTAGGGTCTACAACAACTTATGGAAAATTTATCCATCTATACTTCTATGGGATATTTGGAAGGAAATAAATAGAAGAATATTTACAAATAAAAGTATGGATGTAACTTTGTTTCTCAGTAAAGTAGAAGCAACTATTATAGAAGTAGAAAATAATAACTTCGTAAATTTTAACAAAGAAGAAGCCTCTTTTACTAAGTGGGATGAAAAAATGCAAATGGTTTAATCTCATTAACCCACCTATGACCTATCTAGAAGCTAATAAAAAAGCTAGGGTTGTATGTAAATGGGAACCTCCCCCAAAAGATTGGGCTAGACTAAATTTTGATGGAATCTCAAGAGGAAACTCGGGCCTTGCAAGACTAGGTTGTATTATCCACTCTAATAAAGGCTTGTGGATAATTAAAAAATCCAAGCCCCTAGGGGTGCTTTCAAATAATCTAGAAGAATTAGAGATTCTAATTGAAGGATTAATCCTTAGTTAGGGATTGGGTATAAGAAAGCTAGTTATCAAAGGAGATTCACAAATCATTTTAAATGCACTAAGGAAAAGAAGTACACCAAATTGGATATTAAAATCTAACCTTGAATATGTATTAAAGATAGTTGAATATACGAGCATCAAACACATATATTAAGAAGGAAATAAGGAAGCAAATAAATAAGCAAACAAAGGAGTAGACGGTGAAGATTCTCTAATAAAGAAAAATTAAATTAGCCAATAATCCAATAAATGTATAATTCCTTGGCATAATAATACAAGATAAAAGATTATGGATCAAATATATTTCACATCTATATTTGACAATAGGGTGCATTAATATTTGATTAGTTTACTTACTACTCTAGGATGAACAATCATTTTTAATAGGTTTTACAAAATAAGTAGGTTTTTTTCACATCTTGAGTTATGGTGTATTTTTTCTTTTTTCTTTTTGGCCTTCTCTTTACACAACCAATGGCTATTAATTTGAATGTAATTTGTTTCTATATTATCATATTACATAGATGTGTATTTTCTTTTCTAAATTTAGGTTGTATAGGATTCTTAGTGCCTCTTAGTATAAGACATATTGAATAGTAACTATCCTAACAATTCAATTTTTGCTCTATCATAAAATAAATGAAAAATTCAAAATGGTTAAAGGAAAAAAAAAAAAACAATCTCTATTTATTAAGAAAAAACTATTAACAAAATTATTTTTGAGTCAATGTGATTGTTATGATTTGTGACTACTAATAAGGATCTTAGCCAAAAGAAAGTATGCAGGCAAAAATATCTAGTGAATTCAATTTAAAACTTTGGAATCATGAGGGCATAATAAAGTGGGAAATATAAAAAGCAATCAAGCTTCAAAAGGAAGTTTAAGAAAGAGAATAAAGTTGAATTTCAGTAATGTAAAGAGAATGTAGGTGTTATTAACTATGTTCTTTCTTAGTAGTGCTCATTTTGATTGGGAGAAAAATGTACAAACTCATCTATAAGTTTAAATTAATAAAACTATTTGACTTAGACCCTTTACCAATCAAAAAAATCTCATATTTAAAAAATAATTATCAAAAATAAATTTATTAAATGATAGAATATTTTAAAAGTACAATGATTTTACAATACTTAAACTGAATTGAAAATCAAATACCTTTAAAGTAATATTTTTCATGAAATCCTCTTTATCACAGTAAAATATGTGGGATTTTTAATAACATCTAAAAAATAGATTATAAAGGAACAACTTTTGGCACTAGATCATTCATTTAAGTGAGGGTTTAAAATTAAATTAATAAATCTCTATGCAATTCAATACATTTGAACCTCACCTTTTTTTTTCACATACACGAAATGAATAGAATTCAATTAGGGTATTTTGATGTGTGGATAGATTGATTCTCCATGAGGCAACCATTGTGGTAAAGAGTATGCAATTGTAGTTAAAGGAAAAGACATTCACAATATATATAAAATGAGATTCACCCATTCAAAAAAAAATTACTAAATCAATCTATTATAGAAATTCTTATCATAAAAAAAATTAGATCACAAAATAATAAAGCAATTTATAAATTTAAGCACCTAAATTATAATATAGAACAAAAAATATCTATTTGCTAAAATTAATTTCACAAATACAATACCTTATTACAGGAAAAAAGAGGCTCAAATCACCTATTAAAAATCTTCAAATCATAGAAGGATTCCTTTATATTAGTTGTCTATGTACTTTTGTGCAAAAGAGCATATTAAAATACTAAAATAGCTATCCAACAGACATGATATGTCTAATTAGAACCAATTTTGTTGGTTGGGTAGATGCTTCCCCCCAAAAATACATGCATAGAAATTTTCACGAAGACAACTTATTATTGAATAAGTTCCTCTTTTTTGGAAAATTCTAGTTTATTTGGAATTTTTGTGTTAAAATTATCTTCATAATAAGGAAAAAATAAGTAGAGGGGCTGACAATTTTGAGGTAGAAAAAATAATTTGTAGGGAGTGAACCTCACACAAATAGTCTATAGACTAAATTATTTAATTAATATAATATAATAAAAATAAAATTATTTTCTATGAACACACATATTAAATAAATAAAAATGTATACTTCTTACCATTATTTTAGTGAATATATAAAATCAATTATTTATTATTTAAAATATTATTATGTAATTATAGAATAAGAAAGAATATTGTTTGAGAGAATTAAGAGTGTTACTTGGATTATTTTACTATGTAATGGGAAGCAAAATAAGTTCTTAGATGGATATTATTATTATTGTTAATACATAAAGAAAATATTAATTATAATGGTAATCAATATATTTGTTGATTTCATATGAGGTTTAATTTTATTAAATAACCTTGATACTAGGATTTATTGAACCAATATTAAGAGAATGCTATTAAAATTATAAAATGATACTACAAATGGAGTGATAATAATTTTAATCAATAATGAAACTATCTTTTAGCAATGTTATTAATAGTAAGATCAACTAAGATATGAGCAAGAATTATACCATTAATGGAAAGCATAATTTAAAACTTATTATTATAATGGACATAATAGATAATAAAGTTATTATTTGAGTGTAATGCTAGTAGTAGTCATATAGAAAATGACATATACATCCTACTATAGATGGAGAATAGGTATCGTGATATGATATGACCTTCTTGTGCAATATCTTGTAATGTTGATAATAAATTTCCCTCCAAGTATTAAATAATTAATTAGTTATTTATATAAGGAAAATTATCCATTGACATAAATTGAGCATGATATTTATATTTTGTGTGTGTGTGGGGTGGGTGGGGCGAGGGGATTAAGTTTTCTCTTAAATTTTTGGGCATTATAACCATAAACATAAATAATAAGACAAGAAATTCATAGACACATATAAAGGTGCAATGATCCAATGCAATACACACCTGGATGCACAATACAAAGATACAAAGAGATTACTTAGCATGTGGAGTAATATCCAAACATGACCAAGAGATCTCATCATCCTAGTATACCTAGTGTACTACTCAAAGCTATCAAGCCTCTAATAAAGGGAATCGTGGAGGAAAGTCATTACTTGGCTCACAATATCCCAAGTAGGATCTAATCTTTGATCAAAATTCAAAGATAGTTAGGTCTGATATGTGTCTTTGTTTAATACCCTTAGTTGGCTAGATACTACACATTCTATCGACATCCTCAGATGGATAGACAATAAATTATTTTCAAGAAACACCCTTAGGTGGCTAAGTAGTCAATTACTCTTCTTAATTCTTTTCTACACATGTTAATTTTTTAAGTTATCAATTTATTTAAGACTCCTTCACATGGCCTATATTGACCACTCATGGGTTGGGATCTACACAAGAAGCCACTTCACTTTATTGTCTAAACAATAAAAAAGACCATTTATGTACAATGATGAGGCATAAAGCATAAAGAAAAATAAGTATAATGCAAGGAAGGACTCTCAAAATCATACAAAATAATAAACTCAATTGGTCTCAAACCAATAATATGGGTCACTCAGACCTTGACATAGGAGCATAGCTCAACTACATGCTTGAATATGGTTTCAACACACTACATCCATATATCACTTGCAAGATCAGCCTCCAACATGGATTGTGTAAACATAAGGAAAAAGAAACAACAACAAAATCATTGACAAGAGGGTATCTCAAATCCCAATACACTCGAGGTGAGAACCAAGTAAAAGAAAAACTAAGCCAAATATCAAGTTGTTTGATTAGGCACTTTTCCAAGAGCAGATATTTTTGTGGAATTCATCACACATCTTGCTAGAACATGAGGAAGGCTCAAGTGCCCCAAAAGGAACAAAATGCCCACATTTTGACAAAATTTGAGAAAGTGTAAAAATCATCATTTTAACATAAGAAGATTAATTTTGGGTTATGATATCAAAGATAAGAAAGGTCCTCAATATATTATAGCTCTAGAGTCCTATTTAAAAATTGGAGTACTACAACCTCAAATAAATGCAACATACAAGTTTTGGGTGACACGCAAAATAAGGCACACCAAAGATCACAAACACAAAATTAAAACCCAATTTCCCTTAGGAATCAAACTTCTAATTTATATAATAAAATATCATTTTCAAGGACATGAGGAATTTTTTAAAAATATAACACTAAAAAAACCCCCATTTTCTCAACAAGAAAACATATACATATTTATATCAACCCAATTGGGTGAGGAAGATATACAAGAACTATTGGAAACTACAATTGGAATAATTTGTGTATTGCCATTGATGTCAAATATACTAATGTGACATGTTTCTATTTGATGATTGATCTAAATGCCATATTTGTTAGATTGATGAAGATGATTTGAGAAGTTTCTCATAACAAAAGAACCTAGAGGAAAGGTTGAGTTATGAAAGGGAAGCTACAATGGACATTTTATTAGTTAGACTTTGACAAGACAAACTAATTATATAAATCATGTTGATGTTCAATTCTTGATAATGCAAGACAAGTTAGATCATTGGTTTAAATTTTGACTGAGCAATAGAGTAAAAGATCAAGGAATTTTGAAGACTATTTTGAGTGATGCTAGTGTTAATTGAGCATCAGTATTGACTAAGAAAACAAGTTGATGTTGACCTAGAAGTTGTACAATGATCAAGAAATTCAATGATGATTGAGTGTTAGAACTTAGTAATGGCCAAGTGATAGTATTTTAAATGTGTATGAGAAATTTTGATTTCCAGCCAACTTAGTTGAATTCTTTGGATATGAAAAGTGTGTTGAAGATAAGGATAGATGAGTTGGATCATTTAATTCAAGAAGATGATTAGGTAAATGGTCTAAGAGATAAATTTTATGAGAAGTTTCTAGAAAAAAAGGAGATGTACAGATACAATGAACCTGATTAATCGAATTAAGAACCCTAAGATCTACGGTGATTGTGAAAATGACAGAGGACTATAACTACTTATTTAAGGAGGTACAGAGACAGACTTTAATATGAGTGCAAATGAGATATGTGAAGAAGAGAATAGAGTAGAGAATTTGTGTGATTTTCCAAGTAATATGGAACAAAGTTATTGAGGTTAATAAGAAGATCTAAATAGAAGGCTTAAGTTTGTTATGAAGAGAAAGGTGAATGCTTGAAGAGTTGTGAAGAAAATCAAGGACATAGGTGACAAGGAAGGCTTATCAGAGAATCAATGCACAAATTGAATTGAGATCTAAAACTACAAAGTAAGTTATCAATAATACAAATAAAATCCTATTTTTTTCTTTCTAATCATTTTAAATAGTTTGTATTGAAATCCTTTTAATCAAAGGTTGACCTAACAGTCATTCGAGACTTGACAGTCTATTTAAATCCTTTAGCAAGGTGACATTCTAATCGAATGATCTAAAGTCCTCTAACAAGGCCAATCCTAATAAGGTGATTAAATCCTCTAACTAGGTCACATTTAATAGTGTGTATTGTAATCTTTAGCATGGTTGGCTCCTAACAGGGCTCACTTCAGAAGAGTGAAAAAATGGTGACATGTTGTTGGTGGTATTCTCCCAAATTGGGTTTCCATGTCAAATCCTAGTGTCAAACATGTGTTGAATGTTTTATGGTGTTTTACATTTCAAATGCTTACATTCAAAAAAGTTTTTTATATTAGGATAGTGAACTACTAGTTAATTTTGTTATTGAGTTTAGAATAGAGACTAAGTTGCAATAGGATAAATATGACAAAAGAATGTTTAATTGTTTGATTTTTCAATTGGTACTAATGGTCCTTGAGTAATTCACACACCCCCCCCCCCCACCCTTCAATTATTCTAAACATTATAACAATTGGTATTAGAGTAGCTAGTGCTTATAAAGAGAAGTTTGAAGGTACTTAAAGCTAAAGATCATGACTCACAAAAGGGATGTAGCAAAGTTGAACAAGGAGAACTTTCTTGCATGGAAAACATTGATGAGGCTACACATATATAGTATTAGTGATGCAACAATAAACTTTGTGGACAATGAATATGCAAAGATAACAATTGTTCCTTTGACTGCTCAACAACTGAAAGAAAAGCATGAACACAACTAGGCAATGTTGGAAATTGCTTCAGCTCTAAGTTATGCTAAGTTTTATGATATAAAATATTGTGATAGAGAAAAATAAATGTGGGATAAACTAAAGACCATATATGGAGGAGATGAAAGTGTCTTAAGAGCCAAATCAGAGAGCATGAGAGGAAAATTTGATGAAATGAGAATGATGGAAGGTAAGAACATAGTGTTGGAAGTTTTCAATGCTATTTGAGGTGTAAATGGAGAGATTAAAGATAAAAAGGTGATAAGAAAGGTATTGATAACTCTACTTCCTATATATGTCATTAGGTTTTCTAGAATAAAAGAGTAGAGATGTACTCCACGTAACAATTTGACTTTGTAAGATGTATATGGTAGACTTACTACTTTTGAGATGTCTAATTTTGATAACTACATGCCTACTATTGTTGAATCTATTTTAAGTTACAATTGCTTATTGTTGAATCTATTTTAAGTTACAATTGGTTCTTAGCAAAAGAAAAGGAAAACATATGAAGAGTGACAGTGACACTTCTGATGATGATCTTGATGAACTTGAAGCACTTATTGCAAAAAGATTTGGAAGAGTCATAGGTAAATACAAAGGTAAATTACATTTTGATTTGTTTTTTCATGTAGTAAGGTTTTTCATATAGCTGCAAGATGTACTGATAGAGAAGACAAGAATGAGAGAAAGGAAAGAAAGTACAAAGGAAGAAGAGATGACTAAAACTACAAGAAGAACAAGGATGACAAAGATAAGAAATCTTGGTATATTTCTGAAGGAGAAACTGACACTGAACCTGAAAGTAATGATGATGAAGTTGTTTATGTTGCTATGAAAGAAGATTCTGATAAAGATGAGAAAAAAATTTTAATTTCATATGTGAATAAAAGTAACCAATGGATAATTGATAGTGGATTCTATAATCATATGACTGGTGATAGAAATAAATTTGAGGACATTGGACCATACAAGGGTGGTTGTGTTAAATTTGGTATATTGTTGAAGGAGAAACTGACACTGAACCTGAAAGTAATGATGATGAAGTTGTTTATGTTGCTATGAAAGAAGATTCTGATAAAGATGGGAAAACTTTTTTAATTTCATATGTGAATAAAAGTAACCAATGGATAATTGATAGTGGATTCTATAATCATATGACTGGTGATAGAAATAAATTTGAGGACATTGGACCATACAAGGGTGGTTGTGTTAAATTTGGTAATGATATTCTATGTGTTGTGAAAGGTAAAGGTACAATTTAATTGACTAAAAAAATCAAGTGTGACAATCTTTACTAGGTCGAAGGACTTAACTATAATTTGTTGAGTGTTTCATATTTAAAAAAATTAAGGGTACCGAGTTAAATTTAATTATAGGAAGGCCAAGATATATGATGTTGATAGTAAGCTAATTGGAAGTAGTAATCAGACAAGAGGTAAATTGTTCCATCTAGATTTATCTAATGAGACATGCTTGTTTGCACAACAAGAAGATGTTTGGTTATGGCACAAGAGGTTATGTAATGTAAACTTTAACAATTTTGTGAACATTATTAAAATGAAGAAAGTAAGAGGGTTGTCAAAACTAAAGAAGTTAGACAATTCTATGTGTAAACAATGTCAATTGGGGCCCGTTTGTTTGCTGGAATTAACCTGGAATAGGGAAATGGGAATAGGAAAATTGGAATAAATCTATTCCTAAAATTTGATTTATTCTCATTTTGGGAAAAAATTGGAATAGATTTATTCCAATTTTCCTATTCGAGGTTAATTCCAGCAAACAAACAGGCCCTTAGAAAAAATGACTAATTCTAGTTTCAAGAGCAAAACATATACATGTATGATATTTTGGAATTGGTTCATACTAACCTTTGTGGCCCTATTGATGTTTAAATATATTGTGGAGATAAGTATTTCATTTTATTTTTTGATGACTACTCTAGGATGAGGACTATGATGTTTCTGAAAGCTAAATCTAATATTTTTTCAATTATTTAAGTGGTATTTGGCCAAAGTTGAAAAAGAAATAGGGAAGAGCTTGAAGTGTTTGATATCTGATAGAGGTGGTGAATTCATTTCCAATGAGTTCAACACATTTTGCAACAATAGAGGAATTAAAAGATAGACGTTAGCACCGAGGAC
Source organism: Cupressus sempervirens (assembly GCA_028749045.1). Taxonomy (NCBI): domain Eukaryota; kingdom Viridiplantae; phylum Streptophyta; class Pinopsida; order Cupressales; family Cupressaceae; genus Cupressus; species Cupressus sempervirens. The sequence continues at coordinate 388,650,454 of CM053788.1, read as the reverse complement.
CCTTCCTAAGAATGGCATAGTTGAAAGGATAAACAGATCAATAATGGACTATGCTAGAACACTGATGATGGAGAAAAATGTATCACATAAGTATTGGAGAGAAGCTATTAGTACTATTTTCTATACGTTAAATAGAACAAGTCAAGAAAGGTACAAATGTTACACCTTTTGAACTATGGTATGGATATGCTCCTAATGTGAAATATTTCAAAATATTTGGAAGCAAATTCTATATTTTTAAAGATAACAGGAATGGAAAACTTGATGCAAAGAGTGATGAAGTTATATTCCTAGGATATTTCACAAAAAGTGAAGCTTACAATTGTTTAAACTCTAATGCTAACAAATTTGTGGAAAGTTCAAATGTGAAAGTTGATGAATTTACAAAAAGAAATGATGTTTAATGTAAGGAAGAACTTGAAGATTATAGTACATTCATATATGTTAATAATGGTTCTCCCAGTACTCCTACTTAACAAGAAAACCAATCTACAGTTTCTCAATAGACAGGAAATGACTTAGTGCAACAATAGGTTGTCGAGTTGTAGATAGTGGGTGTCAAGCAACAGGCAAAAGATGTTGAGTCATAGATAAGTAATTTTGACCATCAGATAGACAATGGCAAGCATGTAGAACCTAAACTAGAACCTGAACAAGAAAGAGATAATGTTCTTGAAATTATTTTCCAAGATGAACCTATTGAAGAAGAAAGAAGGAGGCTACCTTTGCTAGCCAAGTATGTAAGAATACATCATAAACCTAATCAAAACATTGGAGAAGTAGAATCTAGTGTTATGATAAGAAAGAGACTCAAAAATGATACATGCTTACTTTGTGAATTTGAGCCCAAATTGGTAAAGGATGTTCTAGACAATGATTGGATCCATGCAATGAATGAAGAAATTGAATAGATTGAGAAGAAAAATACTTGGAACCTAGTACCTAGACCAAAAGACAAGAATTTAATTAGAACAAAGTGGGTTTTTAGGAATAAGCTAAATGAAAAAGGTGAAGTTACAAGGAACAAGGCAAGATTGGTATGCAAAGGATATGCTCAAGAAGGAGTTGACTATGGAGAAAAAATTTCTCCTGTAACAAGACTAGAAGGAGTCGAAACTCTACTTGTATATTTAGCCTACAAATACTTTGAGGTATATCATATGGATATCAAATCTACATTTTTGAATGGTAAACTTGAGGAAGAAGTGTACGTAGAACAACCTAAAGGATTTGTGGACCTAGACAAGAAGAATATGGTATATAAACTAAATAAATCTCTATATGGATTGAAATAAGCTCCAAGAGCATGGTATGAAAGACTACACAATTATTTGATGAAGATTGGTTTTGAAAGGACAAATGATAACAGTAATCTATACTTGAAGACTGGTAGGAAAATGAAGTACAATTATTTGAAAAAAAAATTGATGACATTATATTTGGAGGAAAAGAAGCATTATGCAAATCATTTGCTGATGAAATGAAGAAGGAATTTGAGATATCAATGTTTGGTGAAATCAAATTATTTTTTGGTTGGAAAGTATATCAAATGAAGTTTGGTATTTTAATTATATCAAGAAGATACTAAAAAAAAAGGAATGGAAGAATCAAGATTAGTGAACACACCTATGTCTATAGGACATAAGTTATCTAAAAGTGATGAATCTATGATGTCAAGAAAACACTATATAGATCAATGATTGGAAAATTACAATGTGTTGTTCATAGAAGACCTAACATTACATTAGTTTTTGGGATAGTTTCTAGATTTTTAGAAAATCCTAAGGAGAATCATATGATGGCAGTGAAAAGGGTATTGCGATATCTTAAAGGTGTAGAAGATTATGTATTGTATTACAAGAGAAGTGATAGATTTGAACTAAAAGTATTCACTAACTTTTATTTGGAAGGAAATGTTTATGATAGAAAAAATACTAGTGGAGGTGCATTCTTTCTAGAAAAGAGGTTGGTTTCATGGACAAGAAAGAAGAAGAACTATATTTCCCAATCAATAGTCGAGACTAAGCATGTGGCAACTGTAGTGAATTGTTCAAATATTATGTGGATCAATCAATTACTGAAAGGAATGAAAGAAGAAATTATAGATCCATTGGTTATATATTGTGATAACACAAGTGCTATCAACATATAAAAGAATCCAGTAATGTACACTAAAACAAAGCACATTTCTATCAAGTGTCACTACTTGAGAGAACTAGTTCAAGACAAAGAAGTAAAGTTAGAATATGTGCACACCAACGAACAAATTACTGACATATTCACTAAATTCTTACCTAAAGATGCTCATGAATATCTTAGAGGTAAACTAGGGGTAATTCTCCTAAGAAAAGAAAATTAAGAAGAAATGTTGCATTGCATAAAATGTGCTAATTAGAATACCTTACACATTGATGCAGACAATTCTGGAGGTGCCTCAAGTAGTCAAGTACAATAAAGAAGAAGAAGAAAAAGCATGAAATATCAGTCTAGACAAATGAAAAAATTCAGCCAGACATGCAAATATCTACATAATCAAGATGTATGAAGACATAAGAGATAGCGTCTTTGTCATTATTGTCAATGAGGGAGAGATTTGAATAGAACTAGAGAGTATGTAATGTATACAAGAGGATGTCTGAACTTGGACTTAAAGAGAGTTTTTAAAATTGCATAGATAACTAAGGATATTGAAAGTGGACTCTTTTGGATTGCATGGTAACAAAGAGGGATATTTTATTCCTATAAATAAATATATTTGAGGTGTTTTCATCAATGAAAAAGAGGGAGATTGTTGGAAGCTACAATTTGAATAATTTTTGTATTGTCATTAATGTCAAATCTACTAATGTGACATGTTTCTATCTGATCTAAATGTCATATCTATTTGATTGATGAAGAGGATTTGAGAAGTTTCTCATAAAAAAAGAACCTAGAGGAAAGGTTGAGTTATGAAAGGGAAGTTACAATGGACATTTGATTAGTTATACTTTGAAAAGACAAACTAATTATTTAAATCATGTTGATATTCAAGTCTTGACAATGCAAGACAAGCTAGATCACTAATATAAGACTTGATCGAGAAATAGAGTAAAGATCAAGGAATTTTGAAGACTATTGATGTTAGTATAAATCAAGCCATAGTAAGTGTCGAGAAAATTCAATGTTGACTGGGCATTAGTATTGAGCAAGAAAACAAGTTGATATTAAGCTAGAAGTTCTACAACAAGTGAGCAGTTCAATGATGGCTGAGTGTCAGAACTTAGTAATGGTCAAGTGACAATATTTTGAATGTGTATGAGAAATCATGATTTTCAGCTAACTCAGTTAATTTATTGGGATATGGAAAGCATGTCGAAGATAAGGATTGATGATTTGGATCATCTAATTCAAGGAGACGATTAGGTAAGTGATCTAAGAGATAAATTTGATGAGAAGTTTCTAGAAAAGAAGGAGATGTACAAATACAATGAACATGATGAATCAAATCAAAAACTCTAAGATCTATGGAAATTGTAAAGATGGAAAAGGACCAGAATTACCTATTTAAGGAGGTACATAGACAAACTTTAGTATGAGCATGAATGAGATATGAAAAGAAGAGAACAGAGCAGAGAATATGTGCATGTTTTCAAGTAAGATGGAAAAAATTTGTTGAGGTTGATAAGAAAATCTAGGTAGGAGGCTTAAATTTGTTGTGAAGAGAAAGGTGAATTATTTAAGGGTTGCCAAGAAAAGCAAGGATAGAGGTGACAAGGAAGGCTTATCAGAGAATCAACACATGAGCTAAATAGAGATCTGAACCTAAAAAGTGAGCTATAAATCTTACAAATAAAATCCTATTATTTTCTTTCTAATCATTGTAAATAGATTGTATTAAAATATTTTTAATCAAAGGTTGACCTAACAATCATTTAGGACTTAATAGTCTATGTAAATCCTTTAGCAAGGTGGCATTCTAATAGAATGATCTAAAGTCCTCTAACAAGGCCACTCCTAACATTATGATTAAATCCTCTAACCAGGTCATATTTAACAGTGTGTATTGTAACCTTTAACAGGGTTGGCTCCTAACAGGGCTCACTTTAGAAGAGTGAAAAAGTGGTGACATGTTGCTGGTGGTTTTTCCCAATTTAGGTTTCCACATTAAATTCTAATGTCAAACTTGTGTTGAATTTTTATGGTGTTCTACATTTCAAATGTTTACATTCAAAAAAGTCTATTATATTAGGATAGTGAACTACTAGTTAACTTTGTTATGAAGTTTATGATAGAGGCCAAGTTGCAGTAGGATAATTATGATAGAAGAATGTTTGATTGTTTGATTGTTCAATCTGTACTAATGGACCTTGAGTAACTGATTCACCCCACCCCCCAGTTATTCTAAACTTTTGAACAATAAGATGGGGGAATGAATTATAATTCTCATCTTAATCAATAATGGTAACAACTTTCATTGAAAATATTGGAATTAAATCAAATATTCGAGATTTCCTACCTCTCAAAATTGAGAAAAGATGGAGAAAAAATTCCAAAACTCAATCAAATTGGATGAAACCTTTAACAATGTAGAGAAATCCCAACAAAAAATCCAAGGAGCCACTGCTCATGAAGATACAGATAATGGATCAAACCCAACAAGCACACATGCCATATTCTCCATTGCAAATTGGAGCAGAATCTAACTCCTCACCAAAAGGAAAAGGTGACAAGTGAGTGAAAATAACTCACTTTTCAACATGAAAGAACTTTTTCAAAAGTGACTTTTAAAATAGGTCACCTAAATTTTTTAATTAAGTTATCAACTTTTCCCCAAAAAATAATTAAATCAACTTTGAATAATTAGAATCCAACTTCTTATTGACTTGTGATAAATCTATGGCACCTAAATTTAAGGAGCACCATCAAAAAACTAATAACCTAAAAAGTCTGCCATTTGAATTTAAAATCATAGTTTCAAAGTCCCAAATTACTATGACTACTAATCTCACAATGGATCCAATGGATCTCCTATCTTATCAAAATATTACAAACATGTGTTTTCAAGTCTATAAGCACCAACAACTCAAGTTTCTAAAAAATGTAGATAAGGAATTGTCACTCTTTTGCCATCAAATCTTTAAGGATCAGGCATATACATCACACATGGGAGGTGTGAGAAAAGAGAAAATAAAGGAAGAGAATGATGAGAAGCAATGCAAAGATGCTAAGGATCAGTATATGGAGGAAGTGAAGAGAAATTTGTTTAAGAGCAAGAAAGCTTTAGTTTCATTGTCCTCATTCAATAATTTTATAAGGAAAAGTCATCAAAACATGAGATACGTACTAATTCAATGTTAAAATATTATAAGGTTTCATTGATTAATATTGAAACTAAATAGACAGAGTCCACACACACAAAAATAAGGGCCTAATCTGGTGCTTTGAACTTGCTCCCTCTAATTTTCATTGATACTACCAATATCCTTATGAGAAAATAGACACTCAAAATTTCATAGTTGTGTAGAAAATGGCCTACCTAAGGACCTTTTTATACACCTTTTTTAAAGGGATCACAAACAATATGACGTAAACACCAAGCTTTTTCTTTTTCTACAAATTTGTCATAGATGCTTTCATGCACATATGTCTAGGATCTATCACAACAACATTGGCCCTGAAGAAGAAAGTGATTTGATAAGCATTGGTCAAATATTTGACATAAAATATTAGATACATATATGAAACCAAACTCCTTTCCTGGTTGAAAAATAAAGTGAACTGTGCAATCTCTGTAGCTTGATCAACATCTACATCTTCGCATATAATAAAATGAGACTTCCCTCCTAGTTCAAGTGTCACTAGCTTAAGGTTGCTTCCTGCAACTACTTTTAATACCTTTTGACCAGTGGAATTTGATATTGTGAATGTAAGCTAAGAATAAATGACCACAAATCATTCATCATCAAATTTGGGTAAGTATTTTCAATTAAGCCTACTCGAACCTAAAGAAAATAAGAGATGGATGCCTAAAGAATAGTCATAACTAACTATGTTGGACTCAAATTGAGTAGCCTTCTTAGAAGGCTTCAAAAATATAACACTCTATGGGGCATGATGTTTTCAATAGATATATCAAAAAAATACCATTATAATCTAATGCTAACTCAAGGGTAGTTAATCCTCAGAGATAGAATAATCAATTTTCTACCATTACAGGACATATTGTCCTTAATACAGAAACAAATTTCTTATTTCAATGAAAAAATAAAAAATTTAAAAGATAGTCTTAATAAATAAGATGCCACATCCCTTTTATTTCATTTTAAAATTCTTTGTCCGCCAAGACATGGAGAATTTGTAAACATTTATGCAAACTAAGACAAATTGGCCTTCTTCTAGTATATAAATCTGGTGCATTCATATACTAGACCAGTAATGTTCCAACAAAAAAAGAACAAATGATTCTAGTATCGTTACTCCCCAATTAAATATTGAGAAATAATTTGTTGTAGACTTTCATTGAGCAGCCCAATATGAAATAAATATAATAGTTGAGATACATTAACTGTGCATGCACAGAATTGAGGGTTGCATCTTTAGACATGCATAAATAGGAAAAAGATAAACATAGTAAGTACATTAATAAAACATGTAAATAATTAAGCACCTTTTCAATATCCATGAGTTTTGACATGGCAGCTCCTACAGTTGGGTCAAAGCCAAAAATAACATTCAGGACACCGAGAGGCAGTCCAACCTAGGTAAAGCCAAAATATAGAATATGTTTATTTATTATCATCTTCACAAATCAAAAGGTTCAAGCTATAATATTATAAAATCATATTTAGCTGGTCAAAGAAAAACACTACTAAAATTGATCTCATCAAATGCATCACTAATGGTGCCCCCCTCCTATTGTTATTTTATCAAAATATGCAACTAATCACATAGCCTTCCCATTGTGGCATTAATCTCAGTATTAAAAAACCAAAGGTAGTTGGGATGAATTGAAGGAATGTTTAGAAAAAAATGGCCATAATTATTTATATGTTCAAATTAGTTTATATCCATGGTTACCAAGAATTGGGAACAAGTATTGGTGTGCCAGTTTTCATAAAAAGGGAGACCAGAACTCAAAAAACTTAGAATATATAAATTTCTTAAAAATAAAAAACTAACACTTCTGAAGTACTAAAATAAATGTCAACTTCACCATCATGTCATGAATAGTTAAATTTTAGACCATAATCATCCAAACGCAATAAATGGGAAGCAAGTAGAAAATGCCATTATTGAAAAAAAATGATTTTGATAAAGCTTCACTTCACATGGATATCTTAATCATTTTTATTGTTTCTCTCCTTACTAGTACATCATTGGGCTTAACTAAAAAAATATTTCTACTAGAAAAAAAAAATTGTACAATTTTATTGAAAAATAGAAAATTACAAGACTTGGTGTATTTATTTAATTCTTTAAGTTATTTTAAGCCAAACGCCAATGCTTTAGAATAATAACCAATTTAATTTATATGATATATGAGAAACTTATAAGAAATTTTTTTACTTTTGGAAAAAAAATTCTAAAAACATGCAGAGATGCAAGGGAAACCTCCTTGAGACACATAGAGATGCAAAATATTTCATCCAACATTTTTTTCAAGGGTTTTTACTTCAATAGGTACCATATTTTCCACCTAGCTATGTAATGTAGAGATTAAATCCCTACTAGTAAGAAGTTGAACAGCTCCTTCCATTTGCACCATGTTATGCTTACTTAACTTCTAAGGACCAACAAAGACTACTTTGACCCTATCACGTGATAAGATGAAACTTTTAGAACCTTTAATACATAGGAAATTTTCCTTCCCATTAATTCTTTGGGAGCATGAGCATTGACTTGAGCACATGACATTTAATTCTTGTCCATTATTGATAAAGGGAAGCATTGTCTTACCTTATCCTAATGCTTCAATGGTAATTATATGCTCAAAAATATTACCAATAAACTTGAGAGTTGATCTATCCAACAATACCCTACAACCATTACTGACAGTAGAAGCAACCAAGCCGCTTTCTGACAGCTATTCATCACTTGCATAGCATAGTTGTCGCAATAGTGTCATAATGTAACACCCTGCCAAGGGATCCAAAAGAACTAACCAAAAGTTTTACTAAGTTTTCCAAACATTTTTTTTAAAGAATAACATATAACAACAATCATAAAGTAGCAGAAGCAATAACATACAATCGTACATAAGCAAACATAATTCCTTAAGGATCCCAAGATGTTGAATCACATTTAAATTCTAATTAATACTAAGTCCAATAAATAACACATCCACGTAAAATAATAATTACGAGTCCAAGTCCATTTAAATAATATACATTTTTTTTGAATCCCATTTGCCAATAAATTTTGGAATGCTCAATCATCCACTGTACATGTCACTAGGTATGAAAGGTTGAAAGCATATACATTTATAAAAATAGATTACATCATTCCTTTCAGATCCATGAAATAAGATACAATGCACAAGTGAAATCATCCATCATAAAGATATAACCATCCATCATAATACACAAAGATAGAATGAAAGGAAATGCAGACAAAGAAATCCAACAATGGCATCAACAAACAGATCTCAAAGGTAAGAGTAAAAAGCACTACCACCCAACCATGCGGTAACCCAAAATGGTCCACTCCCACCACACTAAGGAGATAGTCTCAAGTTCCAAATAGGATATCAATCCCAAAATAAAAAGTAATATCTAATTCAACGAAACACTATAAGTAATCTAACTCAAACGTTCCAAGATAAATTGACATATAGACCGAGAGGCCAGCAAAGACACGTAGGGAATCTACTATGCAAGTGGGCAAGTTTCATCACATGAATCAATGCTAGAGTTACCCTAGCAGTCTAACTTGACCCTAGGCCCCTAATGACTCTATGCGGCACTAGTATCCTTTCATACTGACAAGGCATACTAACGATGCATGGTCCCAACCAAGCATCCTCTCTACCCCCATCCTAGTTTGTACTAGCACTTGAGGCATGGGCAAGAAAAGACAAAGACTCTTATTAGTTTTATTTTATTCCCATTTAGTGTAGTGTTTTCACTTATTAAAAAACCTACAATGGGTTACCCTGACAGCCACTTTGGGCCCCAACCTCCATCGCAAGCCACTTCCTAACATTACATATAGATAACCTACCCTAAGCTCATAAAATCAAAATTCAAAGAATCATAGTATTTCACCTTAGTCCTATACAAGTGACTGGAAAGCATCAAAAGATAATTAATAATAACCCCTCAGTTCTTTACAAGCAATTGAAAAGCATCCCAAAAATATCTGATTAATAACTGAAAAAGGTTAAGTCAAATATGTCATAACATTCATCTTGTTATCCCACAAGAACACTGACAGAAATAGAAAAACAATATAACAAAACTCATCATAGAGCATACCAAACACATTACCATGGTTGAGTTTAAAAGATCAAGATCAATTCATCATAATGTCATAAGCACAGAACTCCCAAGCCTCTAGTAGACATCTTATAACTGGTCAACACTCTAGTCAACCCAAACCCAAAACATAGACAACATACAAATAACAACGTAGTTTCATAGTTTGGTTTGATTTTGAAAATACATAATTGAGTTAACAATAAGGTTTCAGTTTTTGTTTTCAATGTAAGTTTTCGAGTACATAAGTTTAACACTTTAACCCTTACTATTTAACCCATTTCTTGTATTGAATAAAATGCACAATTACTCTTATCTTATGAGATAATTCAATAATTCATTATTTTAATAATTTAGTAATTAAATTATTTTAAATTATTATTTAAATAATTAATGATTATTTTAATAATCAAAATCATTAAATAGTAACATAATAATATAGTTAAACTTAACCCAATAATATTTAATTAAATATTATTAAATTTAACTAATAATTATGAAAGGTAATTATATTAATATATTATTAAATTTTAATTCATAATAATTAATAGAACTATTAATAACTAATTAAAATTAACTATATTTAAATATATTTAAAGTTTCATTAATAATTAAATTAATAATTAATAAAAAATTATTAATAAAATTATTAAGTAATAATAAAATAATAATTTTTTTTATAAAAAATATATCAAAAAAGCCTGTGATTATTTTAAAAGCTCGTCGGCTTTGCTTCCGTGACAACAGGTGTAACTAATGTTCACGATAGCACGCTTGTTGTGTAGCTTTTAAAAGCTACCAGTAGCCTGTGCTACCGTGGCTGGGGGGAAAGAGTATGGTGGGAGGTGGGAAATTTAACGGCCCACCTCCCCACCAATATAACATGGCATATTTTTTTGTTTTTTTTTTTTTTAAAATAAATTTTTAATAACAGACCTCCCTAAATTCAATTTTTTTAATATATATATATACAAAATTTCTATCAATACTCTAATAAGAAAACTATAGCAAACCATTCAAATTTTCAATCTAAAAATTTCTATTTCTTTCAAAACCCTTCTCTAATTAATTTATAACTTTAAATCTACAGAACGAAGGTTATACTAATCTTTTAAATCTTCAAATATAAAAAATAATTCAACAAGCATACTAGTAATTTCAAAATGAAATATTGAAAGATTTGTCACAATGAAATTTAGATAATCAATTCACAATCACGATGAGGATAGGAATATTAAATAACATAATTATTGGGTGAACAAAACACAAGGATCTACCTGGTTATGATGTTAAATTCACAAACAACCAAAGATTATGAGAGAAATCTCTTCTCTCAAAACCTTCTCTCTGAAAAATTCCCTTCTCCAAAATTCCTGATCCCTGGAAAATGGACGCTCAAATGCTGATAAGGAGTTCTCTCCTAAATTTGAGGCACTGATTTTGCAATCACCTGAGGGAACTCCTTGATCACAACTTTTTAACTCATTGTTATCTTTTTCAAAACTTCATGCATACTTTATGCAATTTTAAATATCTTTAATGAATTAATTTCTTTTTCACTCTTTAATTTATTTTCGAAGCGTTAAATGATAAAATATTTATTAACTTAAATAATAATAATATTTAGCACTTATTTAAAAATGATCTCCTAAATATATTATTAAATTAAATTAATATTATTATGTCTCAAACTAGACTATAATTTTCTCTTTAAAGTTAATTCCTTTATTTAATTAATACTCCAATTAATTAAATATAATTAAATATATAATTAAATATTGAAAATATCATAATTATTTTTCATTAAATTAAATCATTAATTTAATCTTTTAATTTGACTTAATTAATAGAAAAAATCATAAAAAAATTACAAGACTAAATATGAAAACCCATCATAAAATACCACATACAAGGTCAAACTCAAGGGTTATAATCATGAATTTACATCATACAATGAATTTGGAAGGGTAATCATCATAGATACTTGTCCTAATTTTCTAGGACAATTGGTTTAAAGGTTAGGATTTGGACTTAAGAATTTATCTCACCTCTCTTACCATTGAGATATTGCGATATGGTATGCTCATCTTGGCAATTCAGAGAAGTCGATACCCGTTACCTACAATCTACATAAAATCCATGCATGTACAAACACATATATACTAAACTAAACAAGCAATGGTAGGAAGTGGTGCATCACGTAGATCCCAACTAGCAGGTGACTATGACTCCCTTCCTTAACCACATCAGAAATGTCATACATAAAAAAAGTATACATGCACACCATACACATGTAGTATGGGGTAAGTATCCATAAGAAAAAATCTATAATAATCCATCTAACTAATCATCATCAAATAACTAAAATCATTGTAATAATCATCATCAAGGTATAATCATGCATACATGACGTAAATAATACCAAGTAGTATCATCATAAAATCAACCAAGTGTGAAACAATATTTGATATCTGAAAGATAATGCTACTAATCATCAAGCATAAATTGGCCTAAAAGAGTTCTACAATAATAATAAAATTTAAACTAGGGGTAGGCACTACACGTAACTATGATGACAAGATTTGACAAATAAACATTTTTTGTACAATGTAGCTATCTCAATTGTGATGGATGACTAGAAGCTTAAACCATTGTGCAATTGTGAAGGTGTATTGTCACAATTGCGACATCATGAATAAGAACTCTTGTCTCTTCCTTCTTCCAAGTTATAACACTATCAGCCATCACCATTATGACAGATCACCTCACTATCACAATTTGAGATAGAAAAAGTCTAACAATTATTCAGTGGGAGCCAATTTGTGGTTTTGTCACTATGGCAGCAAGTAGAGGTCATAATTGCAACAACTTGGCATCACATAATGGATCTAAATTTAGTAGTGCTTATTCCTTGAAACTTGCCAAAGGGTCTAAAAAAATGCATGTGCCCAATGGAAAGAAACTATAACCACCCAAGGTTGAGAAATTTGTAATGGAACTACATATTCCTATGTCAAACTCACAAAAGGGAAAGGGAAATGCGCCAATGTTTTCAAAACTAAAGGTTCATTTGTTATATTGATCATCTTGGACATCCCTTATCCTAACCTATTTTATCAAAGGAAGAAATAAAATAAGATTTCGCAATCTCCTCTAGATCTTGTCACTCAACATTCCAGGGCATTATCAGTTCCATGAGCTTCTCACAAAGAAAATAAGGGAAGGACTTTCATTGTTGAGATGATATGATGCAATTCAAGGTAGGAGAATCCTCAAAGGAGATGTCCTAGCCCCCAGCAAATAACAACATAGTAGAAACACAATAATGATACAAGATCTGATATCAAATCACAACTCTTTATTCATAAAATAACTATTACATGCAACGTGTCAAGCTGTAAGGCCTTCTCGGTTACAACCAAATACAATAGCAATTACAATAATAGTTCTGCAAGATCCCTCAAGATCTAATCCAAACCCTAGCTAGCCTAGATCCACACCCTGGTAGAAACCTCCACAATCTCAACTTGTGCTCCCAAGCCACCAAGCAACCTCCTTGTTTCTAAACTGCAGCCACTAGCTCTTCTCACAAACTCACAACTCCACCACAATCCTACTATAAATTGCCTCACATTCAGCGTTCTATCCATGGACTCAAGAAAACTCACTCCTCTACTTCCTCCTTCTCTCCAAGCTTCTTCTAAGAAGAGATCACACCTTGAAGCTTGATTAGAAATGGTCATATGTCTTGCTTAAATAGGAACTTTCCACCCAAGATGTTACCAACACAACCAATGTGGGATAAAAGGTAAATGCAACTACCTTTCAACAAATATTTGATTCCCACCCAAATACAACTAAGCACCACCATGTGGCCCAACAAATATTAAATGCATGATTTAAAAAAATGTCCACAAACTTCTAGAATTCCAACTACAAATCTTGATAAATGGAATGACAACCATTTTTATTTAATTTTCTATTTATGCCACCTATGCACCTCGAAAATAGAAATTCCTTTTTTCTCCTTTTCCTTTTTATTTTTTGATTTTTTATTATTTCTCCTCTAATTTTCATCACTTTCTCTTTCCTCCACAATTTTTGTTTTTTTAAATTTTCCCATGCAAGATGCTCCTGCATCATGATAGTACCTTAGGTTGTAATTTTAGTGCCTATGGTGATGGGGACACAACCCAAGCATAGAATGGACACAATAGGAAAGGGAAAATTTTATTAATTGTCAAAATATGCTAGTACACTTAGTGCAGAGAAACAGACTCCAAAACATGCCCTATGGGCTTACAATAGCATAAGTTTGGAGATAAGTTCTTCTCCCAGTACCTTCTCTCAAACTCCACACTGAACTACCTTTTACAATGCCAAAAATGTTCTTAAATAGACCCCAAAGGGTTAAGGATTAGGAATACATTCTAGAAAGTGCTAGTAGGCATCCATTGACCAAATAGAAGGCTCTAGAAGTCGCATTAGAAGTCAGCACAAAATTAGAAGAATCCAAAAATGGTAACCGAACTTTCGGGAGGCATAACTTTTGAACCGTAGCTCCAATTGACAAACCGTTTACATTTTTTAAAAGCTTTCAAATTGATCTATAGCCCTATGGACCAGCTTCACTTATCCCCCATTTTTAAGCCCTATTTGAGGTCATTTAATGCCCCTAACCTGACTTTGAAGCATTCTTAGGATGTCTCCAAAAATTGAAAACTACGATAACTTTCAAACCGTGGGGCCTTTTGACCTGATTCTTTTTTTGAAATGCTCTAAATTACAATGGCAATCTTCTGACCAATTTACACCTTCTAGTTCACCAAAATGATGGCTCAATTACATACTCCTATTTTTTTGACATTTACACATATCCCAAGGTGTTCAAATACTCTAACCTAGAACACTGATAGTGGAACTGTGAGAGTTGGAACCTTTATTTGACCCAAATGGGTATCTAGAAATGAAAACACGTGAAACAAAAACTAAGTCTAAGTACATTTTTTTGGATGACACAGGATTGCCCTTATACCTCTGGATGCTCCTACATCATATGGCCACACTTGGACCATCCATGATTCCTTCCATAAAATTGCTAGTTTGATCTATGGAACAGACTACTACTACTCATGTACCATCTTCCCATCTTGGACCTCACCTTCATTGAAATTAGTTTGTGCATGAACATACATGATAAAGGATTGAGAGATGGCCTTAGCTTAGGAGGCTATGGCATAGCTTGGGAGTGCATCTTTAGGACCTACATTTTCTTCTTCATTTGCATTCATCCTTGCTTCTTACACAACATTTTATTTTCTTGGGCATGCATCTACTTCATTTATCTCTCTTTTCCTTGAATTGGGAGTAATGATTAGGCTTTAGACCAAATAGGTCCAAGTGTTCATCTCTACCTCACAAGTGCCTCTTCTTATCACCTCACTTCTAGATATTACCCTTCACAAGATCAATCAACATGCTACATACACAAATTGCTTTGAGATCCTTTATGTCTATTGCATTTGTGTCTCTTTTGTACCAACATTTCCCTAGTGCCAAAAGGTTAACACAAAAAATAATAGGTTAGTACCTCCTTCCTTCTAGTGTAATCTTGAGAAGGGTTCTCTCTAGGGAATTGGGCATCATAAATCTATATTTGAGGACCCTCTCTCTATCTCAGTCCTTGTAGTAGAGAAAGCCTCAACTTCTTTAGAGTTTATCTTCACTTCTCTTATGGAGGTTGGCAGAGAATCTTCTTCATTACTAGTTTCTCAAGAATCATCCTTTAGCACTAATGTGTGGATTCTTTATTCTCTAGATGACATTCCTATTCTAACAAAAAAACTTTAAAAGATCTTCATCTTTGGACACTATCAAGGTCCAAAATGAGGATATATTTAGTTCTTCATCTTTGATTGTAGTTTTTAATATGCATTTTGGACCATATTTATATTTTTTTCATTATAGTGCCAGGATCACTCATCCTGTGATCAAGTTTGGGAGGGAGATGATCTATTTGCATATGATCTATGATATTAGAACCACTTATGAATCTATAACATTAGCAATCATACATGTTCACCTATGTGTGACTAATTTTTATTGTTTTTGCCTCCTAGAGAACCTTTGTACTATGTTAGTACCTAGAAATAAGAGGTTTTCTATCATGAACCTTCCTCTATTTGTTGTTTATTTATTCTATATGTCATGATCTTGAATTTTAAATTGAGGGATGATGCATGGTACTAGGGGCATTTAGGCTCCCCTTTAATGTTGACCCAAATTTTAATTTTTGATTTTCATGTTCTCATCTTTGGATCAATGCCATGGATTGTGATGATGATATCCCCTAAGAGTAGATTTTCATCATAACTTATGGTTTTTTATGCCAATATTGTTGGATCCCCCTATGTGTCTTGTGTAAGATGCAATCTTGTCATTGCCTACTCCTTTTTCCTTTCTTGAACAAGTCATGCTCCCTAATGAGTAGCATGGATTGTCTTGTAGATGGGTCATGTTTATATCTATGTATCTTACTCACTCTTTTTTGTTGATGCCTCATCTATACCAAATGGTATTTTCTTCCTTGAAATCAACCTTCCTTTGTGGGGGTCAAACCATTATCTCATCTTAATGGGGGTCAAACAGCCATCTATATTTTCCTTCATAGGGGCCAATCTAGCATTTCCTTTACAAGGTCCAATCTATTGTTTCCTCCACAAGGTCCAATCCATTGTTATTTAGCTTTCATGGGGGTCATTCCACTCATTGACACTTACAAAGTTGCCCTCTTATATGACATGGAATAACATCTCTTTACATCTATATCAACACACCTATTAGAAATCTTTGTTATAGGCATCATTATCATCTAGCATGCCCCTATATGTCATTAGACACAATTGATGTTGATAAAAGAAGGGAGAAATTGTTGAACATAAGTGATGTTATAACAAACAAGGTCAGAACTGAGCTACGAGTTGTATGTAGAAGAGTTATATCAGTTGTTATATTTCCATTGATGTCAAGCCTAGCATAATGAAGGATATAAATCTATAATATCAATAAGGAAAGGCATAATAATAATTTATGTAATTTTCAATCATTTGAAGGATGTAGTGTTGAATGGAGAAATGAATGATATTTGTTAGAAGATGAAATAAAGAAGTTAAGTATGTGAACCTAATTGGGAAACTAATCAATTTGTCTATGGAAATATTTTTTTTTTTAAATTGTTTTACATGATCTAATGAAGTGTTCAGAGGATGTACAAGTAAGTTGTTTTGGTTGGTAAAGAAATGAATGATTTTCAAAGTAAAAAGAGAAGGAAACAGTAAGTTGCACTAAGATAGAATGGTGATCATTAAATGAATAAGTTGGAAGGTCAAGTAATTAAGTTAGTACTAACCAAGCACAAGTGTTACCAAGAAAGAATAGTGATAACCGAGAAAGAACGGAGATAACTAAGTGTAGTATTAATCGAGTGATGGAGCATTGAGAAAAGAAATAATACAATTATATAAAGTTGAACAATTTGTAATAGATTGAGTAGAGGATAACATCAAGAAAGGATTTGGAATATTCTAGAAGATTCTAACATAAGGAAAAAGCTAGTTGGCAAGATCAATGAAGGATATTAATAAGGAAAGATCATATAGCAAATATTTATGGCTTTTTTTGCAATCAAAAGGGAATGCACAAAGTTTGAGGTTAAAACATTTTCTCAAGTCTCTAGATTCAATTTATTTAAGCTGAAAGGTGATTGAATGATTGTAATTAAGTATAAAACCCCTTATGAATGTGATGAAGCAAAAAAAAATGTCTATATAAGGAAGAGACAAGAAGGCAAATGTTGTTGGTCTATTTTCTAGTCAAGTTGGTGGTAAAGGTTCTCAAGAAGTTGATACTGAGCATATCTATAGTGATGCATGAAGTGGAGTGAAGATTTGATGTGATGGAAAGTCCATAAGGAAAATAAATGAAAAGAATAGAGATATGAACAAGAAAAGTGAGTTGCATATTTATCAGAGCATTTTGATGTTACTCTCTAACAATTTTAGTAGAAAATCTCTTAACTGAGTGGATTTAACAATTCTATTTGAAAACCTTTTTGTAAGGTGACATTCCATTGAATATTTTTAATTCCTTTAGAGAGGCCACTCATTGAAGGGTGATAGCATCTAGATTATCTTTGGTGAAAATACCCTAATAGGATCACACCTAGAAAGTGTGTGTATAACCTTTAACAAGGTTGGCTCGTAACTAAGCTCACTTCAAAAGAGTAAATTGTTTTGGGTGACTAGTCCTAGGTGGTTTTTACCCTAACTAGGTCTCCACATTAAAAATATTGGTGTCAATCTATGGATGAATTTCTTACATGTTATTTTCTATTTTCATGTTAACACAGTCATTATTGCTTGCATTAAATTAATGAAACTAATACTCAACATAGGAAGGTGGCATATGTTTAGCAATTTATAGTTGAATGAATTAATGTGTTTACCAAGCTAATTTGTTCAAAATTTTAAGTTTTTATAAGTGTGGTGAATTTTTTTAAGGGCTTGAGGATAACTAATTCACACCCTCTTAGTTTTCTAACTATTGGTACCAAAGCTTTGGTTTTTGGAAGGGTAAGTTTGAAATACTTGAGCTAAAGATCTGAAGGTGTTTAAGAGAGAGGTACCAAATTTTAGCAAGGATAACTTCCCTTAATGGAAAATCAATATGAGGCTATACCTATCAAGAATTGGGGAATCTTCATTGTACTACCTAGTTAATCAATACACATTGCCACCCCCTAGACCTATGATGGTTGTATAGATGAGAGAAAAGAAAGAACACAACTCCTTGATGATAGAGATTGCTTCTAACTAATGTTGAATTTGATGATATCAAATATTGTTCTACTATAAAGGAAATGTGGGAAAAACTTACTCTTATTCATAAAAGGAGATCAGAAAGTGGTAAGAGAAAAATCTAGCATTTTAATAGAAAATTTTGATGACATGAGAATGTGAGAAGGTGAGAATATTGTGAAATATAGTAACCAAATCAAGGAAGTGGTTAATGCAATCATAGGGGTTATAGGATTCATAAGTAAAGAAGTTTTGGTAAGAAAATTTCATAGAAATTTATTACATATAAATGATATTAGATTTTCTTCTATTTGAGAGTTGAGATCTATACCTAGTAATGTTAATACTCTTTATGCTTTGTTGGTAGGCTAGCATCTTTGAGCTAAATAATTTTCATAATTGTTTACCTAAAATTAAAATTTATTTTGAGTCATCACAAACCATTGGAAGATCAAAGAAACAAGATATCTCACATTACAAATAAGATGAAAGTGATTATGAATCTAAGGATAAGGATCTAGAAGAGCTCGAGGCATTATTGGCTAGAAGGCTACCAAGAGGAAAAGGAAAGTATAAAGGTAAATTACCTTTGATATGTTTTAAATGTAACAAGGTTGGTCATATTGCATCTAGATGTCCTAACAGGAATAGAAATGATAAGAATAGCAAAAGGGAGAAGGTATACCAAGAAAATAGAGACTACAATGAAAAAAGAAAGAAGTCTTCTTACCTAGTAGAAGAAGAGGAGACTGAGTATGAAACTGTTGATCAAGATAATGGTGAGGAATTTGTTTATGCTGAAATGAAAGATGATTTTGGATATGAAAGGTATGAATATGGGGGGAAAAAAAATCTCAAGTTAGTAAGAATGATACATGGATTGTTGATAGTGATTGTTCATATCATATGACTTGTGATATTGATAAATTTGATAATAGTAAACATTATAAAGGTGGATTTTTTAGACTTGGAAATGATGCATCTATTAGAAAGGATAGGGTTGTCATTACACCAAAAAATTGACCTATTAATGCTTGATACAACCAATAGTTTTATAGAATCACAGGAGGCAGTTAAGCCATGTCATAAACCCTAGGAGGGATGTTGGCCCAATGCCAAAAATCCCCCTCACAGTGTTACTTTTTGTGGTCTATAGGTTTTGAACCTATGACCAAGCTCTGATACCAATTATTAGAAATGGGAAATACTAAGAGGGGGTGAATCAGTATTTCACAAATTTTAGCTCAAAACTAGATATTATTAACAACCTTATAACTTGCATATGAAAGTGAACTAATTATGTTGAACAGTAAACACAACCATGCAATAAGAGAATTTATAACACCATATTTTCTTAACTAGAGAAATCTAGGCCAAGGGAAAACCTTGGTGGGGATAGCTCCCACAAAATGATCCACTAATCAAAAGTATCTAGATAAGATATTAACCCTATTAAGAGTCTATTACATTTGTATAGTGTCTAGTCCTTGCTAGAGGACTTAGGATTTGTTAGAAGCTTTAAGCCTATTTGAATTTTTTATATTCAAATACAAAATGTATGCAAGATGAGCCCATTGCCCAAACATGCAATATACAATATAAAATTTAGTTCCTTAATACAAAGAGATAGATACAAAAACATCTTTTACATTATTTTTTATATCTTCAATAATTGATATTGTCTTTTCTTCTCAACACAAAACTTTTTCCCAATTCACATTCTGTTGATCATGCATTAAAATACACATATCACACATAACATATATTACTTTGTGAAGCTTTTCATTTTCAATCTTTCATTTATAACTATATAATTACAATATTATTTCCCAGTTGGCCTTCATGCATTATTATCTTTTTTTAAATTAGGGTTAATTTCTAAGGTCTTGTCCCTAATAAAAAAAGTAAACCCAAAATACCCATTTCTTTATTATTCTATGTTCTGCCTATATATTGTCGTACCTAATAAATTATCCCTAACTCTTTCTGTACTATTCATAACTATTATGCTCTCTTGCATACATCATCAAAATAGTCTATACTACCTTTTCTCAAGTGCACATGTTCCAATATAACTTATGTAAATTGTGCTGATCAAAAATATATCTTTTCAACGAGATAAACTAAGTGATACTTAGACCATTTTCTAAGTACTAATTGTAGACACTTAAAATTGTCTTAAACACTATATTAATTCATTTAATATTTCCTTTGACATTATAGTTAATTATTTATTAATTAATTATATTGGTCATATTCTTCTACTTATTTAATTAAATAAGTTCACGTTCCTAAAGTATTTAAATTTAATTCAAATACTTTCATCCCTAATGTGTTAAATTTATTTAATGCATGATCCTCCATAAATCCCCTTTTAAATAAATTTCAATTTATTTAATTCCCTCCATTCCATTAAATTCTCTAAACCTATGATTAAATTAAATCCTATCTAATTTAGTCTTAAACCTACCATAAAACTTAGTCTACAACCATCACTTTCATCCTTCTAAGCCTACCCACTTCTTAATCCTACTTAATTACCCTAAACACCTTGCTAAACCCTCTTTTAATCCTAAGTGTGTGCTCACACATGTGAGGAACCCTCACACTTTCCACACCCCTTATGCCTTTCACACCTCTTACACCTTTGTCCCACACTCCTTTCTTCAAGTTTGCTCACACATGTGTGAGAAAATTTTGAATGTTGACCACTTGCATGACTTGCTTACATGTTTCTCATGTGGCACCTATGTGGATGCCACATAGATTCCACCTCACCAGAGCCTCTTTCAAGCCTATAAATAAAGACCTTGTCTCAAGCATTTTTATCTCCCTCACATGCATTGTTATCATACTAGTTTGTCATTTGAGCTTGTTAGTGATTTTTCATGTTGCATACTAACCTTTGGTAGTTGATAGTTTTCATTGCATTTGCATTTTTAGATTAACTTGTTTCTTACATTTCTATTCTCATTTCACTTACATATTAGATTAGTTTCTTTCTTGCATTTCCACCTCCATAACTTTGAATGCTCTCAAGCATGGTTGCTTCCATAGCCATTGTTTGAGGTGTTCTTCATTCATTTAGCATAGGATCATTATCATACTTGCATTTTTCTATCAAGAGATTCACCATAGTTGTGTTTTGGGAGAGCACACCAACATCCCTCCAATCAAAAACACACCAATAGGGTCTCTCATGGGTGTCTTTGTTGAGTTGTTTGAGGTTGCTGGAGGACTTGGTTTTTTGGTTGCTTTGAGTTGTAAAATTCAAGAAAGTGTTAGTTATCTTTCATTTGATTTTGAATACTTGGCATATCTATTGTAGCTAATGTTTGTTTGTTTTCTCTTGCTTCTAATAGGAAATTTTTCTTGCATACATTTTGGTATGCCCAGTGAGACCCACATCCCTATATTCCTCTCAAAAAATTGTTCAAACACCATAACTTGCTGCCAAAAATTTGTGCATTGTCGTCTGCATATCATTATCTTTGCAAATTGGCATCTACGTAGACTAGCATCTACACATATTAGCATCTTCATCCTTTCTATTTGACATTCACCTATTCTGGCCTTACACCTAAGTTTTAGCATCTTTTTCATTTGTTTTTTCATCTGTGATACCAAGACTATCATCTATGTTGTGTGCTAAAAACTAGAACTATCGTCTGCAATACTTAGACTGTCATCTGCATTATGTGCTAAAAACTAGAACTATTTTCCATGATACCTAGTCTATCATCTACATTGTGTGCTAAAATCTAGAACTATCATCTATGATACCTAGTCTATCATGTGTGTTGTGTGCTGAAAACTAGAACTATCATCTCCGATATTTTTTCATCTACACCTACTAAACTGTCATCTGTGCTATTTAACCTATTCTATCATTTGTGTTGTGGGCTGCCAAAACCTAGTTATTTTGATAGACTATCATCTTTGCAATTTTCATACTCTGTCATCTCTACAGTTTGGCACCTCTGATCTATACTCTGTCATCTACGATTCACAAGTGTAAGTATCAGGTATATCACATTTTTTTTTTATGTCATCTCTAAGTTTTGTCATCTTTGTTGTCTATCATCCGCGATTTAAAAAAAAGAGTATAAATCAAATTTTGAATTTTGGTGGTTCTATAGGATTGAGGTCATTTTAAGCTTATTTATGTATAGAAAAAATAACAAAAAAAAATTAAAATAATTTTCCCATAGTAAAGCCTTCATTTTGAAGTTTTTCTTGTAAGGCTAATCAAGTTTTTTTTTTTCTTGCAGATTGGAACATTTTAGAAACACTTAGCCATGTTTTCTTACAGATTTTTCTTGATGTTTTATTTCTTTGGGAAATGAACTTGAATGCTTAACCATTTTTCTTTGATTGAATGTTGCACTTAATGGGATAAATCAAACACACTCTTGAATGGCTAAACATAAAACAAGAAAATCCAATCTTGAATATATAATTAATTGAATGAAATATTTCATTTGGATGAATGTTGTTAAAACACACTCTTGAATGTCATTAAGTAATAAATAAGTTTTTCATTGGAATACATGTTTAGGTTAGTCAAATGCAATCTTGAATATTTTAAGGAAATTGGCATACTTCAATTGGAATGAATGTTTAGATAGCAAATGCATTCTTGAATGCATAAGGTCAATGAAGCTTGCTATGAAACATTTAGATTTTGTGTTTAAAATAAACTCACTCAATCTTGAATGACTTAAGGGAATTGATTTTATTTTTAGCAATTATCTTATGTTCATGATCGATTTACTTTTGTTGACGAATCCTCATTTTTTATTTATGTTGGTGACATTGTCAAGTTGGAAAGAACAATGTATGCTTAAACACATGTGTCTTCAAGAGTAGATTACAAAAATTAAAGCTTCATTAGGAAAGAACAAGTGTCTTTTAACCCTGAGGCCACTAATGTATTCTCTCCTCTCATGCCTTCAAGTGATCTTGAGTGCACAAGAAATAAGTGGTCTTGTTTTATACTTTTTAGGAGGCTTTCTTGAGGATTTCATCACCCCTTGGGATGACCTCAACTCTAGCATTTTGGCAGAGTATAAATATCGAGAGGTGAATCGAAAGACACCTCTCTTGAAAGCATAATCTTGTCTCTCTTGGCTAAGCCTCAAAGAACTTTATACCTTTGGGAAGTGAAGGTGGAAATTTGGGTTACCATATCCTCCTGGTTGTGTGGTATTATTTTCTCTCATCTATAGATTTGGGCCTCACGTACCTTGCGTATATTGAGGACACCCCTAGTTGAGCTTGTATATCCTCAATCAAAGCCTTATAGGATTGTTGGTGTGTTCTATGTGCTTGAATGTTCAAAAACCTCCCCATTTGAAGGGGACACACCATCTAAAAATTTCTTGTATATATATTTCATTGTATGTTTTGCATGTTATGTTTCAAAAAATCAAAAAAATCTCAAAAACAACAAAACAAGTCTTGTTTTAAGTCCTCTTAATCAAGTTGCACTTCTTCTATCCATAAAATTCATCACCATCATGCATCTCTTGTCTTAATCATTCAAATCATTCCTCGAAGTCTTAATCATCTCTAATCATCCTAATCACTACCTCATCTTCTGAATCATTCAAATCAAATTCCTAATCTTCATCCTAGTCATGATTCATAATCCACATCAAGATCTAATTACCTCATTCAATGATTCATCCTCATGATTCTTAATCTAATCCCTTGTTGAATTCATTGCTTTCTAATCAATTTCTAATTCAATCCATTTGCATCTTCATTCAGAATCAATCAATCTTTCTTCATCTATTCAAATATTCTTCTAATTCAATTTCTATAAAATCTTCTACTTCAGACCTAGGAGCACCACCATAATCCTTGGACTTTAATCCTAGTTATCTTGAATGACCCAAATCTTATCAAGGTTATCCCAAAACTTCATCAATATCAAATCAAATCTAATCAATATTAAGTCAAATCTAATCCAAATCAAATTAAAACAAAGTCCAAAATTGTTCCTAGTCCTAAGGTCATATTTCATCCATCATCAAATCTTTCATCACTTTTCGTCTAAGTTCCATGGATACAAATTGGCTTAACCAAATGGTTGGGGACTTTCAAATGAAATATGGAGTCACACCTCCAGCACAAACCCCATATCAAATCAATCCTCAAATATCCAATTCTAATCCATCTCACATTTTCTATTCTTCCTCTACCTTTGACAAGGGAAATCCACCTCATTATCCTCCAAACACGTACAATTCCATTCATAGCCCACACAATTCGTCAAATAGAAATGTTATTGCCAAAGAAATTGAGGAACTAAAGAATTCCATCTTGAGCCTAGAAAATCAAAAGGAAAACCACCTTCCATGACATACGTCCCCTTCCACCATGTTTTGATGACCATAATCCTCATGTCCCATCCAATCCAAATCTTCCATGCAGTTCCCCATACTTCAAGCTTAATGTCTAAAACCATCATCCCAATCCCATACCCATGCCTCAACCTCCACACAATCCTAATCCTCCAAAATTAACATCATCCCCACCTTGTAATAGGTTTATCTCACTAGAAACCTTGTCTAAATATAAAACTAAAAATAAAGTGATCCAATCACCCAAATTCATACACCCAAATCCATTTGAAAACCTTCCTCCAAAGCATGCCATTTTGGATTCCTTTTCTCCTCTAGATCTGAGCATTTCTCTATCCCATTATTCCCTTATCCCTCAAGATCCATTTATCCCTTTTATACATCTCATGATCCCCTTCCTAACCAAGATCAAGACATTCCATGTACTGTGCACAGTACTAATTCCATTCTGTCTCAAGAGTTAGTATCCATAGATCCTCCACTTCATGAAGATTCTCCTTCCACTCCATCCACTAATACTCCTCCATTTCAAGATCAAATCACTCCATCTCATGGTTCCATTCTATCTACTCCATTATATGATTCTATTCTATTATATGATCTAATCATTCCTTCCATTCCACTACATGATCCTCTTTTAAGTCAAGATCAAAGTACCCCTTCATTTTCCTTTCATGATCCCACCCCATTTCAAGATCCTATTATCCCTCATAATCCCCTTTGTGATCCTAATCCTCCACATCATCCTATCACACCTATCCAATCCACTCATGAACCCCATATACATGGACTCCCATCTTGCATTGAAAATGGTAAGTATCCCATTGAAGAAATAATGTCTCAAGATGTTGGTACACCTTCCACTCCTTCCAAACCAAAAATTCCTCCATCCAAACCTAAATTTTTACATCACCCATATTCCAAGTCTATTTTGGGCCCTTATAAACATATTCTCATTCCTTCCTCATTTCCATCCATTTTGGGTCCTTATGTTCCAAATCCAAACCCTTCATCCCTTCCATCCATTTTGGGTCCTTAGATACATCCATACACATATCCAATTCTTCCACATCATCCTGTCATGCTCCTAGTAAAGATCAACAAAGGCACACATCCTTGAATTCTTTCCAAGATAAAGTGAATCAAGCCAAAAAATCATAAAAACCTAAGGATCAACATGTCCCCTCTAAAAGAAATGTCCAAGAAAATAAAAATATGATCCAAATCAAAATTAGAATGCCACAAAGGCTAAAAATGCAAAATGCAAAAATTATATGGATTCTAAAGTTACTTAATGAAGCAATGAATCTCAAAGAAAACTTCAGAATGGCATCCAATTTTGCAAATCCAAAGGCTTCCCTCATTCATAAAACATCCAAGCTCCCATTTTCCAAATCCATTTTGAGTCCTTATATACCCAAATCCACCATCCTAAATCCATCGTCTCCTTCATCCATTTTGGGTCCCTATATCCCAAAATTCAAATTTTCTCCTACATATCTTTTAAAATTTCCTCCTTTCCATCACCCTTAAAGGTGTGTGCCAATAATGATATTTCCACCTCCTTCATCCACTCATACACAAGTATTCCAACCTAGCATCCATCAAGCATGTCTTCCTACTACCCACTCCACACCCTTAATCCAAACTTATTCATAAGTCATTTTCCTCCATTCCCTAATCCACTTTATCCTTCTTTTCACCATCCTACCAACATCAATGAGAAAATAGTAAAAATTCCTTGAAAATAAAAAATAAAGAGAAATAAAAAGGGATCCCACCCATATATCTTGATGCTTGAGTCCTCCCTTCATTTTCCTATCATGTATCCAATGGCTTCCAATTCCACTTATCCATCCATTCACTTTTCCTCTTCCACTTGCACTCTACACTGGAGGCAAGCTCCATCCATACCACACTTCCTTACGTATCTTCCCTACTTCTATCTATCGTTCATCATCCTTTTCCATCTTTGATCTTGAATATCATTTCTTTCCATCCATCCATATGTTCACTTAACATATCACTTTTTCATTATCCCTACATTATCCTATGTACTCCCATAATCCTTTCATATATTTGATCTTGACATTCTATCCATATCTTGCATCCCATAGTCCTTGTCATGTTCATTTCATCCATTTTCCATCCATACTCCTATATATTTCCATCCCCCTTTTATATGTCCTTGGTCTTGGTTATCCCATCCATTTCATCCACTTCATATCCCACATTTCATCCATACTCTTCATTTCATCATCCCTATTTCATACCCTCCCTCCCATATCCCATATTCATTCCCCTTTCATGCCCATGCTCATGATCCATACTAGAGGCACAACAAAAAACTATTCATCCATGCTTTGGACATCCACATGTCTTCCCTTCCTCCATACAATAGCCTTTACACCATCTTTCCATTTCTAAACATAATTTCCCACCACATTTTCTTCTATTTTCGTATCCTTGGAATGGAGCATTGTTGGTCACTCCTTTGAAACATGGTCCTTGGCTCCTCATTATCCTATACCATATCCTTTGTTCCTCCATACTATTCCTCCATTCAAATATATCCACCCTTCCCATCCATTTACCATTCCTTGGTTATCCCTTGTCATTGGTTCTAATCTATTCCACTTTCCATCAATTTTTACTTCTTCCAATCCATTCAATCAATTCATTTCTCCTCTAATCTAGTCATATTACCTTCTTCTAATCATTTCATTCAAATCATTTCCATAATCAATTCCTTCATTTTTCCATCTATTTGCATATACCTTGATCAAATTTATAGTCTTCCATTAAACATACTTTCCTCTAGAGAATATTTATCACTTTCTTTCTCGTATTCCGCTTCCATTCCAATTCAATTCATCCATTATCTTATCATATCTTATAAAAATTCTTCTATTCATCTCATGACACTAAGCTTCAACCCATCAAATTAAGCTTATCAAATAGTGATTGCAAACAAACTTACACAAATTCACACTAAGACTAAATGATTTGAGAACATCATTCCTTTCACCATAATTGCCAATGAACAATCACAAAAATTTCAACACAATTCAATCAAACAATCAATTTTTTCCTTATAGGATGCATCCTTCCTATACAAGCTTAACAAATTCACCATCAAAATAAAGTTCATGGCAAGAACTATGGACTGAATGACTACTTGGTCATAAGGTATTTTTGTTGAATTTAACTTTGTGTATCACTGATAGCCTTCTCAACTATGCCTTGATATCTTGGTATCATTTGAATGACTTAACCTGATTACACATGTCATTTTGTGATATGATCTTTTTTCATGATTCTTTAGCACATCTCTATTGGCTTTTGAGTTATGGCTATGCATTGCCCACTGGGGGCAATGGGTTAGCACACTTTCCACCAAGATCCTTGATAAGACTTTGGGTGTGTCTAGACCTCTCTAGTGTGTATATGTCATTTTTTCCATCATGACTCTGAAACCTACATCTATTGTGTTAAGAGTCTAGTCCATGCAAAAGCATATTGTCATCTATGATACTATAGCATTTGATGCATAACTCCTCTTGCAATATCAAACTAGGGTGTGCTCGCCCATATGAACACAACTGAATCTCATGCATTCATGTAGTTAAGATACATTTAGATTAATCATTATCCAATTCACCCTTCTTCATTCCACTCTTACCAACAAGTCATGCAAGGCCTTTCTTTAAGCCTTTTTCCTTGCCTTTTCCTTCATGTGTCTATTTTCAAGAAAATAGGGAAAAATATATTCATTTCTCACCCCATTTCCTTGAGGGGCACCCTCCTCCCCTATTGTCACTTCAACACAACTCCTAGGACTCCTATCCTTTCTAGGGCAACCTATATTTTCTTTTCTTTGATATAATGTCGTCTCGACATCACATCAAAAAGGGGCAAAATGTAGACACTTAAAAATATCCTAAACACTATATTAATTCATCTAATATTTCCTTTGACATTATAGTTAATTATCAATTAATTAATTAATTTTGGTCATATTCTTCTACTTATTTAATTAAATAAGTTCACGTTCCTAAGGTATTTAAATTTAATTTAAACACTTCCATCCCTAATGTGTTAAATTTATTTAATGCATGATCCTCCATAAATTCCCTTTTAAATAAATTCTAATTTATTTAATTCCTCCATTCCATTAAATTCTCTAAACCTATGATTGAATTAAATCATATTTAATTTAGTCTTAAACCTACCCTAAAACCTAGTCTACAACCATCACTTTCATCCTTTTAAGCCTACCCAATTCTTAATCCCACTTAATTGCCCTAAATACCTTGTTAAAACCCCTTCTAATCCTAAGTGTATTCTCACACATGTGTGAGGAACCCTCACACTTTCCACACCCCTCATGCCTTCCACACCTTTTTCCCCCACTCCTTTCTTCAAGTTTACTCACACATGTGTGATAAAACTTTGAATGTTGACCACTTGCATGACTTGCTTACATGTTTCTCATGTGGCACCTATGTGGATGCCACATAGATTCCACCTCACTAGGGCCTCTCTCAAGCTGATAAATAGAGCCCTTGTCTCAAGCATTTTCATCTCCCTCGCATGCATTGTTATCATACTAGTTTGTCATTTGAGCTTATTAGTGATTTTTCATGTTGCATACTAACATTTGATAGTTGATAGTTTTCATTGCATTTGCATTGTTAGATTAACTTGTTTCTTACATTTCCATTCTCATTTCACTTGCATATTAGATTATTTTCTTTCGTGCATTTCTACCTCCATAACCTTGAATGCTCTCAAGCATGGTTGCTTCCATAGCCATTGTTTGAGGTGTTCTTCATTCATTTAGAATAAGATCATTATCATACTTGCATTTTTCTATCAAGAGATTCACCATAGTTGTGTTTTGGGAGAGCACACCAACATTCCTCCAATCAAAAACACACCAATAGAGTCTCTCATGGGTTTTTTTGTTGAGTTGTTTGAGGTTGCATGAGGACTTGGTTTTTTGGTTGCTTTGAGTTGCGAAACTCAAGCAAGTGTTAGTTATCTTTCATTTGATTTTGAATATTTGGCATATCTATTGTAGCTAACATTTTCTTGTTTTCTCTTGCTTCCAATAGGCAAGTTTTCTTGCATAAACTAATATCATAACTTAAATCTTAAGGTTTTCCTTCTTCATACTAAAGATATGTTTCCATTATGACAACATCCAATGTCTACCTTAGCAAAATTTCCAACAATGTCCCCCTTTGGCATTGATGGAAACATGTGATAAATTTGGTTAAGTCTCGAAATAACAAACTTCAAAATTTTACAAAACTTGGCCTTAAAAAAATTTACAAATTTTCAAAATTGTGGATCATTACAATTTAACCATCTTTCCTTATATCTCCTAATTATATTATATAATTCCCCCTTTGAATAATCTCCCTTTCACACACACACATAATATTTTCTCCCATTTTCTTTATCTTTCTCTCCCCCTTTGACATCAATGACATAGGTTCCAAAACTTATGTAAAAATCAAAATTGTATTACCTTTCCTATATGTTGAGTCTGAAACTCTTGATACACAATCTACAAAACTTCTTTTCAAGCTCTCAAAATCTTTTTTCCAAATTTCCTTGACTACCTCTAATATTTTGAGTAATGCATATAGCTATAGGATGCAACCACCACTATGTTCAAATCTGTATACACAAATTTCACATATGATGTCTTGGCCACAAGACATTCTTCAAGTTGTTTTTGTACATTGCTAATCTTCAGAGTCAAGTGCTCTCTTATCCAAGAGAACCTCTTTATTACTTTCTCTTTCCTTAGTTCAATTATTTTGATGTCATTATGAACTTGGTCAATTTTTGCCTCAACATCTTCAATTTCAGTATCTAGCTACTGCAATCTTATTATCAAAAAGTGTAGTTCATTTAGCTTAGAACTGGAATCATCATTTATGTCTTTGGTGTGATTGTGTGAAAAAATACATTATCCATACAATGTTTTTCCTTCCTTAAGACATCTCCTTAATTCAAGAATCAAGTATCTATAAATAATTCCTCACATTTGTACACACAATATCAAATAGTTGTGCATCATGCTTTATCTATGCTTGACTTGTGTTGCCTCTACCAACTAATTAAGTTCACTATCAAAAACACTTATCAAATCAACTACTCTCTTTTGGGGATTAGCATATATTATCCTAATAGATATAACTTCTTGTAGTTTGTTTGATACTTCTCCCAAAATTCTTTCCAAACTCTTTGCTTTCTTATTTTTCTCAAATAATTTTCTCAAAGATGATATCAGGCCTAGCTAATCATCATCATCTCTCGATGAATTCTCCAAAGCTAATTCTAAATGTGTATTACCTTTCTTAGGAGTCTTCAATAAGATATCTTGATCTTCATGCTAGAATTTAACTTTGTCAAAATCAATCTCTATATGCTTGAGTTGAGGTAAGAATGAGGACTCTTGCATTACTATCTACCAATTCCTCTTGGCTAGATTCTTAGGTTTATTCCTTTCTTCTTCTTTCCTCCTCTTTTCTTCTTGCTCTTGCTTTTTCTTTTCTTCTTCTTGTTCTATTTCCCCTTCTTCAACCAATTTTCTCTTCTTGTATTCTTCTTCTTTCTTCTTTATTCTTTCTTTCTTCATTTTTCTTCTTCATTTGTTGTTCTTCTTTCCTTTTTTTCTTCTCATTTTCTTT
Source organism: Cupressus sempervirens (assembly GCA_028749045.1). Lineage (NCBI taxonomy): Eukaryota > Viridiplantae > Streptophyta > Pinopsida > Cupressales > Cupressaceae > Cupressus > Cupressus sempervirens. The sequence continues at coordinate 388,619,072 of CM053788.1, read as the reverse complement.
ATTTTTCTTCTCTTCTTCTTCTTCCTCATTTTCAAAGCTAGTGTAGCTCACCAAATTTCCAACATTTGTTCCAAAGTCCTTAAATAAATTTTATTTTTTCTCAACTAAAACTTTGGTGCTATCAATTTGTATTGTTTTTATTTACCAATAGTGATTTGTAAAGTAGCCTATGTCATTGTTGTGTCCTTTTTGGCCTCTACTACTAATATAACTACTGGTATAGTCATTGTAGACTTCTATGGAATTATTTTAGTCTCAATTGGTAGTGTCTTCTTTTTTGTCATAAGGATTTCTCCCACTAAAACTTTTCCTTTTTGCACAACACTAGGTATAGAAATTATAAATCTTATGATTGTTTGCTCTGTCTTCTTGTTTGCTTCTTTGTCATTACCACCAATTAATGAAATTTATCTCCTTGTATTTATTAGCAAGGGCTCAATACCCTTCATTATCCTTTCCATTTCATTATCACTATTAACTTGGCAAAATTTTCTGACTAGATTTTCTATATTTGTTTTGTCTTCATGTGCTACTCTTCTTCTCTTGTTAATCAATCTATTGTATAGATCTTATAGTATTCGTTAGAATCATATGCCTAACTACATCATTCTCCAAATACAATTTTTCCATGTTGTTATAATAATCATAAAACTTGTTTAACTATACAATTTTTTTGTTAATGATGATTTGAACATTTAAATTCTCAACCTTTATCTTCATTGATTTTCTTCTAGAAGGTTTCTGCACTCTTGTCTCTACTTTATCAACTAGTTTGTCCTTTGTTTTCTCTTATTCCTCTAGATAAAATTCATCTAATTTAGTTATCTAAAGATTCTTTCTTCTTTTGACCACTCCATTTCCCATCTACTTTTTTCTCTTCTTGGGAAGTGAGTCATCTTGTTCTTGATTTACCTCAGTCAACCATGCTGACCTCCTAGTGTTGTGATGGAGAGCTTCTTCACTTCAAAGCTTTCTTTCTCTTCTAGGGCTACTCCTAGCCTAATTAGGGTTATTATCCCAAACTCCAACCTATACGACTCCCCCCCAATCCCTTCCACGAAGAAACTCACCCAAAAATTCAAGTTTCCATCCTCTACCTTCAGTTCACCAACTATGCACTATTTGGCCTAGAATGCCAAAACTTTGCCATATGCACCTAAAGGTCCAAAATAAAATTTGAACCACCATTATGGGGTTCTTGACACATTTCCTACCATCTTGCATCATTCTTTTGATTTTTACACACCCACAACTCCAAATTACCTTGTTTAGCCTTGTAGCCCTAGGAGCCCTTATTAGCCCTTTTGAAAAAAAGGAACGAGCTATAACTCCCAAAAAATCTTAAAATTAATACTTGGTGCCTTGATATTTTTTATTCCCTATGACCTAAACTTGAATATTTTTCAAGTCTTAGGCTCTTGTGATGACTATATAGTACAACTTTAGAAAACCCGCATTTTAAGGGTTTCAAAGGAAATTGCAATGAATCCTTCACCAATGGTTTCAAACCCCAATTCCAACCTCCTCCTCTAATTTTTGAACCCTTATCATCTACTCTTTCATTTTCTAAACAATATTTACACGTGCCAATCCATTGTTATCACCAAAACTTCAATTCAAGCTTTCATTGCACCTTGCCAAGCTTACATTGCTTGCCTAGGACTCGCTTGAAAAATTAACTCTTTCACTTCCACAAACTCCAAAAACACTATTTACATTATTTACAAGGGCTATTTCTTGATTTCTAAAGGCCATGGTATCTTGACCAAGGAAGTTCAAGCCATAGCTATTTTAGTGTTGGTAACACAAAATTGGGCAGTAGGAACACACAAAATAATATTTTTTCTAAACCTTATAAAATGAATGCTCTATACCAAAAAAACCTATGTACATATTCAACACATGGTACAAAGACACTACTCTATTAGAAACAATAAGCTAATCAATCCAAAATCTTATTCAATCCTTCAAAATTCCATTTGCTGTCAATCGAAACTTTCCTTCTTACATATGTTGTTTGTACAATTGTATTTCCAAACCCTTAAAATGATTTTTAAGGTCTTATTATAGACTCCCCTAACCACCTCACCCTTTTTTTTGACCCATAAATACCCCTATTTCCATTTGTCCAAAACTATGCAAAAAGTTGCTAAGCAATTTTGCAAAAATTGCAAAGTTGTCAATGAGCAACTTTTTGACAACTTTTGCAATTTTGCAAGTGGAACCTCCAAAATTGACCAATTTTTTTCCAAACCTTAGGAAATAAACTTAAAAAACCTTGGTCCACCTCACAATAGGTGTATAATAATCATGCCAAAGACCATACTTAGGAATAGTGTATTCAATCTAAGGAATATTTTTCCCCACCATGAGGGGCATTTAATTTTCTCAACCTAAGGAAGTATACTTGAAATGGTTAGCACAGTATGTGCACTAGGTTTCTTAATGAGTCATTATTCTTATGCTATAGAAAAGTAAAATGCAAGTAAAGAACCTACACTAGTGCTTCTGGAAACTAACACACTTAACTCTTTACTAAAACAAATACTGGAAATGTAATTAAATAATAATATATATTCTGACTTAGTTCATCTACTATAACTATTCTTATAGATGTTGCAGGAACACTTACAAAGTATGATGCTATAGGAAGGAACTTATAACTTCTACCATAAATACTAAAGATGCTTTAAAACAAATCTATACTACTCTAATCTAATTCACCTCCCAAGTGGGCCCCCTTATTTGGCTTTTGCTAATCTACTAACACATAATGTAAACCAAAAGCTATTTCATTATGATTTAGAAATTCATTACATGAGAATGATACATAGAACTATAAAAATAACTCACTACAAGAGTCAATAGTTTCTTGTCATAAACTTTCTTCTAAATTCTAACACTATTGGTCTAATCCCTATAAATATAAGATCGACACTTATTCTAAAACATAAAAGCAAAACAAACTAACTTCAAATTTGCCATAGAAAAATAAGAAAAGATAACAGGTCATAGAATGAATAATAAAGTCTAGACAACCACTTTGACACAATAATAAATGTAGAGAAATATAAATATTCTTCATATCTCTTCCATATTAGTGGTCATGTCCCTTGGTACCGTTATGACTCTTTCCACCATGGCTAAACCTTAACATCTTTTCTCCTTGAATGTTGTTGGTTGTCTTCAACATTTCCCTTTGAATACTCCATCCCATCTTCAACTCCCTTTGCTAACAGGTTAGTTATTATGAAAAGATATTTGCAAATAAGCATAATCAAATTAAATTCAAATATTAAAACACACATTTTGATGGTTATATAAAATATTGTATTATATATATAATATTGGAAAAATATAGCATACTATCTACCCATACATTAATCATCAGTTCAAGTAAACATAAGTTCACAAATGTCTTGGTGGAAGTAAAATATAGTGTTTAAAACTATCATAAAATAGAGGAAATAATTAGCCTCATCACACCTAAGGGCAACTTTTGAACACATATAGCCCATTTCTAATCCTTTTTCCATATTTTTCCTTATTGAGCAATTTCTAAGAAATTATTTCCTATCATGACCTAATTGACAAAACTTGACTCACATTCCAAATCCTACCTATTCAAACCTCCTAAACTCACCCTAAGACTTTATTCCTAGTCCTTATTTCCTCAATGGTTGGATAGACTATTTAAAAATGAAAAATGCATTAGGGTTTCACCTTTACCCCTAGGTGCTCCTTCACCATTCTCCCCCCTGCAAGAAGAAAACTAAGGCATTTTTGGAGAGAGAAATTCCTTGTTAATTTCATGCTTTTTAAAACCACTATCAGCAATCCAAGTGGCCTCATCTTCAAGGTTATCCAACCACTTCACTAGATGTTCCTTGTAGACCTTGTTTCTTGTACTCTTTTTCACCCTGGAATTCAATATCATCTCCACCTATGGTTTCTACCTTTCATGTACTCAAAGGTCTGAGATATCATTTCTTAGCTCTTCCTCACACTCTACTTCATCCACCTTAAGACCCTTATAAGGTGTTAGGTCTTTTACATTGAAAATGAGAAAGAGATTCATGTCCTTGGGTAATTATGCCTTGTATGCATTAGGTTCATACTTCTCAGGAACCTTGCATGGCCCAATCATCTTCATTTGCAACTTACTTGGGATGCCCTTTTGCATCTTGGCTTTGTTCACATAAACCATCACCAAGTCTCCCACTTGAAACTAAAACTCTCTTCTACCCTCATCCTTCTTCTCCTTTATTTTTTGATTTTCATCCATCAAGGTTTGTTTCACCTGATCATGCACTTCTTTCATGGACTAAACAAATTCATTAGCATGTCCACTAATGTTGTCTTGTCCTAGTAAGTCTCTTAGCTACATAATGTCCCTTGGATGAGTCCCATTCACTATTTGGAAAGAGATTAACCCTATTGTTCTATTCTTACTATCATTGTAGGAAAATTCTTCCTAGGGATGACTTTCTACCAACTTTTCCCATACTCCTTGGTAAGGCACCTTAATAGGTTTCCTAAGACCCTGTTATTTATTTAGGGATAGTGGGCAAAACTATGTGCTAGGTTTGTTCCAAGCCTCTTCCATAGGGTCTTCCAAAAGTGCCCTATAAACTTTACATCTCTATCACCAACTATGCTCCTTAGTAAGCCATGTATCCTAACCACCTCCTTGAAGAATAGATTGGAAATATTGCTTGCATCATGGTTTATCTTGCATGGGATCAAATTCCTCATCTTTTTGAGCCTATCCACCACAAAAAACACACTATCTAACCCTATCCTAATCCTTGGAAATACATTTATGAAGTCCGTGTTGATGCATTCCCAAGGCCTATTAGGAATGGGTAGAGGTTGGTAGATTCCTACATTGTAGGAAGTTCCCTTTGCCTTTTGACATATGCTACACTACTCCACATACCTCCTTACATCCCTTTGCATCTTAGGCCAGTAATAGAACCTCTCCACAAGGTCTAATGTCTTGTTAAGGAAAAAGTGTCCACTCATGCTCCAATTGTGATTCTCATGTATGAGATTTTCCCTCATAGATCCCCTTGAGATGCACAACTTTTGACCCTTGAACAATAACCCATTCTACAAGGTGTATTCAGAAAAGTCACTATGAAAATTATTAGCAAAATTAGTACATACCTTGTAGGCCTCTGAAATTTTATTTTCCTCCTCATATAGATACTTGAATCCATCCAATCCTATGATCTACAAATTGACCTCTTATATTGTCAGCAACCTCCTACTCAAAGCATTTGTCACCTTATTATTTTTTCCCTTTTGGTGTTTGATTGTGAAAGTGTAGGATTGCAAGAACTCCATCCATTTTATGTGCCTCAAATGTAGCTTCTTATGAGAGTTGATAAAGCAAAGGGCTTGGTTATCTATGAAGACCACAAACTCCTTAGGCAATAGGTAATGCCTCCACTTCTTGAGGGCTTGGACAAGTGCATAGAGCTCCAAGTCATATGTAGAATACTTTGTCTCAGCTTCATTAAGTTTCTCACTTAAAAATGCTACAAGTCTACCCACTTGGCTCAAAACTACCCCAACTGCTATGTTTCTAGCATCACACTCTATCACAAATGGCTTCTCAAAACTAGGAAAAACCAATATTGGTTGTGTTACCACTTCTTTCTTCAACCTCTCAAAAATTGTGTCTATTTCTTTGGTCCACGTGATCTTGGTCCTCATGCCTTCTTTGATGGTGCCATTCATTGGTACACAAATTTCACTAAATTCCCTCACAAACTTCCTATAGAACTCTGTTAGGCCATGAAAACTTCTAAACTCTATAGAAGATCTAGTAGTAGGCCAACTCAAGATTGCCTCCACCTTTGCCTTGTCCATTTTTAGATTCCCTTGGGATACTACAAATCCAAAATATACTAGTTCCTCCTTCATGAACTCACTCTTCTCTAGGTTCGCTTTCAACTTCTCCTCTTGAAGTTTATTCAACACCATTTCTAGGTGTTTTATATGATCCTCATTTATCTTTCTAAAGATGAGGATGTCATCTAGGTATACCACAACAAACACTCCTTTGTAGTCTTTCAAAACCTCATTCATGACTCTCATCAAGGTACTTGGTGCATTGATAAGACCAAATGGCATTATCAACCACTCATAGAGAACCTCACTAATCACCCTATTTCATCCTAATTTGATAATATCCACTTTTGAGATCAATTTTGGAAAATTACCTAGATCCACCTAGACGATTCATTAAATCTTCTATCCTAGTGATAGGAAACATGTACCTAATTGTGATTCTATTAATTGTTCTAGAATTACTACAAATTCTCTACTTACCTCCCTTTTTAGGTGCTAGGACAACTAATATGGAACATGCACTGATACTCTTCCTAATCAACCCCTAATTAAGCAACTCTTGAACTTTCCTTGCAATCTCCTTGTTTTTCTTTGGAGACATCTTGTATGTAGCCTTGTTTGGCAGTGATGCTCCTAGTATGAAGTTAATTTCATGAATTATGGCTCTCTTTGGAGGCAATGTTGGTGGTGCTCCATCAAAAATTATATCTTTGAACCGATCCAATAGGTTTTGTACCTCTGCAAGTATAGGTGTTTGTGAAGGTGTATTTTCCTCCTTGGGCTTCACCATCATGGAATACCCTACTCCTTCACCTTCCTTCAATTCCTTGAGGAACTATTTTCCACTCATCAAAAAATTATTGGTGATAGCCTTCTCCACCTTGTCTTCTTCCACTCTAGAGTATATCCTATAACTGACCCTATCCTTTTTGAAAAAATATTTATTTTCCCTCCCATGATGTACTACCTCCCTGTCATACTTCCAAGGCCTTCCTAATAGAAAATGGAAAGCATCCATGGGAAGCACATCATGTAGGATCTTTTCTTGATACTTCCCAATTGTAATAATTTCCTAGACTTGTTCATTCACTAGGATTTTTTGTCCTTTGTTCAACCAAGTCACTCTATAAGGACACCCATGTGGTATCTTTAATAGTCAAAGTTTTTATACTACTTCCTCTAACATTAAATTTTTAGTAGACCCTAAGTCTATGATTACTTTCAACACCTTACCTAGTATCTTGAAAGTAGTCCTAAATAGTGCTCTTCTCTACTTGGGTTCCTCCTTTACTCATTCCTTAACTAAGACTCTCCTTAACATGATATTTTCACCCTTCTCTATGTCAAGGTCCACTTCACCTACCTTCTAATTATCTTCCTCTTGGATGTATGTGATTTTCTTCTCTCCATAGGATGTTGATTCCTTCTCTGAACATCTATAGGTAGGATACCCCAATTTGCCACAGTTATAACACTTCATATTGTTGAAGTGTGAGCCTCTACTATTGTTCCCATATTTTTCTCTACCACAATTATTGGATCCTCTACCTCTACTATAGCCTCCCCTTTGACTGCTCTCATTTTCCATCTCATTCCATTTTAAATCCCCATAGCTTATCTACTCATTGGTCCTACCACTAGAACCTCCTCTTGAACCACCTCTGAACTCTTTACCTCTACCTCTATTTTTGGAACTTGAGTCCCCTTTCTTCCTCAGTTTATCTTCTACTTTCCTATCCATTTGAAAATAGATCTACAATATGGTGAGACTAAACAAACTCAACTCTTCCTAAATAAACCACTTAAGGCCAATTAGATACCTATCCACCTTGATTCTTTCTACCTCCTATACCCTTGACCTTAGAGCCAACTTTTGAAACTCCTTAGTGTAGCTAGCCACATCAAGATCCTTCTCCTTGAGACTTTTCCTCTACTTTTGAATCTAAATCTCATAATCTTCTATAAAATAGGTTTATTTTATCTTTGCCACCATAGTCTTCTAGTTAGCTATTGGTTTCTTCCCTTTACTCTCTCTTTCCTCCTACACAAACTACCACCATGTCAAGGCTTGACCTTTCAATCTATATTTTGTAAACCTCACCTTTTGTGCCTCTATTTTTCCCTCGCACTCAAAGTATTTTTCAATACTTTCAATCCATTCTAGGAACACCTCTGCATCCATCTTCCCATGGAATAGTGAGACATTTTCTAGGCTCTTTCCTCCAAATGCCTTGAGGGATTTGAGGAATGGTTCTTATTCACCAAGTGGAGGATCTAGTTTAGGTAACTCATCCTCCAAATTCACCTTCTCTTTACCCTCGATGAAGTCTTCATCTTCCTTAGCTTGGGTTGCATCTTCCATCTCTGTTAACTTATCTTTCATCTCCTTTATGGCCTCATCAAAAAGCTTGTTCTTCTCTTCCATGAGCTTCTTTTACTCATCTACCTCCTTTTCTAACTCTACATTGGTAACCATCTTTGAAGATCCTCTTGACTTGGTGGAATACAACATCCCACCACAAGCCACAATCTTATGGCTCTAATACCACTTTGATGGGGAGCTTCTTCACTTCAAATCTTTCTTGCTCTTCCAAGGCTACTCCTATCCTACTTAGGGTTTCTATCCCAAATCCCAACCTAAAGGACTCCTTTCCAAACCCCTTTCACCAGGAAACTCACCCAACAATTCAAGTTTCCATCCTATATCTTCAATTCACCAACTATGCACTATTTGGCCTAGAATGAAAAAACTTCACCAAATGAACCTAAAGGGGAAAAATAAAATTTTAACAACCCTTATGGGGTTCTTGACACATTTCCTACCATTTTTTATCATTCTTTTGAGTTTCACACACCCACAACTCCAAATTACCTTGTTTAGTCTTGTAGCCTTAAGAGCCCCTATTAGCCCTCAAAAAAAGGAACAAGCTATAACTCCCAAAAATTCTTAACAAGACTACTTGATGTCTTTATATCTTTGATTCCCTATGACCTAAACTTGAGTATTTTTTAGGTCTTAGGCTCCTATGATGACCGTACAATATGGCTTCAAAAAAACCTCATTTTAAGGGTTTCAAAGGCAATGGCAATAAATCCTTCCCTAATGGTTTCAAACTCAAATTCCAACCTCCTCCTCTAATTTTTTAATCCTTATAACTCTACTCTTTCATTTCATAAACAATATTGGCACATGCTAATCCACTGTTATCACCAAAACTTTAATCTAAGCTTTCATTGCACCTTGTCAAGCTTACACTACTTGCCTAGGGCTTGCTTGAAAAATTAACTCTTTCACTTCCATAGACTCAAAAAACACTATTTACATTACGTACAAGGGATATTTCTTGATTTCCAAAGGCCACAATTTTTTGACCAAGTAAGTTCAAGCCATGGCCATTTTAGTGTTGGTAACACAAAACTAGGCAATAGCAACACACAAACTAATATATTTTTTAAACCTTGTAAAATGAATTCTCTATACCAAAAAAAATATGCAAAGATTCAATACATGTTAGAAAGACACTAATCCATCATAAATAGTAAGCTAATCAATCCAAAATCTTATTCAATCCTTTAAAAACTCATTTTCTATCAATCAGAACTATCCTTCTTGCATATTTTGTTCAAATAATGGTGTTCCCAATGCCTGAAAATGATTTGGAAGGTCTTCTTATAGAATTACCTAAACATCTTACCCTTTGTATCAGCCCATAACTACCCTTATTTTATTTTTTTCCAAAACTGTACAAAACGTTGCTAAGCAATTTTGCAAAAATTGCAAAGTTGGTAATGGTCAACTTTTTGACAGCTTTTGTAATTTTACAAGTAGAACCTCCAAACTTGACCAGTTTGTTTCCAAACCTTAGAAAATGAACTTAAAATACCTAAGGGAAAATTTTGAACACATCTAACCCATTTCTAAGCCTTTTTTCCATATTTTTCCTTATTGAGCAATTTTTAAGCAATTATTTCCTATCAGGACCTAATTGACAAAACTTGACTCACATTCAAAATCCTACCTATTCAAACCTCATAAACTCACCTTGGGATTGTATTCCTATTACTTATTTCCTCAATGGTTAGTTAGACCATTTACAAACCAAAAATTCATTAGGGTTTCACCTTTACCCCTAGGTGCTCCTGCACCATGCTAGTAGGGGTTGTTGACTGGACTCTTGTTATGCTTACTTCCTCTTCACATTTATCATTTTGAACTGGCTATAAAATTTTAGGTTGTGCTTAGGAAATTGTGGCATAGGATATTGTTGATTTTGTTTCTTGATTTTTTCAACAATTATACCTTCTAATGGTCCTACTTCTACAAGTGGTGTCACATATATGATTCCTTCTTGACCAATCTACCTCATTCCAGTAATTGTTTGTCTTACTGCTACTACTTCTTATGGGGTCATTTGTGCTTTCTCCATGATTTTCCTCATGGTGGCCTCTACCTTCTTCTTTATAGATTTCTCAAGCTGATCTTGAGTATTTGTTTGTGTAATTTCCTCATAGGTTCCAAACCTATTAAACTCATCATCTCTTGCTAACTTCATAATTACTTCCACCTAACCTTCAACTTTCTCCTCAGTAACCTCATAACCAAGTGGTTCAACATTTATCATTCTTGTTTCAACTAGTTCTATGTAAGTGAAATTAGTACCAACTATAAAGCATATATTATCCTTGAATTTCCTCACAACTGGTGGTAGGATCCTATAACTCTATTTCATTTCCTCTTTCTAGGTCTTCACAATAAGATTCACACTACTCTCAATATTATCAACTAGATAGCTTCTATACAAATTAGGTATCTTTCCAATAGTGAACTTATCATTATTAAGCAATTTAGTCACATATAGGAATGGAAATCTCTTAATCAAATGGAAAAATATGTAAGTAGTTTGTGATCTAAATCTAAATTGATTGTCCTTTACTTTCTTAATCCTTTCCAAGTTCTCTATCAACTACACTCGCAAGATGTCACACATGTTTACATTTACTTTTTCCATACACATCTTATAAGCCACGTGTATAAAACTTGTCATAATTTCATCTTGTCTAGAATTAGCACATATTTTAGATGTCATGATCCTACATATGAATCTCACATCATGTTGCTTTGTTTTGTTTATCATAATTCCTCTTTCATTGTACTCAGACATGGTGTTTTCTAATACAAGTTTATCCACATTTTTTTCATTAAATGGAATTGATCCTTCATTGCATATTCCAATTGCTTTATGAATTAGGTTAGCTGATATGTCTATTATATTATCTCCTAACTAGAACTGCCCATCATTAATCCTACTCAATATAACTTTTATGCAATGCTCATTGTCAAAGTCATGTGAAAATAAAAACTTCATCATCTCATTCTATTCTAGGTGTTCATAACCCATTTTAAATCTCTTGTATTTGTTGTAAACATGATAAAATTGCTTTGATATACTTCCCTCTCCTACTATTTCAAACTTACTTTTAAGATAACTTCCTATGTTCTCCAAATACAAAACTCCATCTAGAATAATGGAAAATGATGTCATAGGGTTTCCTCTAAGGGTTGAATAGGGTTAACCTTAACCTTAGTTTTTTCCTCATCCTTAACATTGTGAATCAAACTCATATCCATACCTACCACAAATTCTAAACTCAATTTCACAAATAAAGCTTTTAAGATTTGATAAATACCTTAATTTCGTGAAACTATGGTTTCTTTTGCTCGCACTTGAAAACTCTTTCAACTTTTCCTTAATTTTTCTCCAAAGTAATTCTTCAAATATTACACAATCATATGGTACTATATTAATCAATTTTGATCTTTAAGTTGCTTTCAATTCATCATTGCATTGATTGTGCAAGTATGCAATCACCAAAAATTTGTTTCTAGTTACCAAGAAAATTAAATTCTTTTGCGCACTCACATGAAATCTCAAAATCATTTGCACTCTTAACCATGGCTTTACTACTTTATATTCTTCCCCACATAGACTATGAAAACCTTAACTTGCTTTTTGTCATCACTTTTATCTTTCTGATCCTTGATTTCTTATATAAATTATTTAATTCAAATAGGATGAATCAAATACAATTGTTGACTCCAATCTTCCTTCAGGTGCTTCAAATGATTTTTCTTCTAACACTAAATGTGAGCTCAATGGATCTTTAGCTTTGACATATACCTCTTTGAATTCTTCTCCATTCTCATTTAAGATTTCTTTCTTACTTTCATTACTAATATTTGTTCTTTTTTCATTCATATTCATATTTCTTCTCAAGTTTGGATTCTTTTTTATGTTCCTCATGTCCATTCTACAGAATCTCATTATATGACCAAAGTTGTTAAACAACTAGCATATTGGTCCATTGTTTCCAAATCTGGGTCCAGGCTAGTTAGCAGGTACTCTACAATTTTTGGCTATGTGTCGAAAGTTGTTACACTTATAACACGCAATGTTGTTCCTTTATCCATTGTTTCCTTCTTCAAATCTTCTTCTTATAGGGTTAGTACCTCTAAACATTCCACTATTGCTATTTTTGTTATTAAACTTAGTTTTCTTATAATTTACTGCTCTATGACCAAAACCATGACAATTATAGCAATAAAAATTAGTAACTGGTTTAAATGACTTACCTATTTAGTTTCTTTTCATTTGACCAATTTCATTACATGCACAACATCTACCTTTGATTGACTCAGTCTGGTTCAAATATTCTTTTTCTTGCATAGGCTAGTTAATTTTACTAGCTTCATATTTCTTAGCTAACTTTTCTCCAATGAAATATACAAGACCATTTTTTTATCATAAGGTCTCTAAAAATATATTTTTTCATCAATATTCTCCCTACTAGAATATAAATTTTCTAGTTGTTTCTTAGTTTGGGTTGACTCTCCTTTCACAATGGTGTTGTACATATCAAGTTATGCATACTCCAACTTGGTAGATTCAAGTTCAAATGTAACTTTTGTAAGTTTGGATCTTAGATCTACATTCTCAGATTTTAGATATGTCTCAACTTTTCCATCATATTTTTTTAGGCTCAATTTCATATCAGTAATATTTTGTTCATGTTTCAATATCTCATTTCCTTTCTTCAATCTTGAAACTTAATCATTATCTTTAGTTTGATCTTTAGGCTCTTTCTTGGGTTTGAGATGATCAATTTTATCTTTTAGCTCTCCAATGTATTCTTTAGCATCTTTATATATTTCTTTCAAAGTATCTCTTTCTTCAATGAGAATATCAATCTACTCAAGAGCTTCTTCTAGGTTCATCTGTAACTATTCCATATCCATAGGGGTCTTACTCAAGTTGTTAAGCCTCTTCTAAGTAACTATGCTCTGATACCAATTTTTTGAAAAGTCAAAGTATCTATTGCACCAAAGGATTCACCTATCAATGCTCAATACAACCAATAGTCTTATAGAACCACAAGAGGTGGTTAAGCCATGTTATGAACCTTGTAAAGGATGTTGGCCCACTACCAATAGCTTCATTTCATGTAAGGGTAAGATTTTATATTATGTTGAATAAGAAAATTATATGTGAAAATTCTTATCAAGTTCAAGGACTAAAGTTCAATTTATTGAGTCTAGCTAAGTTGAATAACACAAGTCACCAATTGCCAAAGTTTCAAAACAAAAAGGTAAAAATATATCATGATGCTAAGAATATGATTGGTATTGGAGGAAAAATAAGAGGTGACCTATTCAATTTATTGAGGATACATGTTTGATTGCAAAGATTGAAGATATTTGGTTGTTGCATAAAATATTATGTCATGTAAATTTTGACAACATAATCAAGGTTAGAATGAACAAAAGAGTGAGAGGTTTATTGAGCTTAAGAAAACCTACTAGAATTGGGTCATACTAATATTTATGGTCCTATGAAAGTGAAAATTTATTATGGTGATAGGTGTTTCATTTTATTTCTTGATAATTACTCTAGAATGGCATTTGTGATGTTTCTAAAATAAAAATTTGATGCATTTCAAATATTCAAAAAATATAAGGAAAGAGTTGAGAAAGAAACATGTCAATCATTGAAGTTATTGAGATTTGATAGAGAGGTGAGTTCATGTCTAATGATTTTATTGTCATTTTCAATGAGAATAGAAGTAAGAGACAACTCTTTGCACTGAGGACTCCACAACATAATAGAATTGCTAAAAGAAGAAATAGACCCATGGTGGATTGGGCAAGAACAATTTTTTTTTTAAAAGGAGGTTGTACAGATATCCTAGAGAGAGGAAATTAGCACTAATTTCTATATGTTGAACCAAGTATAGTTTAAAAAAGGTACAAACAAAATGCCTTATCAACTCTTGTATGGGCATACATCGAATGTTAGTTTCTTTAAAATCTTTGGAAGAAGATTCTATATTCTAAAAGATTGGAAGAAGATTCTATATTCTAAAAGATGTTAGGAATGGAAAGTTTGATTCAAAAAGTAATGAAGGTATATTCATAGGTTATTCCATTGGGAGAAAATCATATAAATGTTTGAACAAGGTTACTAAAAAATGGTGAAAAGTGAAAATTTGAGAATTGATGAACTTGAAGAAAAAATGATGAAGAAAGCAAGGGAGGACCTAGAGATTATCAAATATTTGTATGCATGCAAGAAGGATCATCAAGTATATTACCAAAGTAATAGAAAGATATACCCAAGTATTAGTACACACTAATTGAGAAATGGAAAGCTTATACCAAGAGATTAGTTGAATCCTCACCAAGTGAAGAAAATGTAGAAGAACAAAGGATCGAGCTAGTATTAGCTAAGTATGTTAGAAGGAATTATTCACCAAACCATCTTATTGGAGATAAGGATGTTGGAATCATGACAACAAGTAAGATGAGAGATAATACATGTTTGATTTGTAAATTTGAGCCTAGAACAATCAAAGATGCTCTTGAGAATGATGATTGGATTGATTCTATGAATAAAGAGATTGATCAAATAGAGAAGAACGACACATGGACACTAGTACTAAGACCCAACGATAATAATTGCATTGACATAAAATGGATTTTTTGAAACAAATTGATTGAAAATGTAAAAGTTACAAGGAATAAAGAAATATTGGTTTGTAAAGGATATGTTCAAGAAGAAGGAATTTACTTTTGATACATTTTCTCCTATTGCTATATTATAAGAAGTGATAACACTACTCACATATGCTACTTACAAAGGATTTAAGGTTATCAAATAGATGTGTTAGGATAAATCACGGAAAGAAATAAAAAACTACATGCAAATATAACCAATAACAAAAAAATAATATATCACATAGAAATGAACACAAGGAACCAAGATTTAACATGGTTCACCCAATCCCTGGGCTATGTCCACCAAACAGTAAGTTTGATCTTATTACAATCTAGTGATTACAACCTAATTACAGGTCGTAATCCCTTACAGCTCAATACTACCGCAAGAAGCAATTTTGCATCACAACATAATGAAAATAGCCAACCCTAAACCCTTTTATACAAGTATTAAACTGCTTTAGGGTTATAACATGTCGGCCATAAATTAGCCATAACTTTAGTGGCGAATCTACGAATAGTACCCAAAAAAAAAAATTCAAACCCCACAAAATTATGGAGTATGTATAGTACTTTCTTGATCAGTCACCACAATCTAACGATCTCCCACTTGAGGACTGATTAGGCTCCACACTAAATAATAATCTCTCACTTGGAGACTAATCTTGTAGCAATACCACTACCACATGGGGCTCCCATTGGATCAAACCACCCTGGACTCTGTTGTTCTTTTGTTCATATTCAGTCTAAAAGACCAACCGAAGCTGAAGAGGAGTTCAGCTTCTCCCTTTGTCAACATATCTACTGGATTGTCATTTGTATGTATCTTCTCCAACTTTAACTATCCATCCTCCAAAACTAATCAAATGAAATGGTACCGCAACTGTATGTGTTTGATGTTAGAATGCAAAGCTGAATTCTTAGCAAGATGAATGGCACTCTGACTATTTGTGAACAAATAATTATCCTTCTGAGGATGTCCCAATTCTTCCAAGAAGAGCTGAAGCCATATCATCTCCTTGGTTGCCTTTGTAACAGCAACATACTTTTCTTCTGTAGTGGATAGAGCATTAATCTTCTGTAGTCTAGAAATCCAACTCACAGCTGCCCCACCAACAATAAAGACATAACTTGTAGTACTCCGCCTGGTATCAATATCCCCTACCAAATCTAATTCAAAATAACCCTACAAATCAGTAGTAGAGCCCCCAAAGTGTAAACACTTATTGGATGTTCCTCTCAAATATTTGAGAATCCACTTAACAGTATTCCAATGCTCAAATCCTGGATGACTCATATACCTGCTAACGACTCCCACTGCATGTGCCATATCTGGCCTAGTGCATACCATAGCATAAATCAAGCTTCCTACAACTAAAGCATAGGGTACCTTGGACATCTTATCCTCCTCTTCCTGTGTCTTAGGACAGATCTCCTTAGTCAACTTCAAATGACCAGGTAAAGGTGCGCTGATAGCTTTAGCATTCTCCATAGAGAAATGTTGCAACACCTTCTCAACATAATCAGCCTTAGATAGTGCTAATGTTCTGTTCTTCCTATATCTACAAATATTCATACCAAGGATTTGTTTTGTTGCCCCCAAATCCTTCATATAAAATGCATGTGCTAACTGGCATTTTAGCCCCTTAATATGATCCATGTTAGACCCAGCTACAAGAATATCATCAACATATAAACATAAAATAATGTAGCTATCATCATCCAACCTCTTAAAATAAACACAATAATCTGAATGACACCTGTTATAGCCATGCTCATGCATAAGCCTATCAAATTTTAGATACCATTGCAGAGGTGCTTGCTTCAAGCCATATAAACTTTTCTTCAATTTGCACACTAAGTTCTCCTTACCTTTGACCTCAAATCCCCATGGCTGAGCCATATATATTTCTTCATCCAAATCACCATGAAGCAAGGTTGTTTTAACATCTAGCTGGTCTAAATGCAAATCTTCAGTAGCCACAAGACTTAAAATAGTACGGATAGAAGTCATTTTAACAACAGGAGAAAATATCTCATCAAAATCAATTCCCTTTTTCTATGCAAATACTTTTACAACTAACCTGGCCTTAAATATTTTCTTACCTCCTTCCTCTTCTTTCAACCTATAAACCCACTTATTCTGTAAAGCCTTTTTACCTACAGGCAACTTGCATAGATCCCATGTCTTATTCTTTAGCAAAGAGTCCATTTCATCTTTCATTGTAGACTCCCACTGAATCTTAGTATCCACCTACACAGCTTCATCATAACTTTTAGGTTCACCAGCATCAGTAAGTAAAATAGAATACAAAGAGGGAGAAAATCTTTGTGGAGATCTAATTTGCCTCATTGACCATCTAACATTCACTGGTGTGTGTGGTATTTGTTGTTGCAGTTGTTGCACATCCTGAGTAATGGTTGGAACATCAGCTTTTGGAGTATCATCCAGCACTACATAATCATCTTCTTTCTTCTCATGTTGCTACAACAAATCTTTGTACAACACTTTTTCATTGAATATGACATCTCAACTTCTAACAATTTTATAATTTTCAAAATCCCAAAGCTTATAACCAAATTCATTAATGCCATATCCAAAAAAAAACACATTTCTTTGATTTAGCTTCTAGCTTGGTTCTATTTTCAAAGTCTATATGAGAAAAAGCTTCACAACCGAAGGTCTTGAGAAAAGAATAACTCACCTTCTTACCAGTCCATGCCTCCTCTGAAATACCATAGCCCAAAGGAGTAGAGGGACCTCTATTAATCAAATATACTATAGTATTGATAGCCTCCACCCACATGTGTAAGGGAAATCCAGCATGCAACCTCATGCTCCTTGTGCGCTCCATTATAGTCCTGTTCATGCATTCAGCCACTCCATTTTTCAGTGGAGTCCTTGGAATAGTTTTCTATCTACGAATACCATTAGTGGAGCAATAATATTCAAATTCATGACTATAATACTCACCACCATTATCAGATCTGAGACATTTTAATTTCTTACCAGTCTCATTTTCAACCAAGCATTTCCATTTCTTAAAAGTTTGAAATACATCAAAAACTTTGTCTAAGGAAATAAACCCATACTTTTCTGGTTGTTTCATCAATAAATGTAACATAATAATGAGAGCCACTAAGGGAAGATACCTGAGCTGGACCCCATACATCTGTATGCACAAGCTCTAATTTCTCCTTTTTGTTTTCCTTCCCAGTCTTTACAAAACTCACTCTCTCTTTTTTTCCATACACACAACTTTCACATAAATCCATATTAACACATTTCAGACCTGGTAAAACTTTCTTTGAATGAAGTACTTTCATATCTTTCTCACTCATGTGCCCAAGTCTATTGTTCCATAGTGTTGTATCAAAATCTATAGCAACTATTTGTTCTCCCTACTCAACTGCAACAATTGTTCCTGAACATTCATTTTTCTCTGAAACAATCAAAGTAGAAGGAACAATATGACCTATACAAAGATATAAGGTGCCTAATTTCACACCTTTTGCTACTACAAGGGATCCTTTTGAAACCTTCCAATTTTTATCATTAAAAGTAACTACACAACCCTCATCACCCAGTTGCCCTGCTGAAATTAAATTCCTACTCAGCCTTGGAACATGTCTTACCTCATGTAGTAGCCAATGATTCTCATTTTGCAACTTAATCTTAATTTTTCCTTTCCAACAATTTGACAGGGTTCATTATCCCCTGAATAAACAAGCCCAAAATCCCCTTGGACATAATCAATGAAATAACCTCTATGAGGTGTAGCATGATATGAAGCACCAGAATCTAAAACCCATGAATCATCAACACTTTCTAAAGATAGAAGCAAAGCATCCTCTTCATATTTTTTACTTACCACATTTGCATCCTTGTCTCCATCTAATTTATCTCCTTCATTTTTCTTTCGATTCCAGCAATCTTTCTTTTTGTGCCCTAGTTTTCCACAATACCAACAATCATTTGGTCCTCTCGATTGAGACCTCTTCCCCTTTGACTTTCCTCTTTGTTTCCCATGATTTCCAGAGTAACTTCCTCTCTCAGTCATTCTACCCTTTCTTTGTGCATTCAAAGCACTTCCTGATGTAGATCCACCTGAGGATTTCCTATGAGTTTCCTCACTCAAAACAACACCGATCACATCTTCACATTTTAGGTTACTAGATCCAGGAACAGAATTACTCATAGCCATTACCAAGCCATTCCAACTTCTAGGCAAAGAACACAAAATCAAGAGAGCCCTAATTTCTTCATCAAAATTTATACCCACAGAAGATAACTGACTAGTAATAGTATTAAACTCATTTAAATGATCTACAATAGATCCACCTTCTGCCATTTTCATATTAAATAAATGCTTCATGAGAAATACCTTGTTTGAAGCGGAGGGCTTTTGATACAGTGTCGCCAGGGTTTTCATCAACTCTTCTATCGTCTTTACTTTTGTAATATTAAATGCCACTGATGGTGCTAGGCATAACTGAATGCTTTCGAGTGCCTTTCTATCCAAAAGATCTCATTTAACATCTGACATAGATCCCTAATTCTTGGCTTTGCCTTCCAATGGATTCCATAAATCCTTCTAATAAAGATAGTCTTCCATTTGCATCTTCCATAACTAGAAGTTCTGCCTATTAAACCTGTCAACCCTTAGCTTACCCTCATCTGCCATTGCTCCCACTCAACTGTAAAACTTTCCTACAGAGGATAACTAAAAAACAACTAGGCTCTGATACCACTTGTTAGGATAAATCACGGACAGAAATAAAAAACTACATGCAGATATAACCAATAACAAAAAAATAATAGATCACACAAAAATGAACACAAGGCACCAAGATTTAACATGGTTCACCCAATGCCTGGGCTACATCCACCAAATAGCAAGTCTAATCTTATTACAATCCAGTGATTACAACCTTATTATAGTCTATAATCCCTTACAACTCAATACCACCGCAAGAAGCAATTTTGCATCACAACATAATGAAAATACCCAACCCTGAACCCTTTTATATAAGTATTAAATTGTTTTAGGGTTATAACATGTCGGCCATAAATTAGCCATAACTTTAGTGGTGAATCTACAAATAGTACCCAAAAATAATAATTTTGGGGTGATGTCCCAAACCCCACAAAATTATGGAGTATGTACAGTACTTTCCTAATCAGTCACCACAATCTAACAATCTCCCACTTGGGGACTAATCAGGCTCCACACTAAACAACAAGATGTTCATTATGTGTTTCTTAATGGAATTTTGGAGAAGGAAGTCTACGTTAATCAACTAGAAGGATTTATGGATCAAGCATAGAGAAACATGGTATGTAAACTACAAAAAGCATTATATGGATTGAAGCGGGCACCCCAAGCATGGTATGAAATTTTACAAATGAGAATTAGTTTTGTAAGAACTAGTGAGAATAGTAATATATATTTGAAAAGTGAATCTAATGATAAGATCTTGATTGCTGAAAAAATTGGTGGATGATACCATATTTGGAGGTCATCAATTGATGTGTACAAAATTTACTGAAAAAATGAGAAAACATTTTAAAATATCTATGTTTGGAGAGATCAAATTATTTTTTGGATTTAAAATTCAACAAGTGAAGGATGGTATATATATAACTCAATCCAAGTATGTCAAGGAGATTTTGAAGACATTCGGCACGGAAGAATCAAGAGAAATTGGTACACTAATGATCACAAACTATAAATTATCAAAGGATGATAACTCTAATGAGGTAAATGAAACACTTTATAAATATATGATTGGAAAATTATAGTATGTTATGCATAGAAGACCTAATATTGCACATGTTATGAGTATTGTGGCATGATTTTCTTCTAATCCTAAGAGATACATATGACTACTATGAAGAGAATCTTTAGATATTTGAAAGGAACTAAGCATTTTGGTTTATGGTATAATTAGGATGGAGATTTTGAGTTGAATTCTCTACTAATGTTGATTGGGTAGGTAATGTGTATGATAGAAAGAGTACAAGTGGAGGAGATTTATTTTTAGGAGAAATATTGGTGACATGGATAAGAAAGAAAAAAGTTGTATTTCACAATCTACTATTGATGTAGAGTATGTAGTAGCTATAATCAATTGTTCAAATATAGTGTGGTTAAAAAAATTACTAGAAGGTATGAAAAAAGAAGTGAAAGATCCTCTAACAATCTATTGTGACAACACAAGTGCTATATATATTTAAAAGAACCTGCTGATTCATTAAAAAAAACACATATCAATCAAGTATAGCTATTCGACAGAGAAAGTTTAGGAGAAACAAATGAGACTAGAGTATGTGAAGTCAAAGGAACAAATTGTTGATATATTTACAAAATTATTACCTAAGGATACCTTTGAATATCTAAGAGGCAAACTAGGGCTCATTCCCCTATCTAATTTTCACTAGAGGGAGATGCACGTTGTGTCAATTCAATCTTTATCATAACATCTATTTGTGAGTTTATATAAGATTTCACTCTTTAGGTAGTCCTAAAGTTGTGAAAATGATATGAGGAAACATAAGCAATTAGTGTATACAAGGTACAAGGTTCAACTACATAGAAAATGAGTTTAAAATAAAGTTAATTGGTACCTTTGGAATTTTTGTCAAAGGGAGAGAATATGAGAATGTTGTAAGGGAGATAATGTTAATAGAGAGATTTAGTTATGACTATTGAGAAATATGAAGAAATAGAGAATTATAATCAAAGGGAAAGTATTGCAGTAATTCAAGTGTTGTCATCAGATAATAAGATGTTGAGGTTGAAGGAAGAGATGTATTTCTGATGGGGCTTGGTATTAGATGGTGTATTTCATAATGTATTTCCATCAATGCTAAAGGGAGAGATTCTTAGACACAAGTAAAGCTAATAAAAGAAAGGAGAGAATGTTGTACATAAGTGACATTGATAAGGAAAAAGGTAAGAACTAAGCTATGAGTTGCATGTGGAAGAATTATATTATGTGTTATATTTTAATTGATCTCAAGCCTATCAGAATGGAGAATATGAATCAGTACTATCAATTAGGAAATATACAATACTAATCCATGTAAGTTGCAATCATCTAAAGGATGCAGTGTTGAATGGAGAAATGAATGATAAAGTTAGAAAATGAAATATAGAAGTGATGTTAAGTATATGAACCTAATTGAGAAACTAATGAATTGATCTATGGAAAGATAATATTGGCTTTATTTTTTACATGATCCGATGAAGTGTTCAAGGGATGGATAAGTAAGTTTCTTTGGTCGATAAAGAAAGGAATGAAATTGAAAAGAGAAAAGAGAAGGAAACAATGAGTTGAACCAAGCTAGAATGGTGGTTAGTAAACGAATAAATTGGAAGGTCAAGCAAGTTAGTATTAATTGAGAAAAGGCATTACTGAGTAAGAATAGTGATAATTGAGCATAGTATTAATCGAGTGATGGATGTGTTCAATGAAGAAAGAACACAGTTTAGTAAAGATGAACAATTTGTGAAAAGTTGAGTAAAGGATGACATCAAGCAAAGATCAAGACTATTCTAGAAGATTCTAAGATAAGGACAAAGTTATTTAGAAAGATCAATGAATTATATTAAGAAGGAAAGATCATATGGTGAATATTTGAGGTGTGTTTTGTAACCTAAGGGAATGTACAAAGTTCAAGATTAAATTATTTTCTCAAGTATCTAGATTCAATATATCTAAGTTAGAAGGTGATTGAACGATTGTAATTAAGTGGAAAAACATTGATGAATGTGATGAAGTGGAAAAAATATATATATATATATAAAGAAGAGAGTAGAAGGAAAATGTCATTGGTCTATTTGCTAGTCAAGTTGGTGGTAAAGGTGTTGAATAAGTTGATACCAAGAAGATATGTAGTGCTAATTAAAATGAAGTGAAGAGTTGATGTGATGGCTAGTCAATAAGGAAAATATATGATAAGAATGGAGATTTGAACAAGAAAAGTGAGATGTATATTTATTGAATCATTTCATTATTACTCTCTAACCATTGTGGAAAAAAATATCTTTAACCAAGTGGACTTAAAACTTTATTTGTAAATCCTTTTGCAAGTTTACATTCTATTAAATGTTTGTAAGCCCTTTAGATAGGCCACTCAATGAAGGGTGATAAGGTCTAGATGACCTTTGGTGAAAATCCCCTAATAGCATCATACATAGAAAGTGTTTTTGTAACCTTTAATAGTTTGGATCTTAGCCAAGCTCACTTCAAAAGAGTGAAATTATTTCAAGTGACTAGTCCCAAGTGGTTTTTTTTAATTGGTAATATTTGTTTGTATTGATATTGACAAAGAGAGTACATTTTATTGGTATGTCATCAAGCCTTACATTTTAAGCTACCCTTACCCTTGCATATACCATTAGGTAAATATAACACAAAAAAGAGTATTAACACTCTGAAAGTACAAACACCTACCCATACATTATTTGAACTTTAACACAAAAAGAACTGCCACCACCTCCATTTTTAGCTACTCCTTGAACCATTTTTCTACTTCCTCATGAGTAAATTTTGGGGTTGTGTGATCATCCTCCACCAATAATCCATGCCCCATCCTGCAATGCTTTCCCCTCCCTTTTCTCTTAACTGGCAGCAAAGAAGTATCTACCCACATTCCCTCTATTGTTCATGCCCCCTCATTTAGCTAAGATTTCTTCACAATCTAATGTTGGAGTTGTTATCCAGAGGCCAAAGTGCTCTTCCTCGACATAGCCTTCATAAAACCATGTCCTTCCTCCTTTGCACCCAAATGTTCTCAAGCATGTAATCCATGATCAATTTCCATACCTTAACTTCTTTAGGGATATGCATGCCCTACAAATTTCAAGATAGCCACAACACCAATTGTTGGATAGAGGAATCCCCTCTGCCAATCAATCACCAAGGTTTGGAACCCATTTCAATTTCCACCCCCAGAACAACTTATTCAATAATTTCATCCAGTCCCAGAAGTCATTATTTTTCAATGCTTGTAGCTACCACCCATTGAACCTCATCTTTTGATCCCCCCCACCAAAAAAGAAAGTGCCACAAACAAATAGGCCACATCCAAATTGGACCTCCTCTTCAAGAAATCATCCATATACTCTAGCCCGAATAACTATTGAACACCCTTCATAAAGCTCAGATTATCAATAACAAAAATGTGTCGCCACAAAGAAATTAGACCTTCATAAGTTTTTATTTACAAATTTGAACCAAGACAAAAATTTGCCTCCATTTTTATCCTAGAGAAAAAAATGACCTTTCCCTAACTTCCTCCTGAATTTAACATCCTTAAAACTCTCTAGAAAATGTACCAAAGTCAACCAAACACTTCTTTGACACGTGTGAGGGATGAATTGGTATCATGGACAATTTTTCTTACCCTAGGATGATTAATGTCCTTGTGAGTCTAAATCATAATGCTTTAGACTTCAAATTGAGGTACCATGAGTGGATTATTTACTCTAATGGTCATCAAATTTCCTATTCTAATGGTCATCAAATTTCCCTCTTTATTTACTCTCCAAGGTGATGAAAGTCCTCACAAATTACATATTGAGGACCCAATGTTGAATTGGTGCCTAAGTTAGCTAACCAATCTACCACTTTATTCGCTTCGCTAAAGTAGTGTGAAACTTTAAAATTCTCGAAGTCCAATAGTAACTCCTTGATTTTCCCTATACTTTGATCCAAATTTCATGCTTCCATCTTCCTTTCTTGATGCCATTGGTAATAATTTCTAAGCCACCTTCCAAATGTATATGTAGACATCCAATTTTTACTTCTAACCCCAAATCTTCCTTGGCAGCTAAACATTTTGCAATATTATTTGTACCATCTAGAAATCTTTTGGCTATAAACACAATTATATTGCCTTTATGATCTCTTGCCTCCACACCCTAATACACCTAGATTTCTCCTTGCAACCTCATCAAAATTAATTTTGATCCATCCCTCCTCTAGAGGTATCCATAATGTCTTCTCCCTTTTTGAGATTGGATTAGCCTTAATACACCATGAACAAGTGATCCCAAGTGGTATTTACCCTAATTGGGTTTCCACATAAAAAATAGTGGTGTTAATCTGTGGATGAATATTTTATATTTGCATGTTAAAATTGTCATTATTGCTACAATTTGGTTAATGAAACCAATACTCAATATAGGAAGATGAAATTTATTTACCATTTTATATTTGAATGAGTTAATGTGTCTATTGAGTTGGTTTTCCTAAAAAGTTTAAAGTTGTTATAAATGTGGTAAAAAAATTTAAGGGCATGAGGAAAATAGATTCACCCCACCCTCAATTATCTAATATATGTTAGATCTAGATCAACATCATTGTAATGATTCCTAATTGGAGGAAATTCCATGTGATAGAACTCCCTACAAGTAAGTTAGGTAATATATATCTTACTTTAGTTGTCCATTATATGCTCACTAAAGTGGGGGGAAATGTAATGGCTTAAAATTTACACCCACTAGAGGATAGGCCATTTATGCATTATGTCACCCTTTATCCTAGACATGAACCCAAACCCCTTAACCCTTTAAATTTTCATTTAGTTGAAACCTTAGCCAAAATCCATGTAAAATGGGCCCTAATGACCTCAAACATATGTGTATCATAGAGACATTTGCAAATTCGTAGACATATAGTGAGTTATTTGATTGTAACAAACCTTCCAAATTATAGGTTTGTAACTTCAAAATGATCGCCTCTTTGGAAAATTCCATCTAAGTTTGATAAAACCCTTGATGGAGGTCATTTTGAGTCTTTTAATCACTCTCTATAATCGTCTACAAGTTCGTATTCTCTCTATTCATCCAATATCTCCATCACTATTCATTTTACTTGTTTATTTTTCTATCATCCCATCTCTATAGCCATTTTAAACTCCATACCCATTTTATTTTAGGTGTCTAGCATTGAAGATCATTTGAAGATCATCTACTCAACATCTTCACTTGTATCAACACACATATTGGCTTTGGGGAGTCTCTTGTCTACTTTATTTACTTTCTTTTGTTTTCTTGAGCATATCATATAGCATCTTTCTCACTTTTCTCATATTGTTAGAATTAGAATAATATTACTTTGATCTTATAATATAGATATCATTGGCATCGCAATCATATCTACTTTCTTTTAATCTATCAATTTGGTCTTTCATAGAAGTGGAAACACCAAAGTAGGGGTTTTATTGAGGCAAGCCTCTCAAACCACCCCAACCATTTTCCATTCATTTTTGTGAACAACTTGGAGTCTCTTTGTAGTTTCTCAGTTATTGGGAAAGATCTCATTTTCAATCATTGAGTGCAGTATATTTTTCTCATTCTATTTTATTAGTTTCATCTTTTTATCATAGCATTGAATATTAGAGCATTAAGTACCTCTTCCATTTCATCATTTTCATATCATTGTATTAGCTTTATTTCACTTTGTTGCATTAGTTATAATTCTCATTTTAGCCATTTTATTAATTTGGCCCTTGGCCCATTGTTTCTTGGTCTGACTTCGTGATCTTATAACTCCATCCATATGGGATTCCAATATGTCATTCTTGTGTCCCTTAGGCATGGTGTATCCTTTTAGGCTCACACATTTTTCTATGAAAGACAACTAATCAGTCTCAAGGTTTCATCTCTACAACACATACTTTCAACCTCTGTGATGAGAATACACATATTTTTCTAGTAGATCTAGTTACTCATGTTCATACATCAAGCACACTAAAACCCCACTCACATGTCCCTTACTCTTTTTGATAACTTAATTAATTAACCCACACATAGTTGGACCTAATTGAATACATATTAACTCCTATTTGGTTAATTTATCACACACACATGCATACACATGCACATATTTTCACTATAAAATCTCACATCTCAAACTCTTGATTGCACCATCCCACACTTCTAGTCAGTTAGGTGAGGTTGTTGGAAGGGAATTGTATTTCCCTTTGAGAATTTAATTGGTCTAGAGGGGGTGCATTATTTTCTCTTCTACGCAAACATTTTAGGCATAATCCATAGTAACTATGTGAGTATAACATTGAGCATCATCATATTCAAATTAGCATTATATTTACATTAAAATATTTATTTAAATAATAAAAATATTAAATAATCATTTTAGACATATGAGCATACAAGAAACAGTATAATAGGGAATCCAACAAACTAATCATCCTAACATATTAATCCAATATTCTCAAATGCCATATAGCCCAAATATTACCTTAAAATGTTGTCATGTAGATATGATCAAAATACTAATAGAATTTTTAATTTTTACATTTAAATCAGCAATAATACAATAACCAAAATAACGTGAAGCAACCTAATACATCACACAATACAACCACTAATCACATCTCATGTTTAATCATAGAATAACATCATGATATAATCATAATCAAATAGCCACTGCAACATACATTAGTAGAACCATCACTCACACCAAAAGCTACATATTTAATAATGTCTCATAAGCCAAATAGCATCATGACCACAAAAGTAATCTCAAAATGAATACAAGAACAAATTAAACTATGTGTGTCTCACAATGCCACAATAAACTCATAACATGACAATAGTCACCAAATCATAAGATCATCTTAACTAGTCACATAAGATCAAAATTAAGCATCCAAAGCCAAAGAAAGGCATCACCAAACATCTCATCCAAATACACAAAAGTATACATAAATTTGAAACTACATCCATCAAGATGTTAAGAATAATACAAATGGGAGATCAATTTACTCATAAAGTGAGGAAGAGCTAGATTTTGAACAATTATTCTTCCTATGTCATTGGGCCACTATCTAGGAAATACTATCCTTAGAATCCCAAATGAAAGAAACTTCATTAGGGAATTTTTCAGCACAGGGGATAGAGGGATAAAAAAATTTGAAGTAATAGAAAAAGAATGTAGATGAGAAGGGACAAAAGTAAAAGTTAAGCATTATTCTACTCAATCCAAAGGAATTTTCCTAGTAGTAGAAGAGGCATCACTGAGAGTAGTAGCAGGATCGTGACTCAAAATAGAAGCAACAATATGACCATGATCAGTAGAAAGGGTGTATTTATAGAAGCATTTTACTCCTCAATGTCATCCTATGAGGATTCTTCAAAGGATGAATCAAAGAAAACATCAAAAGCATGGACAGTCAAATGATCCTCATTTGTGTCCTTGCACCAAGTACTAGCACTCTTTCAGCATAAAAGAAAATAGTAAACAATTGTATACCTAGTAGAGAAACAATACCAACAATAGAAGGGAAGACCCTCATAATCTAGTGTTTGAGTCAATGACCTCTCCTCAACTATGAGCAATGCATCCCCTGAAAGAGATATGGGGATATCCAAATTATCTACTAAAATAGTTATGAAGATGATGTGACCCATTATGGTCATTTCTTTATCCACATTTATATAATCAAAAAAAAAAACCAATAGCCTCAAAGTGAGAAAACTACCAAAATGGAGTGGAAGGTTGACAAGGAAAATCCACACTAAACAAACATTGAATGGTTATGTAAGAGGGTTGAAGCACATTTTTCAAGGCTTGGTTGAAAGGGAGTGATTCCCTCAAGCCCACAACTTATTCAACACCATATATTGATCTATAGAAGAAGAAAATGAAGGAATAAAAAAACCATAGCACAAAGGAAAATATCAATAGTCACCCAGCAATGCAAATCTAAAAAAGAAGACCATAAACCAAAAATATATACAAACCATCCCACAAAATTGGTATAAGTTCAAGTTACCCAACACATATAAGTTGCAAACCATCATAGGGGAGGTCTTAGAATAGGCAAGAGGTCAAGCTTTCCCCTTTGGAGGAACAACAAAATAGATTTGGCTACATGTAAATAGCTCTATCCACTAGAAATAACAGATTTTGGGGGTGCATCCCTCCTTCATACCTAATGTGAAAACCTCATCACCCTCAATGAAAATAGCCACACCAATTTGAGGAATAGAAAGAGGGGGGAAAAAATTATCATCAAGAGAAGTAGAGGTAGGTGGAACCCTAAGCCAACAAAAATCCCATAGAGAATCCAACAAGGCTACAGGAATTAGTAGGCCCCAAAAGACCCCAAGGGTAGGAAGTGAATAAAGGAGTCAACCTAACATCCATAGAGGACATGAAAGTATCATACAAGAAAGATCCATCAATACCAACTATAGCATGAGTAGACATGGGGAATTTTTCATTGGACAAGTGAGAGAAGGCATTTTCTAATTATGCTAAGTTTACATCTAGGTTTAAGCTATTGATTTAAGTAAGATCTAATTAATCAATGATGAAACAAGAAGAATGAAATGGTTTTAATTGTTCATAAATTTGTTCCAATGAAGAGCTAGGGTTTATAAAATATCATTATAGAAAAATATAGATCATATATTGGTTTTTTTTTTCTTGTATTAAATTAGCTTCATCTATGTTACAGATCTCTACATCTTAATAGTTGAAATTGGTCAAATATTATCTTCTTTCAAATATTGGGCTTGATCAATATAAACAAACTACAATGAGAAAAGTTGGCATGTTATGATCATACTACTAAATATTAGTCGTAGTAAAAAAGAAATGTCACTTTCATAATGTAGAAATGTATAAATCATGCCCTATATAGACAACAAAGAGAAAAATGCCATACATTAATACTCTAGCTGAGAGTAATCTAGAACATAATTTATCATACATTAATATCTTACCTGAGGTTAAAAATGAACATAACAAGTTAGCTTTTCATTTTACTATTTCTCTCTGTTAATGTATTTGATAACAAAGCATGCACTCCCAAAAGGCTTTGTGAAAAATCAAAATAAGTCCTTGCACTAAATGTACAAATAAATCATACATGATTTTATTTCTTCATTAAATAATGATACATATAAATATATAATCTTATTTAATTATACATGCTTATCAAATTTATATAATGTCTATGATATAATGTCACCGCTATTAGGATTAGCTTGGGTCAAGTAATACCAAAGAAATAAATATTAGAACTAAATAATAATAATTCTAACTGCAATAACCTTCAATATATCCTGATTCCAAACCTTAAAGAAGTCTACTAAGAAGGATCATAAACCATTTCTAAGGATCTTCGAGGATTTAAATGATATATTATCAATTCTAGAACCATCCTTGATTATTTTATCATCTTCTATGGAATGTATCCCTTGAGATTTTTATTGAAAGGGATGTCCCTTATCCACGGCCTCATTGCATATTCATATGTTGTCTCATCCAAATATTTTGGCACATCAATCATGATCGTTTGATGAAGATCACTCTCACATATTGGTATTGTTCTATCAATCTCAAGCATGTCAATCAAATGGATATTATATTAATCTCACATACTAATATTATAGATTTAATATAAATATTAGGCATGTCATTCAGATGGAGATTATTAATGTCACATACCAACATTGTACCAATTCATTGATATCAAGCATGTCAATCAGATGGAGGTTACATAAATATCACACATTGAAATTATAGAGATTCATTGGTCTTAGACATGTATGTCAAATGGAAATTACATAAATCTTAGATACCAACATTATAGAGATTCATTGGTCTCAAGAATGTCGCGCAAATGAAGATTACATAAATCTCACATATGAACATTCTAGAGATTATAGAAATATAGTCATGTCAATCTGATGGAGACTATCAATCTCTCATACTAACACTATTAGATTTCATCTCTCATACTAACACTATTAGATTTTAGATCAATTCTCTCTCATATGAGGTATCATATTGGTCTCATTATAAAATACATCGTCATTGAACATATCAAATCTAAATGATCATCGATATTATTCTTGTAAAGGGTTTGTTTATATCTATTATTGAATCATTAAAATAATAGTATTATAATTATAATATAAATTAAAATTTATATCTCTTTGTACATAAATAAATAATAAATTCATAAATTATATTCTATTTATCTATGTGTGTGTGTGTGTGTGTGCGCGCGCGCGCGCGCGCGTGTGTGTGTGTGTGTGTGTGTGTGTGTGTGTGTGTGTGTGTGTTACAAAGAAAGGGGAAGGCTACTAATATATATTATTAATATTAATACCTAGTTCAAGAGCTCATGGAGGAAAGAACCAGTGAAGAGAACCTCCAATCCTTGTCAATTATTACAAAAAAATCTATATGAGCCATCCTAATCTAATACAACTATTTGATACAAGCAGTATCTATTAACAATTCACTAATGAGGATATGTAATTTTTGTCATTTATGGAAACACATGGCATGCATGCTTATAGGAAACATTGAAAATAAAAATACTTAGCTTTTGGCATCAAAAAAATTTCTAAGTATGAATTTGGTATACAATAGTGTATTTTTTTATTTGTAACCATTTGCTAACATCATATTATGACTAGTGAAATTAGAATGAGATAGTATACTACATGTTGATGATGACATGTATAAGCTCAGAAGTCAATACGGACAGTACGAAAAAGAGATATTCATGTTTTGATGAAATAGGATAGCAGAATTAAAGGAAAGGAATTATTTTATTTACAAAATAATTACTTGTCCAATTAGGGTCAACATCCTAGATGTTTACTCTAAGTTGAAGAAGTGTATTATGGTCTTAGCTGACCTAGTAGAAATTTGTGTAAAGGCATGGTATTTATGCAAAGGATATCTTGTGATAAGAAGTGTAATTGTGATTTAAGTTGTGCGAGTATTGTGATATGAAAACTTATTGTAAAAGTGATATATGTAAAGTTTGTGAAGCTATTTTGAGATCTGAGATTGAATAGAGAAAGAATCTATATTCCAAAAGCCTAATTACTTATTTGGGTAGTGAGCTCTTCTTGTAATTGGAAGTGCATGTTTGGGAAGTGGGATAATCCTATACCTATTGTACTATAACTTCTAACAAGGTTGGCACAACTCCTAACAAGGTTGGAATCTCCCAATAGGGATTCAAATTCTCCTAATAGGGACTCTTTATACTTAATAATTTTCTCATTGACTCCTAATAGGGTCCATCCTCTAACAAGGAACTTATATATCAATATATTATATAGTGGGTATCATCCCCACCAAGGTTTTCCCTTGGCCATGGTTTCCATAGTTAACAAAATATGGTGTTATGAGTTATCTTTGTGCATGGTTACTTTTACTATTCAACATTACTTTATTACTTTGTTATATATGGTTTAAAGTAAGAAATAATATCTATTTGGTGACTAAAGTTTGTAGATTATTGATTCACACCCCTCCCCCTCAGTAATTCGTATTTCTAACAATTGGTATCAGAGCACGGTTACTCAGAAGAGGCTTAACAACTTGAGTAAGATCCCTTTGGATATGGAAAAGTTGATGAAGAACTTTGAATAGGCACTTGAAAAAATTGATCTCCTAACTAAAGAAAGAGATAAGTTTAACGATAGATATGAGGACTCCAAAGTATATATTGGACAGTTGAAGGAAAAGATTGAACATCTCAAATCCAAGCTTGAATCAACTGAATCTTAAACTAGTGATGATGATTATTCAAAACTGAAGACAGAGTACAAAATCTTGAAGCATATATTGAAGATAACGAATTGAAAGTTAACTTTGAGGAGTGATCCTAGCAAAGCTGAAACTGATTTGAAGACTAAGAATGCAGATCTTAGAGCAAGTTTGGCAAAGAAGACATTTGAGTTTGAAACATTGAAAGAAGATCATAAAGAACTTCAAAAGTACAATACTATTGTGAAAGGTGAATTCACTCAGTGTAAGCAACAATTTGAGAAGCTTTATTCTAGCAGAGAAAAGCTTGATGATTCAATGTCAATAGAAAGACCTACTTATGATTAGACTAGTCTTGGTTATCTATTTAACATGTTTGCAAAGAAACCTGAGATTAGATCATATCCAAGAAAAAAATTTGATGCGAAAGCATCCCATGGTCGTTGGCTATCCTGCATGATTAAGGGACTTTAATGGATTTGAGTGGACCTATTTAGGTCTTGGGTAGTTAATTTTTATGTATTTCATAATTATTATACACCTTTAAAGATACTTGGTATTTAATTCATGTTGGAGGCTGACTTGTGGCTCTTCAAGTAGTTAATGTAAGGGATATTTAATTTGTATCATACTGGGCTGACTTGTGGCTTAGATTGGTATAAGTAGGGGTTTTGGTGAAGTCTTTAGCCATTATTTCATCCATCTTGGAGAAGAGGAGGTGGTAGAGGAGAAAATTTTGAAGAGAGCTAGTAGTTGAGGCTTGGGAAACAAGGAGGTTACTTGGTGGCTTGCGAACACAAATTGAGATCTTGGAGGTTTCTACTAGATTGTAGATCTGGACTAGCTAGTGTTTGGATTGGATCTTACTAGATCTTGTAGAACTATTATTGTAATTGCTATTGTATTTGGTCGTAACTGAGAAGGCCTTACAGCTTGGTACATTGCATGTAAATAGTTATTTTATGATTAAAGAGTTGTGATTTGGTATTAGATCTTGCATTGTTGTTGTGTTTCCATTGTGTGGTTATTTGATAGGGGCTAGGACATCTCCTTTGGGGATTCTCCTACCTTGCACTATGTCAAAAGATAAATCTGATGATAAGATTGAATCCAGTCAATCTTCTAATAAACCTAAAGAAGTTGGACAAGACAAGGAAGCTGAAATTTTGGATGAACCAAAGCCAGTAGAATCTCCTAAGGAAATCAGATATGAATTGAGAGGTAAGTGTTTTTCATGTAGTGAAATAGGTCATATGAAAAGAGATTGTACAAATAAGTCATTTAATCATGTTAAGGATTTTTATTGTCATAATTGTCATGGTATGGGCCATAAAGCAACTGATTGTAAGAAACCTAAGTATGATATGTTGACATATCAGTCAAGTTTGTTATTAGTGACACACACTTATTTAGATTTTTTACAACTATTGAGCTTGTTCAACAGTTTACGATGTTTGTCATGTAATTCAGTAGCCATCGAGCTTCTATAGTTGCTACTGAGTCCTTTGGACCAACTCCAGTGGTTACCAATTAGATTCAATTAGTGTGAGGTTTAGCACTTCAAACTGAACAATTTAGTGTATACCAAGTTTATCAATGGTTACTGAGTTCACAGTTCATGTGATGCAAAGCCAGTGATTACTGAGAATTACAATATCTACCAAGTTCTTAGTTCATGCAATGTGAAGATAGTGTTAACCAAGCCACTCCATGGTAACAAAGTAATTTAGTGTTTGCCAACTTGCACAGTATCTATCGAGTCACCAATGTAGACCGAGTTCAAGACTACTTGAAAGTGATTAGTATGGACTGAGCTTCTACATCTACCAAGAGCATGATGATGCCAAGTAGTGACAATGGATGCTAAGTATTAGAACTTCACTAAGTTAGTATTTAGAACCTGAGTATCTTCATGTGTGTTGACTTTGTAATATTTGTGTTAACTTGTGTCATGAAAAACTTTGCAATTTTGTAAATTGGATTGGTATATATATGTGATGTATTGTATCATATTCAATAGAATGGAATGTAATGAATGTGCAATGCAAGTGCAAGAATGTGAATATGAAATGAATGCAGAAGATAAAGAATTGTAAAGGTCATATCAATACAAGGAGAAAAAGTGAAAAATCTATCACAGAAAGGTGATTGGTACACTAAATATTATCTATTAGCAAACTCAATTGCATACCAGAGATCTATTGTTTCATCCTAATAGGTGATCTAGTCAAAATCCTCTAACAAGGTAGACCTAACAGTCTTTTCTAAATCTATTTACCGAGTGAATACTTTATTGTATGTTTGTAAATCCTCTCACAAAGTGGACCTAGCAGTCATATTTTCTCCTAACAAGGTAGGTCATTAGAAGTGATCAATGTAAGCCTTAGTGGGCCAACTTTATGCTATAGTACCAAAGTTTGTGGGTATCATCCCCACCCCAGTTTTACTTTATATTTGGAAGGTTTTTGAGTCAGCAAAATTTTGTGTTCAAGTGTTTTGAATGCTTTTATATTTTCAATTTCTCATGCACGCAATTAAGATTAGATGTGATGAATTAAATGCTAAATGGTTTATGGTTACACTTTTTTTCCTAAACTGACACTGAACTGTGAATTTTCAAGAAAGCTTTCACATTCATATGCAAATTGCCATTTAATGGTAAGGAATTTGAAGATGAATTAAATTAGAGTATTTTAGGATTTTTTATGAAAATTCTAAATATATATTTTTTTAAAAAAATTGAATTGATTTGATTGAATTAATTTTTCTCCCACGAAAATTGCTATGTTATCAAAAACCTAATGTTTAAAAAGTGACATTGTTTTTTACACACATAACTTTTTTTCTACAATAGATATCAATGTGATTCTTTTGAATTTAGTTTGCTAACATCCATACCAAAACCACAGAGGTGATCTAATGTCTTTATCCATAGTATTTCATATTTTATTAGAGTTTAAAGTTGACATAAAACTAATTTGGACATACATGGCTTTTGACACATGTAACTTATTATATATTTATCCAAATTCAAAATTTATTTTTTTTATTGAAAGAGGACTTGAATACGGAGACTGTAGTTAAATTTTAGAATTTTTATTCTCTTATATACTATTTTTCCATGACCGTTCTATATATAGGTTTATTTTTTATAATGAACCTCAATTCGATTAATGTTAAAAAATGGATACTTAAAAAATTCAAAATGTATCAAATCCATATTCATTAGAAAGCTCATTCCCAGTATTTGTGTCATGGAAAATAACATGTCTTAAATGCTCCATCTGAACCTAGCAATTGAGCCTGTAAGCCATGAAAACAATTGAGAATGTTATAGACTTTGTAAAAGCCATCTACTTTACTAGTTTCGATAGAAACTAACTTTCTATCGAAACTTTTTTAATCCTTTCGATAGAAACTATTTTTAGTTAGTTTCTATCGAAACTAATAAGGCTGAGTTTTCATATTAAAAAAAGTTTCGATAGAAACTAAATAGTTTCTATAGAAACTATTTTTTAGTTTCTATAAAAACTAAAAAATAGTTTCTATCAAAACTATTTAGGATGAATTTTTCCTATTTAGTTAGTTTCGATTGAAACTAGATTATTACTTTCTATTGAAAGTTTTTGGGCAAAAAAATTGCCTTTCGCGATTTTGGAGGAATTTCTTCCTCCAAAAAAGTGTAACCCGCTATTGTGGGTTCACCCAGAATTAAGAATTAAAATTGGTAGAAGTTTTAGAAGTTATTAATTCACCCCTCCCCTCTAAATAACTTAGCATAATCTTGAATATTTCCAACAATTGGTATCAGAGCATTTTGGTTCTCAGGAGAAAGTTTAAACAACTTGAGCAAAGATCAAGGATATGGAGATATTCAAACTTGACAAAGCTATTGATAATGAAAATTTGGATTTGGAAATGGCCATAGCCCAACTCAAGAAAGCTAAGGAGCAACTTTGCCAATCCTTGAAAAGAAGAAAGGAACTTGCAAATCAAATAAATGATCATCTCTACATTGAATAAATAATTGAAGATTTTTTCCCCTCAAGCAATTCAAATGAAGTAAATGATGCAATTAAAGAACTCCTAGAGAAGAATGGCTCCCTACAAGAAGAAGTAAGAAAGCTGAAAAGAGAACAAGAAATTCAATCGGTAAGGTTATGTGAAGTCTTGGAACAAAGAAACAAGATAAATGAAGAAATGGATGGAAGAAACAATGAGATCTAGAACCAATCCCTTCAACATGCAAACCTTATTGATCAACTCTCCAATGCAAATGAGGAAATCATGAACCAAAGATAGATCAATAAAAGATTAAGAAAAGATATAAATTTTGAAAGACAAATCAATGAAAGAATAAGAAATGAGCTAAGATCTATAAAAAAATCAATGAAAGATTGAAAAATGACCTAAAAACTGAGAAGAAAATCAATAAAAGGATGATGAAATCTCAAGAAAACATGGTTCAACTAAATGAGCAAAACCTCTATAGGAAAAAAGGAAAAGCAGGAATTGGATACAAAGAAGAAGGTGAATCCTCCAAACAAGGTTCTCAAAGGAATCTAATACCTACTTGCAATCACTATGGTAAGATAGGTCATACATCTAACAAATGTTGGAGAAAAGCAAAATTCAATAGAAAATGCTACAATTGCAATCAGCATGGTCACAGGGTTAATGAACTCAAAGAGTAACTAAATTTGAAGGCAACTATCATAAATGTAAGAAACATGGACACAAGGCATTAGAATGCAAAACAAAGACATTGAATCCTTTAGAGAAAATTGTGAAAGTAATATTTGGTTGTGATTACAACACCTTATGTATATGTCATTATTGTGGAGAATATGGACACATTGGTATGAATTGTGTTAAACATCATATGAGGAAAAGAGATACCACTATAAGATGTTTTATTTGTACAAAAATTGGTCATCTTGCCAAGAATTCTATGAATGTGAGTAAGATTAAAGATGAGAAGAAGGAAAAAGTTGATAACATTTAAAAGTAGATGAGATAGCAATGGATTCCTACGTCTACTGAGGATATTGGTTTGAGCAATGATGGTTAAGTCACTCAAGAATTGAGTGACTATACCATTTCCAAATAAGTTCTCAAGGAAGAATTGGAACTAGGCTATCAAAGAAGACATTAGAATCAATTCCAATTGAAAGGTGACAAAGATCCAACTTCGTATGTAAGATACAAAGGGATCACTAAGAAAGATCTATGTCAGTTATCACCAAGCTCTTACCTTCTCTACTGAGTAAGGTTGAGTCATAGACTCTATCAAGCAAGGTCAAGAGTAACGAGGGAAATTATGGTTATCGAGTCATGAAGACTTCAATGAGTGATCAATATAGAGTAGTGGATGACAGCCTGTCAAGCATAATGGTAACTCATCTACCTTCATATTGAGCATTAATGGAAAAAAAATTGACAAAAGGCATGGAAGTTAATTCACTTTTCACCGTAAATTTTAGAGAGCTATTGTGAATTGCTATTTTCTATGTGATCAAGTGATTTGAGTGAATTTCCTACAAAAGTTTTCAAAGTTCTCTCAAGCTATCGAGAAAAATGGCATTCAATAGTAGTAGCAAAGCAAAGAAAGATTCTGATATGTTGGTTTGTGGTGTTGAATGGAAGGCATCGAACTTCAAGTGCGTGCTCGTGGTTACAGAAATCCTAGAACCCAGTGGAGCTCAATCACAAATCCCTCCCAAGGTACTTCTTGTCAATGACATTAGAACTCATTTTAAATGTGTAATTCAAGGTCTTGGTACTCTTGGTATGGATGATGTCCTAGCTCAATTGTGTGTTGATGGAACCCTTAAAACTTGAGAATCAACATTTGGAAACAAAAGGTTTAACTCATATTCCCCATATGCCCTAAGAGTTTCAAATAAAATGGATTAGGTATATCCTTAGCTGAGTGCACAGTGGTCAACTATGGTTGGAGCAACCAATATTGATAACAAAAAAGATGATTCATCAAATCACTAGCCTTCCCATGCTCGCCAAAGCCAAAACCACCAAAACCCTAGGTCAAGCTAAATTGGAAAAGAAAACCCCACCTAAGTGGGATGGTAGAGGCATGAAGATAAGTAGTTTTACAAATGCATAACTCAAATTCAGTATTCATGTTATAGCCCACAAGATATATAGTTCAAGTCATCTCAATAGTGTATCATGTAAAGATGTGGACTTGGCGCACAAAGTGATGAAGAATAACTTGTCTTATGACCTCCCTAAGTTGTTATTGAGACAATTCAATAAGAATATGGAAAGTATTAGATCTCCAAGAATAACCCTTGCAAATTGGGTTCTTTGTTAGCATGTTTATTCTTTTATGTTCAAAATTTTTTCCCTTCCAAAGGCACTATAGTCTAGAGAAACGATGTGCTAGTATTGTAGTAAATAAATGACTACATTGTAGAAATGGGAAAAAACTATGGCACCATCATGGATAACTACTCTGATGTATTTAAAGACAAAATGAACAATAGGTTCAAGATACCTAAGAAGTTGGTTGAGGACTACAAGGATGATGTGTTCTTCATGGTTGATTGTGACAAGGTATACATCCAGGCAGTCAAGCCTAGAATTGTGTGGGTCAAGCCTCTTGGCTATGAAGTAAACATTGATGAGACCCGGGATATCATTGAAGCCCTTTTTAATCAACCTGTGGATTCCAAGGTCCCTTATTTTGGAACTTATGAAGAGGAAAAGGCAAAAATAGAATTGCAAATAAAGCTCCCTCAAGCAGTTAACAAAGTAAAGAGGATGATAGCCAAACTAAAATCTAGTGCACCTCTCATGTTAACTAAGGGAAAAGGTGAGGATGAAGAGTAGGCAAAGGATGAAGAAGAAATAGAAGAAGAAGAACCTTTGAAGAAAAAGGGCATGGTGATCATCACCAAGCCTCCAAAGGCATCCACTGTAGTCTTCACAAGGAGGTCCAGGAAGAAAAGAAGTGACATTGTACTTAGCAGACCTCCTCCCACCTTTCAAGAAAAGTTAAAGAAAATGGAAGAAGTTGCTGGTATAAAAAAATTTAAATCTTTGAAGTATGAGACAAGGAAAGAGGTAGAGCAAAAACAAGTTGAAGAGCTGGTGCTGACCAAAATGGGAAAATGGAAGTATTCACCAGACCAAACCGCCTCTCAAATCTCTAATGAATTATTGGAGAAAATCAAGCCAAGATGGGATTTTGCAATGTAAATAGTAAAAGACATATATGCACAAACCCTGAGGTAGTTACTACTGAGCATAATAGATGTTGAGGTTAAAAGTTGGTAAAAGGTGTATTGAGGTAAGTTTAGACAGTATCTAAGCTCACTTGTAATTTGGAGCTTATCTAAACTAGTTGTGAAGGAATTAAGAGTTACTAGTATTATAGAGAAAGTCAATTATGTAGCAGAAGATGAAAACTATGTTTTTATAGAGAATTTTGTGGAGCAAAGTTTTGTGGAGCTTTGTCATGATGAAAGGAAGCTATGAAAAACCTCGGGTAGCATCTAAATATCAGATAGAAGATCTTGAGCAATTATTTGATTATAGAATCTAATTAACAACTTTTTTCATGTTTGCAAAGTACTCAATTAATGCAAGTTCAAGTTGAAGGAATAAAATGGAGTACAAACTTGATTACTAATTCATTGTGATTACATTTGAAGCAAAGAGAACTCAAAAGCAACTTGTTAAGGCAATTTTGAAGCAAACCCTATTTTCAGAAAGAGGTATTTTATCATTTATTTGTAGAGTTTATTTGATAAAAGTTCATATTTGATAGAACCATGGATATGTCTGTAATTTATTATTTGAGAATAATAAATAAACCTAAGTTGAAGATTATTTCTATGAAACCTATGGAAGAAAACCCTAATTCAACATTATCTATTACATTGAACAATATAGTTTATTTGGAAGATATAGGAAGTTATCTTAATAGAAAGTTTGAATCTATTGAGAGTGAATATATGAACAAGGGTATGGAATTAGTCTTTGACCATGATATGACTATGAAGCCTAGATTAAAACATTTAAAGGAACTAGACCTGTTCAAATATCATTTCTACCAAGAGTTGGACATAGATGAGTGGACATAGATGATACTAAGTAGAATAAATGATAGAAAACTATGGATGTAAGATAGTGTAGTTGATATCATGGCCGACCTTATTCATAAGGTAACTAGTCTTAGTAAACAAGGTAGTATACCCATAGGTGAGAAATTGGTTAAGAAGAAAGTTGAGAGTTATACCAAAGTAGTGTATAATAGAAAGGCCATGGTGGTCAACACCATTAAGCAAGATGATATAAGATTCCTGAGTAGAATCATTGCCTACTCCTTATGTGCAAGTTCTAAGATCGATTAATTGTCAGTTGGATTCATCTATGCAACCTTCAAGATATGTGTAAAAAGGAACAAGTTAACCTCAATGAATTTTTGAGAATACAACTTCTTGAAAACTTAGAAAAGATTAAGAGGACTAAGAATGGTGTGTTTAGATTCCAGTCACTAATCAATCACATATTCTTTCATGTACTTAAAATATTTCCATATTTTTCCATTAGAGAGATTATGAGCAGTGATAGGTGTACAATGGAGAAGATCACAGAATTATGCAGAAGATATCCATCAAATAAGATATTAGATAAAGGAAATTGATAATGAAGACATTTCAGAATAAAATGAGGCAAAGATTCAGAATTTCACCTGCAATTGTAGATAGATTTAAAGATGATGTTTGTATTATGGTTCATACAAATTCTACTTATTCACAAGTAGTAGAACCTTGTGAAACATTTCTTGATCCCTTAGGTTATGAATTGAGAGATGAACAGTAATTGGATATATTGATTTAATGCTAAAATATGAGAAGGACCAAGCTGAGTACAAATTTGGAACCTATGATGAGATTACCCAATCAGCTCAACAAGCATCCTTGGAGAACACTTCTCACAAGAAGATAGAGTCAATAATGAAGAAAGCTTTATCAGAGGCTGGTATGACTGAGAGTGAATCACAGTTAGT
Source organism: Cupressus sempervirens (assembly GCA_028749045.1). NCBI lineage: Eukaryota > Viridiplantae > Streptophyta > Pinopsida > Cupressales > Cupressaceae > Cupressus > Cupressus sempervirens. Next base: position 388,577,568 of record CM053788.1, on the reverse strand, counting down.
TAGGCAAACCATGAAAAAAGGTATAATGAATTTGCAACCTTTGTCAATGTCTATTGTAGAGACATCTTCGAAAGAAAGAATTCCCTATGCAGCAATATCAGATCTGCAACTAATTGAACTAAAGAAAAAATCTTAGAGATTAGTGGAAGTTGTGACCATAAAGACTAAAAGGGTCAAGCAACAAGCCACTAGACCAAACAAGAGACAAAAGACATTGTTGACAATTGTTGAGTCTAGAAAAGAAGAAGAAGAAGAAGTTAAACAAGCAGAGGAGGTAACCACTTCTAAGCAATCAACGAGAAAATCTTGGCAACCTTGGAAGCTGAATATAGAGAAGATAAATTCAGCTATTACTATTGAAGGAAACTTTGTGGAGATGAAAAAATTTTATGATTTGTATAATAACTTTGAGAAAGATAAGATTGATATCTCTACTATAAGATACATTATAGCCAACAATCTGAAACTAAAGGATATTGAAGGAACAGTGAACCAAAAATTCTATGATAGACTTATTGAGAAGAAGGACCCAGCTAGAGAAGAAGATTTAGAACTTCAGAAGTCTATGCTAAGGACTATTTTCAAGACTAATAACAAAGAAGAAATCAAGAGATTATTGAACAATCTAGCACCATACTTGAGGAACAAGGTGAGACCATTTTTGTTTATGGTGGGTGAGAAAGACAAGTTAAGAAGTGAAACTGTGGTAGCTATAAGTCAGATCATGGAAGAGTCCAAGTCAGCATCTTCACCTGCACCCAAAACCTCTAAAGTGTTAGTAAGTGGTGACACAATGTAGATGGATTAGATCAATGTTACCATTAACATTTAGAATACTAACTTGTTTTAGAGTTTAGAACCACCTGAATTTCATTTCAAAGATATAGAAGACAAACTAAGGCAAATTGAAGAATAGAAGAGGTTATTCGAGGAAAGTAGAAGAGGTGAAGCAAAAGTTTCTTGAAGATGAGAAGAAAAGAAAAATAGAGGAAGAAAAGAAAAGATTATTTGAAGAAGAAATAAAAAGGAAAATAGAGGAAGACAAGCAGAAGAGATTAGAGGAGTAAGAAAAGAGATAAAATGAAAGGAAGAGAGAGAGAGAGAGAGAGAGAGAGAGAGAGAGAGAGAGAGAGAGAGAGAGAGAGAGAGAGAGAGAGGCAACCAAGAAAAAAAGGGAAGATGACACAAAACCTTCTAGTTCATCTACTCTACTTTCACTTGCCAGCCTAACAACTAATGATGATGATCAAACTGACTTGATCTCATGTTTTTCAAAACTCATTCAAAAGAACAGAACAGTGAAGAGCCTGTAGAAAACCTTGATGGAGGTTACTGATAGACTACATAGTACTCTAGTAGTACATCACACAAAGGTAGATCCAGAACAGAGGGTACAGGCAGTGCTAAAGTCATTTGATGAGGAACTTACTAATTTGTTGAGTGTTGTAGAAATAAAGGCATAGATCTCACATGATGCTAACTTTTTTAGCACTATTTGTCAAAATATTAAGAATGATTTGATAAGTCTTGATACTTGTATCAAGGAACTTCAAAAGTGTCAATAGGATGGTAAGATATTGTACATTAAGTATACCCTATCTTATAAACTGACTAAGGATATTGACAGTTAGATTGGAGGAAAGTTGAGTGAGCTAGAGGCTCTACCTAGCCAATTACAACATCCTTCTAGTAAAATTGATGATTTTGAAGGTCAAGTGGCCAGAATTCAAAATGATATTAGGAAACTAGAACTTCAGAAGGAACAAATTTTGAAGAGTATCAGATTTCAGAGAGTCTATTGCTCTCGAAATATCTATGGTAGAGAAATAGTTGGAGGAATGTGTCAAGGCCAAGGACACTTATTCTAACTTTTTGTATTCAAACCTTAATGCAGTTGAGATTGCATCATATGCCCTGTGTGGAATTCTCATCTCTACTGAATCAACAAAGGATATATGGACTAAAGGTATGGATAGTTTAAAAGAAAAATTTTATGATTGCATGAATATATTATTAGTTTAAGGTAGATGTTTATAGAATTTTGACAGTAGATGGACAATTTTTGGACAGTTTTTTGACATTCTAACTATTGTCATTGATGTCAAAGGGGGAGACAATGCATGAAAAAATTGTAAATCGGGTAAAGAAAAGACAATACTATAAACTATGAAATCATATTGTAAGGGGGAACATATGCAAATGAACAAATTGTAATAGATGTAATGTTACTGTATTATTTTTGTTAAGCTTTTGTCACTTAGCAAATTTTCCCTATTTTTTTTCCATCAATGCCAAAGGGGGAGATTGTTGACAATTGGCTAATGAGGATATGTAATTGTTGTCATTTATGGCAACACATGATGTTCATGCTTACAGGAAACCTTGGAAATAAAGATACTTAGTTTTTGGCATTAGAAAATTGACTAAGTATGAATTTGGTATACAACAGTGTATTATTTTGTTTGTAACTTGTTGCTGACATCATATTATGACTAGAAAAGTCAGATGGAGATAGTATACATATTGATGATGATGTGTATAACCTCCTAAGTTAGTACGGACTGTACAGAAAAGAGATATTCATGTTTTAATGAAATAGGATAGAGGAATTAAAGGAAAGGAATTATTTTGTTTATAAAATAATTACTTGTCCAATTAGGGTCAACATCCTAGATGTTTACTCTAAGTTGAAAAAGTGTATTATGATCTTAGCTAACCTAGTAGCATTTTGTGTAAAGACATGGTATTTATGCAAAGGACATCTTGCGATAAGAGTGTAATTGTGATGTAAGTTGTGCGAGTATTGTGATATGTGAACTTACTAGAAAAGAAATATATGCAAAGTTTGTGAAGCTATTTCAAGATTGAAGATTGAACTAAGAAAGAATCTCTATTCCAGAAGTCTGATTACTTGTTTGGCTAGTGAGCTCTTCTTGAAATTGGAAGTGCATGTTTGGACAGTGGGCTCATCTTGCATCCACTGCACTACAACTCCTAACAAGGTTGGCACAACTCCTAATAGGGTTGGAATCTCCTAACAAGGATTCCTTATACTAAATTTTCTCATTGACTCCTAACAGGGTCCATCCTCTAACAAGGAGCTTATATATCAGTATATTATCTAGTGGGTATCATCCTTGTAGGGGTTTTCCCTTGGCCAGGGTTTCCCTAGTTAACAAAATATGGTGTTATGAGTTAACTTTGTGCATGGTAATTGTTATTGTTCAGCATTACTTGATTACTTTGTTATGTATGGTTTAAAGTAAGAAATAATATCCAGTTGGTGACTAAAATTTGTAGATTACTGATTCACACCCCACCTCTCAGTAATTCCTATTTCTAACAATATCACACCTATATAAGCATAAAATATTTCCTTATAAAAATATCCTTATAATTAAATTAAAGCTCAAAATAATCCTCCTACAAACCCTGCACAAATCTAAATAACATAAATGTATCAAAAGAAATAGTAAACATCACCCCACTCAAACTAAAATTTACTATCAGCCTCATACAAAAGAATTAGAATTAACTCGATGCTAAGTATAATAAAGTTTAATATGAAAAGGTAACAATATTTGTTTTTAAACATAGGGGCATCAAGTTCAAAGGTTGAGCCTCTACGGTGTCATCTATAAATTATGTAGTGTCTAGAGAAAATAAAATGCAGCCTTCATGCATGAGCAAGACCATAACCTTTTTCAAATTACCACCATCAAAATCCCTAGCGAGAAAGACCAAAATCTTGTGTTAAAAAATAGGAACTAAGAATTGTGTGTAATTTTCTAATGGAAAACTATCTCCACCATGATGTAGTAGTCAAATTGCAAAAGCATAATACTTTTACAGTATATGCAAACATCTAAACTTTCCAATGTATTAACAACCAAAATAATTTGAACCTTTTCTTTTGCAAGTGATAATGGATTCATAGCCAAAACTTATGCAAAACTTTCAAAAATGTTGTTGCTAAGACACTCATTCCTCGATTAGGGTAGTATCCCTATGATTATCTTAGCCAAAAGAACAAGGATTGTCAACATTTTCATCAATAGCTAGTTTTGAAAATGTTTTTATGACTACCTCCAATAGACTTATATGGGGATCTCACATATATTGCATAATTATAATATCTGTGAATAATATTGAAAGGGACGTTAAATCAAAATATACTTACCTTAAATATGATCACTTATATATGAATATTTCCTTGACATATTATAGTCCTTCTTTGACTTTATTATACTCCTTACCTTTGGCATGTGTAAGGTAGATATGAATATTTTAATACCCCTTCCTTTATTAACTATCTTCCCTTAATTTACATGGAGTGGGATGTGTAAGTTTGTATAATATAAAATTGTCTTTTTAAATCTCTTGATGGAAATGATCATATTCCTTCCTTGATTAATAACAAAACATATGATGATCTTTTTGAAATCACATTCTTCTCCCTTAAATCATTTGTCCCCACTAGTTATATATAGGTGGACCTTCCAGCACTCTGACCCTTCTAAAGGTCACTTAATATTTATCCTACATCATTGTGTAATTAATAGTATTTTTTAGACATTTTTTCATTTATTTATTTAATATTATTTATTTGAATAAGAGTTTAACATATTATTAGCAATTAATTATTTTTTTTTAATATATCATTCCATATTGACACATAATTAACATTGTTCATTAAATCGTTAATATATATATATATACACATTTCATTATGTGTGTATATATTTATTGATGATATTTATTGATTGATACCATATATGTGGTAAAAGTGGAAAGCCACAAATATGATGATTGATACTATATATATGGTAAAAATGGAATGTCAAAATATGTATAATTGGTTTGAGAGCTCATGGAGGAAAGAACCAGCCAAGAAAGCCTTCAATTCTAACTATTGATTCTAGAAATACAAAATCAAAAGAGTTCATTGTACAAATTAAAAAACCTAAAATAACTAATCACAAAGGGGCCTTATAGATATGGCCTTACACTGAAAAAACCCTAACCCATATACACAAACCCACCTTCAACTTATGAAATTATAAAATGTATGGTGCTTATACATATATATTGATCAATACAAAAGTGCATAAACTATACATGAACTAAAGGGGCAGAGTATATTTGAGAAAGGAAATAAATCCCACCAAAACATTTTTCTCAAAATAATACCAATAATCCATACTCCAACTAAAAGATAAGCTTGGAAGTTGCAAACACCCCTATAAACTAATAGTAATAAAGAAATGTTAGAACATATCACAATGGAAACCAGGACTTTGCACCCAAAAAAATAACCCATGGGCAGATTTCATTTGGAGTCTCTATCGCAACCCAAAATCATCAAATGTTAAGAGGTTGCAACACCAAAAAATTAGATTTAACTTGTGCCCCAAATGAAAAAATTTGACAAAAATTTGGTAATCCCATAGAATTCATTATTCAATTGATTAGCACCTTTTGATGAGCTCGGCACCTAAAGAAACTGAAAAGTAGGTAGTGTGCATGTTTTGAAAGCTAAATTATTCTAAAAGATATCTCCTAAAGTGCTACCAAAGAAGTGTCACATGTGATTGAGAGCATGTTCAAAAAGTGATTAACAACTTGATCCAAGAAGCATTCCAAAGGCCTTGACATTCCAACAAATCTTACACTAACCAAGAAGTGGACATTGGAGAACACAACAAAGGATGGGTGTGTCCTAAGATTTCTACTATGGCATGTAACTTAGAGTAAATAATGATATGTACATCTTGATCTAGAACCCTCCCCACTGCCCTAGCAACTTGTTTACATGAGCTAATATTATTCATTATAATAATAATGTTGATTAATAGATTTGATCATGTACGCATTTTTATTAATAATACATCACTACATTGATTATTAGTATAATTGGTGCAAGGAAAACCTTGATGAAATAAGGACCTATGATGGTTCAAGATGTAAGGGGTCTTTTGGGATTATTTTGGAGTGTAATAAACCCAAGCTGTAAGTCCATTGACCTAGTAGGAACTTTATAGGCCATTGTGGTCAACCTTGGTCAAAGGAGTCAATAATTGAATAGGATGGGTAGGAAATTTATGCTAAATCATATTAGATCATAATTGATCAATATTGGTGTTAGAATGGGGTTGTCATTGCATCAAAAGACTGATCTTTTAATGCCCAATACAACCAGTGAACTTATAGTAAATAGGAGGTGATTAAGCCTTGTCAAGGATCCCAAGGGGAGTGTTGATCAAATTTCTAAAAATCTCCCCTCAATGTTACTCGAGGGTCTAAGGATTCAAACCTGTGACCAAGCTCTAATACCACTTGTTAGAATGGTGTTGTTGTTACACCAAAAGATTGATCTTTTAATGCCCGATACAACCACTCAACTTATAATACACATGAGGAAGTTAAGCCCTTTTCATGAATCTCAAGGGGAGTGTTGACGAAATTTCCAACAACTAGATGTTTACTAGATGAAATTCTTGTGGGTTGAAAAGTTGTCAATGTTGGCAATGACAACACTTAAACATTATGTGGCAATTTTGATGCAAATGGTCATAACCATTCAAATTATAGTTGAATATCATTTATTAGTTGTTGAAAAAACATTATAATTCCTCATGGCACAAAGAGGAAGGTTTTTGTTGGATCTGAAATGTGAAAAGCAATAAAACTTTGAAGTTTTCTTGGTTTTCTCATTGTTTTACAACTGTGTATGACCATGTACAGATATAGAGATGTGAATTTTTGATATGAATGAATAGAAAAATTAAATATCTTTCTACTTGAATTGGTTGGAAATTCACATCTCATTTCTACAGTGAGATCCAAGTATTTTGTTAAAATGGTGTGTAAATCCTTGAGAACCTAGGGTTTGATTGAATAGATGTGATTTGGGGAACTTTTTACCATTGAAAAATTATTTCCATGTATGGTAAGTGAGTTCTAACCATGTACCATAGGACTAGCTTTGTTTTATACTAGGAGGATAATGATTTTGGGAGAAACATGAAGCCCTAACTAGGCATATTTATGGGATTGGTTAATTATTTGAGAAAATGAGTGTAATGGTTAGACAAATTCTTGAGTTTTTCATGATTTGAGGGTATATTTTGGAGTTTTTCATGGAGAAAAAGGTGTCCCGAGAGTTGAATTGGTTGGAAAATTCCATTCTTGGGTAGTTGCTTTGGAAAATAGGCATAATTGGTATCATTAAGCCTACCTGGGTTATCTTGTTTGGTAAGCCATTGGTAGGAAGGGAAGCCAATATTGGAGCATGTTGACAAGGACCCAAAGGATATTTAAAACCATAATTATTTTTCCCAGGTATTTAGGGAAATCATAAGTTATAAGATGAAAATTGCTTAAGAAGACCTAATTGACTACTAGGCCTAATTAGGACATTGAAGCCAAGGGACGAGAGAAAAATAGTTGTCAAAAACTCATCTAGTTTGGTTTTGTATGCTAGAATAGGGCTATAGGAAGGACCAAATCGCCAGGGTGGGGTATTTAAGCACTTGGGGTGAAATTTATGCACTCAAGAGTCATAAGGAGACACTAGGGTGAGCAAGAGGAGAACTTCTTAAAATGTTGAAGTGTTGAAAATGATACTAATGGGACTTGGGAATCGCAAGAGGCTATATGAGTCTTGAAGAGGAAATATGTTGAAGAGGAGTAGGGATCTAAGATAGAAAACCATCGAGGTTTGTAGTGGATAGGTGTGAAGGAGTACTCCTGAGTCTCTTTGCATTAATAACATTGATTAATTATTGTTAATTATATTCACAATATTAATTGTATGCTAATTAATGATATATTGATTGGTATGGTTAAGAGGGACTTTGCAATCATTGAACAATTTATATAGTCCTCCATATATTGATATTATATATTGCTTTTGGTTCATATAAGTTTGTCCCTCCCAAATTTGTTTTTCCTCAAGAAACTATACATTGTATTACTATGATTTAATATTTGAACTTGGCAATAAAACTTAGTCAAGCATTCTTGAATCTTCTAGATAATTGAATTCAGACTATTTGAAGATGGTATCTAGTGAAGTACATTATATTAGTCAAAAACCTCTCTTTCATTAAGTTTTCCATACAACATAATTTTTTGATAATAATATTATTGATATTATTTGTAGTATATTTGTACATAAGTTAGATTTATTTTCATTAGAATGGTTCCATGTTTAAACTTTACCCTTCAAGGTGGTAAGATCATGCTTTGATAACACTATAATTTCCCCAATAGTAGGGTTATCTTGGGACAAGTAATACCTACAAAATAAATGTTAGAACTAAATAATAAATAGTTTAACTATAATATTCCACCCTATATCCTAATGCCAAACCTTAAAGATGTCTCCAGATCAAGATTCTTAACCCTTCTAAGGATCTCCAAGGTTTGAAATGATATAATGACTCTAGAACCATCCTTGATTATTTCACTATATTATGTGGACTGTACCACCTAAGTTTCTTCTTGGAAGGGATATCCCCTATCCAAGGCCTTGTCACATATGCATATGTTAACTCCTCAGAATACTCCAGTGCATCAATCTTAGTCATTTTTGTCTGATGTAGATCACTCTCACATGTTGACATCATTATATAAATCCAATGCATGTCAGTTAAATGGAGATTATATCAATCTCATGTATTGACATCATAGAGATGATATCAATCTTAGGCATGTTGGCGAGATGGAGATTATTAATCTCAAATATCAACATTATAGAAATTCATTAGCCTCAAACATGTCTATCATATGGAGATTACATCAATCTCATATACAGACATTATAGAGATTCATTCGTCGAAGACATGTAAGTCAGATCGAGATTATATCCATATCACATATTGGTACTATAGAGATTCATTGGTCTTAGGCATGTCATTTAGATGGAGATTAAATCAATTTCACATATCGACATTATAAAGATTATAGCAATATAATTGTGCTAGTCAGGTGGAGATTATCAATCTCTCATACTAAAACTATTAGAATTTAGAACATTCTTCCCTCTTATAAGGTGTTATATTTGTTGATCTCTAAGCCATGTTTCCTACTAGTGTTAAATACTTAGTCATTTCCTAAGAAAATTTGGTCGGTCATCACTACGACCTAGCCATCCAATAAGGGTCAAGAAATGTATGATAGACTTGTTTATATTCAAGTACAAGTTGAGAAAGTCTTAGGTTGTCAAGCATTCTAGTTTAGATCAAGTAATATTTCATGTCGAGTGAGACAATGGACGCTTAGCCTAAACAAGGTAAGTTAATCCCTAGTCACACACTATCTGTTGAGCATTCAAATGCTCAGGGACAACATGAACTTCAGTATGGATTGAGCATTAGGGTATTAAGGTGCCAAGCAAACCAATTTTGACATGTGTTTGTGATGGCACAAACACTTATGTAAACTATTTTGGAAAACTTCTACACTTAATTTATGGATTGTAGAGACAACTAAAGAGGTAATTATATATTTTTTAGAGGGCATCAATCCCTAGGAAAGCAAAGTAACCAATCAAAAAATTGGAAGGATTAAGTGGCAAAAGGGATGAATCTAGATTGTTGATCATGATCTAGAACCTTCTCCAATTGTTTATTTAAGAAGGGTTCAAGCTTTAAATCAATAAGGAATGATCGTGTATGTGCAAGAATAATTAGGTGATAGCAAAGGAAGGATATGTTTGTGTGTTAGAAGTAGAGAGATAAGACAAAGAAACCCTAGTAGTGAAAGAGCATAATAGAGAACATCTAATAAGGAGATAAAATCAGAATTGGAAAGATAATATCTATAACCTACCGATAGAGTTCTAATTAAAGGATCAGGTACTAAAACATTCTAAATAGTGTATCAAAACACGTCTCTTAACAGAATGGTTTCAACAAACCAATTCAAATCTCCTAATAGAGTTATTAATTAGTTGTAAGCTTAAATACTTTAATCAAGGTAGACTAAATAAGTCTTGTAAGCTCCTAATAGGGCAGACCCCTCATAGGGTAGATCACCAAAATTGGTCAAACATTGTAGCCTTAATAGGCACACTTTATTACTGTAGTAGTTTAGATTTGTGGGTGTCATCCCTACCCCTGTTTTACCTTCACCTTGGAGGGTTTCTAGGTAACCAAATCTCTCATATTATGTGTTTATATTTACTTTCATGTTGATGGATTAGATGCATACTTTGATCTATTTTAGCATTATAGTTTAAGGTTATATGGTAAATGTTTTAGATATGAGATGGGAAAATGATGAATGCATTTGATTTGTTTCAAGAAGTTAAACATTTTAATAGATCCTAATTCACCCCCCTCTTAGTAACTCACTTTCTCATTACGACTTCCAACAATTGGTATTAGATCTCAGTTCTTTTAGGAGAAGTCCAACAACTTAAGAGTTAATATCTTGGAGATGGAAGCTTACAATTTAGGAAAGATCATTGAGAATCAGAAACTTGACATCTAGATCATATTGCAGCATCTTGAAGTAGCAAGAGAGAAGTTAAAGAAATCCTTAAAGAAGAGAAAGGACTTGGATATCTTATCGAATGATACTCAATATGAAGAAGACACGGAAGGACTATTTGAAGATGGAAATTCCATTGAAAGTGTTGTAGCAATAGAAGATCTATTAGAGAAGAACATCATATTAAATGAAGAAGTTAGAGGATTAAAGAGAGAACATGAAATCCAATCAATAAGATTATCTGAAGTGACTAAACAAAAGAATAATGTTGAGGAAGACAAAATCATGGCAGAAGAAGAGAAGAGACAAATGGCTACTAAGCTTGATGAAAGGACATCTGTTTTGTAGAAGCTCACAAATAACTAGTTAGACATGATGAATCAACTACTAATTATAAACTAGGAATTGAACAGGAAGGACATCGAGATTGAAAATTTGAGATCATAGAATGATCAACTAAGGAATGAGTTAAGATCTAAAAAGGAACTCACTAAAAGTATGAAAAAAACTCAGGAAAGCAATTAGGTACTTTGAAGAACTAATGAGATCACCAAGAACGCCTAGTGACACCTTTGGACTAGGACATACCAAGTACTTTTCATCCACTCAAGATGGAGAATCATCCAAGAGTGGAGAGAAAAGAAATGTCAAACCAAGGAAAAAACCTACATGTCATCACTATGGGAAACCTGGACATACAACAAATATTTGCAGAAGCAAGATTGGTAAGCAAAAACCTAAACCTAAATTCAATGGATGGAAAGAGAATATCTATAACCTAGCAATAGAGTGCTAATTAAAGGATCAAGTACTGAAACACTCTAAAAAGTGTATCAAGGCACATCTCTTAATAGAGTGGTTTTAACAAACCTATTCAAATCTCCTAACAGAGTTCTTAATTAGTTGTAAGCTTAAATCCTTTAATCAAGGTAGACGAAATAAGTCTTGTAAGCTCCTAACAGGAAAGAAGCCTTCTCAAAGCACTATACGATTACTAAAAATATCTCTCAAGAGTAGGTGAGTCCTACATATGGGGGATGGATTCCTATTGTTGATTTTTATGTTGGAAAAGGCGATGATTGTTGATAAGATTGGTTCGACTCTAGTCTTCAGACTATAGTAGTGCTTAGGTTTGTGATTGTGGATCTGCATGTTATTGTTGGTTTTTTTCAGCATATTGCAACTGAGGTAGTAGTTACAAGAATTGCTCATGAAAAACTAAAAAAGGTTGCTATTGGCCCTAGTTTTTGTGTTGGTGGTACTAGTGTTGTTTTAGTCTTGGGATCTCAACCTTGTGTTGGATCTCTAGAGTCTCTCTCTTGGCAAAATAAAGAAGCAATGGCTAAGGAGGGTTGGATCCCAGTTACTGGAAAACACTCAAAGAAGTCTCATCCTCAACTTGATATGACCCTTCGATCCCAAAAGAAGGGACTTAGTTTCTCCTTTAGTTTTCTTGGTTCTAAGATTTGATTATCCCTATGAAACAGTTTGGACTTAATGTTAATATTTATTAACTATCTTTGTTTTGTTGGCCTTGCATAGTGCTATCCTTAGCAATCTTTGACTGATATTTTCTAGGTTGCTAGACATGTAATGTTTTCCAGTAGAAACTTTTGACTTCTCTAAAGAGTTTTGAGATCCCTTCAAAACCCATTTCTACCTTACTCAGAAACATTAACGATATATTGATTAATTTTGATGATATATTGATTAGTATGGTTCAAAGGGACTTCGCAATCATTGAACAATTGATATAGGCCTCAAAATATATTGTTATTATATATTGAATTTGACTTATGACAGTTTGCCCCTCCCAAATTTGCTTTCCCTCAAGCAACTATACATTGTATTACTATGATTTAATAGTTGAACTAGCATCTGGACTCAAGTCAAGCATTCTTTCATTTTCTAGAGAATTAAATTTAGACTATTTCATGGTGGTGTCTATTTGAGTACATTACATTTGTCGAATATCTCTCTTTTGTTACACTTTCCTTACAACATATTTTTTATAGGAATAGTATTGATATTATTTTTAATATCTGTATGCCAGTTAGATTTATTTTTATTGGAGTGGATTGATGTTTTAATTTTACCCTACAATATGGAAGAATCATGCTTTGATACCATTGTAATGTCCTTGCTATTAGGGTTAGCTTGGGATAAGTAATACCTACAAAATAAATATCAAAATTAAATAATAACAAGTTTAACTATAATATTCTACCCATTATCCTAACCCCAAACCTTAAAGACATCTCCAGATCTGGATTCTTAATGCTCGTAAGGATCTCCAAGGTATCAAATGATATAATATCAATTCTAGAACCATCCTTGGTTATTTCACTGTCTTCTCTAGAGTGCACCCTCTAAGGTTCTTCTTAGAAGGGATATCCTATATCCAATGCCTTATTACATATGCATATGTTGACTCGTCAGAATATTATGGCACATCAATCTCAGTGTGTCAATCAAATGGAGATCACTCTCACATACTGACATTGTTACATCAAGTTCAAGCATGTAAATCAAATGGATATTATATCAATCTCACAAACTAACATTATAGAGATGATATCAATCTCAAGCATGTCGGTCAGATGAAGATTATTAATCCCACATATTGTGATGCATGAGCATCAGGACATGCAAGGGTCCCTATGGAAGACAAAAGATGGATCAGGGGAAAAGAAGACTATGAACCTATAAATTAGCATCTATTGAAACCATCATGGCCTTAGGAGGCTTAAAGGATTCTCAAAATGTACTGAATCCTAAAGGGCCTATTAAGGACCTTAGGATCTTTAGTAATGAATTAGGGGTAGATGGGAGATATGGATTCAAATAATTCTTTAGGAGTCCTAGAAGGATTTAAGATTGGTTAAATTAGTCTTGAGGAACTAATAGACAAGTTTGAGAAGTTACATAGTTGTTTTATGCAATAAATTGTAAGTTGGAGAATACAAATATTTGAACCCCAACGGTTAGTGCATTTTGGAGGGAAAAGAGTTTTAAGGAGTTTTAAGCCTAACTAAGCATAGGAGCTAAGCCCAATCAATTGGGATAGTTTCTAGGAAGGTTATTAAGTTTAGTTGGAGGCATTATACAAAGAGGAGCACTAGAAATCATTCATTTTGTACGGACTATGCAAGAAAGATCAATAAAAACTCCATTTTGCTAATGCAATCTTGAGATTTTCTATTTAGTTTTGTGATCAAGTGATGTTATAATCCTTGGCAGATATTGTGTTCTATGTAGATCCACTTTAAATTTTTTGAAGTCACTTATTGATCTCTGATCCTACAAATTTGTACTAGCAACATTAGGAACAGTGTTATTTTTTACTAGTTTTTGACAAAGATTAATGGTTGGATGATCATTCCATGAACAACCTTGTTGATTCTCATGGAATGACTCATCCATGACTTGTACAATATTATTCTAACATTGACATGTACAAATGAGAGTTTGTTTGTTAGTGATCACCTAAGAAGGAAGTGTTAATGGTGAATGGAGATGTGGGTATGGAACAACGGTAGAGAATCTGTTTGAAGGAGGGGAAAGTTTTATGTTTTGAGGTATCTACATACACCCTATACAAGGTGAATCCACCCTTTTTTTATCCCAAAAGTGTTGGGACAACACTTAATCAAAAAGTCCTAGTTTGAGGGGGTTTTGGGGAGCAATTTGGGGGTTTTGGTGTTGCGAAAGCTTTAGGTCTGATTCCTCTTGGATTTATGACATTTATGACCTAAGAAAGAACTCTCTAGAGTGTGGAGTCTGGGGAGTGCAAAGAACTTACAGTTTCTTTCTTAAATCTATGCCTTTAAGAGCCATGGTACAACAACGATAGGGTATGGTCCAAAGGAACCCTAGGAATCCTTTTGATATGTTGAAATATGGCCAAATGGGTATCTAAAAACCTATAGAGATAGACTTGATTTTTTGAAAAGATGAGAGGAAATTAAGATTCTTTATCATTGGAGACCTAATTGGGGCAACTAGGCCTAGAAGGTTATTTGAGGTGATTTAGGTGTTGGGTAATGCTTGATAACCAAAATAGTGTTGAAACTCTTTGAATCCATCTCGTTTTTGCCTAAATTAATCATCTCATCCATCTAGGAGGTCTTGGAGTCATTTAAGCACTACTTTGCATTATAGAGGGTTTGGTAAATACTAGTCAATCTTCACAAGTGAATGAGTTTATAGTTGGGTCATCCATCCACCACCCTCACCTTTGCATCATATTGACATTATATAGATCCATTAGTCTCAGGCATGTTGGTCAAATGGAGATTACATTAATCTCACATACTGGCATTATAGAGATTCATTTACTTCATGCATGTCAATCAAATGGAGATTACATCAGTCTTACATATCAGCATTATAAAGATTCATTGGTCTTAGGCATGTCAGTCAAATGAAGATTATTAATCCCACATATCGACATTATATAGATCCATTAGTCTCAGGCATGTTGGTTAGATGGAGATTACATTAATCTCACATACCAGCATTATAGAGATTCATTGGCTTCAAGCATGTCGATCAAATGGAGATTACATTAGTCTTGCATATCAGTATTATAGAGGTTCATTGGTCTTAGGCATGTCTGTCATATGGAGATTACATCAATCTCAAATATCAACATTATAGAGATTATAACAATATAGTCATGTCAGTCAAATGGGGATTATCAATCTCTTGTGCCAACGCTATTAGAGTTTAGATCAGTTGCCTCTCCTATGAGATGTTATATTGATCTCATTATAAAAGATCTCATTAGTGAACACATCAAGTCTAAATGATCATCAATATTATCCTTATAAAAGTTTAGTTTATATCTATTATTGAATTATCAAAATAATTGTATTACAAATATTGTGTGTGTGTGTGTGTGTGTATGTATGTATGTATGTGTGTGTGTGTGTGTACATACATATATACATGCATACATACATAAATACATATATATATCTATATATACACATACATATATACATATGTGTATGTATGTATATATGTGTGTATATGTATATGTGTATGTATATGTGTGTATATATATAAAGATAGATATACATGTATATATACACACATAGGAGTATATATGTATGTATGCATGTGTGTGTGTGTGTGTGTGTGTGTGTGTGTATCTGTATGTGTGTATGTATATGTATATGTATCTCTGTGTGTGTATATGTGTGTGTAGATGTATATACATATATGTATGTATATACATATATAAATATATATGTGTGTGTGTGTGTATATGTGTGTGTGTGTATAGATACATATAGATATGTATATGTATATATTTATATTTATATTTATATATATGCATATGTGCATGTATATGTATATGTATATAGAGATACATGTATATGTATATACATGTATATGTATATACATGTATATGTATATACATGTAAATGTATATACATATACATGTATCTCTATATACATATACATGTACAATTAGTATTGATATAATGATATTGATTAATAATACATCATTACATTGGTTAGTAATATAATATTGATTAGTTATTGTTATTTCTAATAAAAGTACTAATTGTATATTGATTAATATTAATGATAAATTGATTAATGTGATTAAGAGGGACTTCACAATTATTGAATAATTTATATAGGCCTTAAAATATATTGATTTTGGCTCATGACTATCTACCCCTCCCAAATTTGTTTTCCTCAAACAATAATATATTGTATTAATATGATTAAATACTTGAACTTGGTAAATAATCTGAAGTCAAACAATCTTTTATTTACTAGATAACTGAAATTAAATCATTTCCTAGTGTTTATTTGAGTACATTGTATTCGTCAAATATCTCTCTTTCATTAAATTTCCCTTTTTGGTATAATTTTTTTACAATACTATTACTTGTAGTATACATGTTTTTCGTTTAGATTTATTTTCATTAGAATGGTTTCATGTTTTAATTTTACGTTGCAGGATGCCAAGATCGTGCTCTCATACCACTATAGTATCCTTGCCATTAGGGTTAGCATCGAACAAGTAATATCCACAAAATAAATGTTAGATTAAATAACAAGTCTAACTATAATATTCTACCCTTTATCCTAGCCTCAAACCTTTAAGACTTCTTGAGATCGAGATTCTTAAGCCTCCTAGAGATCTCCAAGGTTTTGATCAATATAATATCATTTCTAGAACCATCCTCAATTATTTCATTGTCTTCTCTAGAGTGCACCCCTAAATGTTCTTGGAAGTGATATCCCCTATCCAGGGCTTATCACATATGCATATGTTAACTCATCTGAATATTCTGACATATCAATCTCAGTCATGTTAATCGAATGGAGATCAGTCTAACATACTAACATTGATATATCAATCTCAAGCATGTCGATCAAATGGAGATTATCAGTCTCACAAGCCAACATTATAGAGATGATGTCAATCTTAGGCATGTTGATCAAATGAAAATTATTTCTCACATGCTCACATAATAGAGATCCATTAGTCTCAAGCATGTCAATCATATGGAGGTTACATCAATTTCACATACTGGCATTATATCACATATATAGCATAATTATAATATCTATGAATAATGTTGAAAGGGACATTATAAAAGTATATTTAACTTAAATATTGTCACTATAAATGAATCTTGCCTTGGTTTTGATTTTCAAATGTCCAACATTTGACAAATTTGTGTCTATGTTGTACTTTCACCTTGTTGTTGAAACATCGTTTCTAAAATGACAACTGTTGTGAACTACTCCCATAGAAACCTAGCACTAGAGTGTGTTGTGTAGATAGACATGTCCATCACAAGCGACAATTGTGCAGGTCTCCAACCAATATTATGGAAATTCCACCAAAACAAAGGTGTTCATTGTAGGGAAATGCTTGTCACAATTGACTGTCTATTTTTAATAGTAGCTTTGCCCCTATCTAGCTCATTTCATCAATAAGGATGTATCTTATGCCCTTTAGTTCTTCTTGGAATGTTGTCAAAGCCTTTCCTTGCAATGGATGCATTTCTCTAATAGGAATCTTGAGCAGTGAATGTTACATCAATCTCACATACCAACATTATAGAGATTATAACAATATAGTCATGTCAGTCAAATGGGGATTATCAATCTCTTGTGCCAACACTATTAGAGTTTAGATCAATTGGCTCTCATACGAGATGTTCTATTGATCTCATTATAAAAGATCTCATTAGTGAACACATCAAGTCTAAATGATCATCAATATTATCCTTTTAAAAGTTTCGTTTATATCTATTATTGAATTATCAAAATAATTGTATTACAAATATTATGTGTGTGTGTATATATGTATGTATGTATGTATGTGTGTGTGTACATACATATATATATCTACATACATACATATATACATATATATATAGATGTATATATACACATACATATATACATGTGTATGTATGTATATGTATATGTGTATGTATATGTGTGTATATATATACAAAGATATATATACATGTATATATACACACATAGGAGTACATATGTATGTATATATATGTATATATGTGTATGTGTGTATGTATATCTATATGTGTGTGTGTGTGTTATATATAGCTGTGTGTAGATGTATATATCTATATATATATATATATATATATATGTATGTATGTATGTATGTATGTATGTATGTACATATATGTGTATATATATGTATATACATATATAAATAAATGTGTGTGTATATGTGTGTGTGTATAGATATATATAGATATGTATATGTATATATTTATATTTATATATATCTCTATGTATATATGCATATGCATATGTGCATGTATATGTATATGTATATAGAGATACATTTATCTCTATATAGATACACATATACAATTAGTATTGATATAATGATATTGATTAATAATACATCATTACATTGGTTAGTAATATAATATTGATTAATTATTGTTATTTCTAATCAAAGTACTAGTTGTATATTGATTAATATTAATGATAAATTGATTAGTGTGATTAAGAGGGACTTCACAATTATTGAATAATTTATATAGGCCTTAAAATATATTGATTTTGGCTCATGATTGTCTACCCCTCCCAAATTTGTTTTCCCCAAGCAATAATATGTTGTATTAATATGATTAAATACTTGAACTTGGTAAATAATCTAAAGTCGGACAATCTTTCATTTACTAGATAACTAAAATTAAATCATTTCTTGGTGTTTATTTGAGTACATTGTATTCGTCAAATATCTCTTTTTCATTAAATTTCCCTTTTTGGTATAATTTTTTTATAATAATATTACTTGTAGTATACATGTTTGTCGTTTAGATTTATTTTCATTAGAATGGTTTCATGTTTTAATTTTACATTGCAGGATGCCAAGATTGTGCTCTCATACCACTATGGTGTCCTTGCCATTAGGGTTAGCGTCGAACAAGTAATACCCACAAAATAAATGTTAGATTAAATAACAAGTCTAACTATAATATTCTACCCTCTATCCTAACCTCAAACCTTTAAGACTTCTCAAGATCAAGATTCTTAACCCTCCTAAAGATCTCCAAGGTTTTGATCAATATAATATCATTTCTAGAACCATCCTCAGTTATTTCATTGTCTTATCTAGAGTGCACCCCTAAAAGTTGTTCTTGGAAGTGATATCCCCTATCTAGGGCTTATCACATATGCATATGTTAACTCATCTGAATATTCTGACATATCAATCTTAGTCATGTTAATCAAATGGAGATTAGTCTAACATACTAACATTGTTATATCAATCTCAAGCATGTCGATCAAAGGGAGATTATCACTCTCACAAACCAACATTATAGAGATGATGTCAATCTTAGGCATGTCAATCAAATGAAAATTATTTCTCACATGCTCACATAATAGAGATCCATTAGTCTCAAGCATGTCAATCATATGGAGGTTACATCAATTTCACATACTAGCATTATATCACATATATAGCATAATTATAATATCTATGAATAATGTTGAAAGGGACATTATAAAAGTATATTTAACTTAAATATTGTCACTATAAATGAATCTTGCCTTGGTTTTGATTTTCAAATGTCCAACATTTGACAAAATTATGTCTATGTTGTACTTTCACGTTGTTGTTGAAACATCGTTTCTAAAATGACAACTGTTGTGAATTGCTCCCATAGAAACCTAGCACTAGAGTGTGTTGTGTAGATAGGCCTATCCATCACAAGCGCCAATTGCGCAAGTCTCCAACCAAGATTATGGAAATTCCACCAAAACAAAGGTGTTTATTGTAGGGAAATGCTTGTCGCAGTTGATTGTCTATTTTTAATAGTAGCTTTGCCCTTATGAAGCTCATTTCATCAATAAGGATGTATATTATGTCCTTTAGTTCTTCTTGGAATGTTGTCAAAGCCTTTCCTTGCAATGGATGCATTTCTCTAATAGGAATCTTGAGTAGTGAATGTATTGTCAACACATGTATGTTGAATGCAGCAACTCCCATATTTTTTGTGTGAGTAATTATCTTCCTTGTTTGGTGTCTTACTCTTGAGCGCATTTCTTATGCAGGCGATCAAGCACGATTTTACTGTATTGGTTGTCCCTTGAATGATCATGTGAAGTGGTTTGGCACTGGAGCAATTGTTGTGGTTTGCAATAACTTCTAGTCAATCTCTTGCCTCGTTGACAATATATAGCTTGGAATGTCAAAGTTCGACAACATGTTTTCCTCTTACCCATTTGTTTATTTTGCATTTATGAATTGTGTTGCAATTTCATGTAAATGTTTTGGTATTGCAACCAAATCCCATCTATTGTTGTGATCAAACTCATGTCTACCAATCATATCAAGTTCATTTAGGTTAACACTACTTGAGGGCCCTGATGGGACTCAAAATTGCAAGTGAAATTTTGAGTACCATATTTGGAAATTTTGCTAAATAAACCCTTTTAAATGATTTTTGTGCCCAAGTGTCAAGTTATCATTTTGAGTCATGGGATGTGTTTCAAGTGCTTATTGTCGTTCATTCAGTATATTCATGCACCTCGGATCATTAGCTTGAAGTTTTGAATCAATCGATGAGATGTTTTGAGCACTTGTCAAATCTGCATTTTTGCCCAAGTACCAAATATAGTTCTAAAGGTCAGTTTGCAATTGAATATCTTGCAACCAGTTGAGTGTCATTATTCGCCACATTAGGAATGCTTAGTATGCATATCAAAGAGCCTATGTTTCAAATTTCAAGTTGTTTCAATATGTTTTGATAAGGTTTTGAATTCCTCAAAATTGGTTGTTTATTGTTGTCATGTTGATGCACATTGTCCAAAATTTTTGGGAAGCCCTGTTTGATAATGAATATTTTTGGACTTGTTGAACATTTTGAAAAAATGGTCATACAACTATGTTTTGGTCATAAATGTCATCCCATGTTTGAAGTTTCAAGGTCTGATGAATCTGTTTGATGAGTTTCCCAAGCTGATTCCATTTGCAAAAAACCTAAAATTACCCAGTTGTATTTTATTACAGTTGTCAAGTAGCCATGTTTCACCAATTACAACTTTGACCCTATTGAGAAAAAAATAAGGGTCAAAGACTTGCTATGTTCCAAATTTGAGCTTATGACAAATCTATTTGACTAGTTTTCAAACATGATTCCAAATGCAATTTATAAAGTTTACTGGTATTAGGATATGCAGATTGATCTGTAGTTCAATTCAACGTGTTATAACTTTGAAACAGTGAAAGATGAAGACAAATAGATTTCACCACTACGTTCTAGATTAAAAATACTCCAAATATGCCAATTTTCAAATTTTCATCAATCCATATGCATACTTTCCCAAGCTCATTTTGTTAGCAAAAAATCACTATTCTGTAAGGATACCCAATTATGCAATTACAAGTAGCTGAATCAAGAGGTTTCCCAAATGAGCCCAGTTATTCGTCATAAGCCCAAAATGCAATCATACTCTCAACATAAGAGTCTACCAGTGCCCTAGGTTTCACTTCCTCAAATTGTTATTTGATTAGTTTTCAAAGCCAAAACCGAATGTAGTTTATTGTTATCTGACATGTAATTCGCAAAAAAAATTTAGGAGAGCAATCTCAGTGGTCAATATCTATTGACTTGGATGATGTCATGAATAGGTGTCAAATATAAGAAGTAGCTACACCCTAGATGTATTTGTTCTTGTCATTACGTTGTTCAAAACCTCTCAAACCAAGAGCCAAGCCCCATTTACGAAAACAGTTGCCAATCATTTAGATCTATTGCTTCCTCCGCATTAGTATCATTGTCACTCTCATCTTCTCCCAAGGTTGCTTCCTCTTGGGTCCATCTTTGACTTTTTTATCCTCCCTACCTTTGGGCATATTTGTATACTCTAATATTCTTTCTTTTATTAACTATCTTCCCATAATTTGCATAGAATCAGATGTCTAAGTTCATATAATAATAAATTGACTTTTCTAATCTCTCAATGGGAACTACCATATTTGATTCCTTAATTAATAGAAAAATATATGATCTTTTCAAAATCTTATTCTCCCTTAAATCATTCGAACCCCCTTGTTATACATGGGTGGATCGTCCACAAACACGACCTTTCCGAAGACCACTTAAAATTTATCCCCCACCTCTTTGTAATTAATAGCAATCTTTTAGATATATTAGCATTTATTCATTTTAATATTATTTATTTGAATAATTATCTAACAAATTATTAACAATTAATTAATATGATTGTAGCATTCCATCTATATATATTATTAACATTGTTCACTCGATCATTAATAAATATATATCCATTATATACATTCCATTATACTTGCATAATTTCATTAATATTAATTATACATATTATTAACATTGATCACTCAATCATTAATAAAATATATATCCATTATATACATTCCATTATTCTTAAATTCATTAATATTAATGATACATTGATTGATATGAATGAAGGACTTCACAATCATTGAACAAGTTATATAAGCTTCAAAACATAACATATTGACGTTATATTGATTTCGACTCATGATATATGATGAGTATCAAATCGAATTATAAATATCTTATCAATGTTATCACATCAATATTTTGAAGTTCCTTGCATTTTAAAATTTTCTTTTTTTTTAATTGTCCCCGAGAAAAGCTTTAAAAAATAGTCCCAGAAAGAAACGACACAGTTTTAACCATATCACAATGAAGAAATAAATCCTGAAGTAGTAGTTAAATGAACCCAATTAAGAAATTGAACAGGTAAACCAAATTTGATTTACCCTTGCAAGCATTGATATCTTTACTACCATTGCGGAGCATCTGGTTTACTCAATGTAAGACAAATAACTAGGCATATAGTCAGAATATTTATTTTCATGGGAACTAGGCTGTTTCCCAAAATAGCCGATTACACAATTGACATCATGATTGTTTAGTGCCATTCTACTCGTTCTTTTTTATAATGCTCTTAAAAGTGAAGACAAACGGTAGAATACAAGAAATGTACCTTCAGCCTTTAAATTTCCATCCATATGACAACATAGGTCTTTTCAGAACTTGGACTCTGGAAGTTTTAGAAGACTGAAGAAGGGTTCCTTGATGTAAGCCTTGAACATGAATCTCTGCGACTTGCAACATGCTCCTCCAACTCAGAAACAACATCATCTGTCCTAGTATTTTTGAGTCGGTTCCAATTTACTGATTGCTATCTATTTCTTTGTTCAGTTATCCTCAAAAATTGTGCATTAGGAATGACTACCCTCTTTTATTTGCTTCTGCTGGGGTAATGTTGACAATTATATGTACTACAATGGTCTGGTATAAAGCCAAGCTGGACTGCCTTACAATATTAAAGCCTGCACAAAGAGCAAGGCATAGAAAAGCAAATAAATTAAGAAGCCTTGTATTGGTTAACAGACTACATCCATCCATTTACCAAGACTGGAAGGAAGCAGCAGCTGAACTGCTACATAAGAGCTCATCAATAATGTTAACAAAACAAAAGCAAAATTACTGCACAGATTTAGAAGCCTCACTGGTAACCAAATAAGAATGCAAATCTATATTTTACATAGATAAAACAAGCCACAATTACAAGTGCCATTACAAATCAATATGACTAGCACTATCTGACTCTACGTAGGTAAAATCATAAAACTATCATCAGGGAGATCTTTCCTCTAGTACTTAGTATTAGCTTATGACTTCTCAACAGCTATTGGAATAATGCGCCTTCTGGAAGGCTTGGGTAGATTGGCTACCGGTTGCATATCTTCTTGTTTCTTATGATCACAATTGGTTTCTTTCCCATTACTTAAAGAATTGTTACTAGAAGCCACCAAAACAGAATTCTCTGCATTCTCGGTTTTCACATCACACTTCCTCAGTCCTGTGGACTCTACAGTTTTAACAACTTCCTCCATTTCCATCTTCAGATCCTCGCACGTAACAGTTTTATCAGCCAAAGGCAAGTCCACATCCATTTTTTGATTTTCTGTCACAGAATTTTCCATTTTTACAGCTATTGGAGTAATGCGCTTTTTAGAAATCTTAGGAATTTTGGATACTGGATTCACTTCTTCCTGTTTCTTTTGACAAGTAGATTCTTTCCCATTGATTGGAGAACCATTTCCAGAAGCTACTGAGACCAAATTATCTTCTTTACCTATCATTGCTTCACACTTCCCTGGTCCTTTTGATGTGACAGTTTTCGCACCTTCGTCTGTTTCAATCTCTGGGCCCCTTCTCATAGTTTTTTCATCACCAACAGGCGTATCCACATCTATTTCCTTTGTCATGTTGCAGGCCATTTCTACTGTAGCTTGAACCAAAAAACTTGCAACATGTGAAGGTATTTCTAATCAAAGAATTAAGAGACCATTAGTACTCATAAACCAAAAATTAAGATGAAAAAAAGCAATTGAAAAGCAAACTTCTTTTTTCAGTAGAAAGCTGAGATAACAATGAAAGTAACTACAAATACAAAACAAAGGTTAAAATTTTGGTATGTGGATATGCTTAATATTTCGGTATGCTGATACGCTTAATATTTTGGTATGTGGATACTAATTTTGTGAAACCTATTTCTGGACAAGGAGAGCAAAGATGACTTGTTACCATGCAGGGTTGCCAGTGAACCAAGTTCGCCATCCTCAAATTCTACCAGCGTGCAGTAGCCATCTTGGGATGATACCGCAAGAAACTTTGCATCAAAGGACCTGGCACAGAGAAGAGAGAGAACATGCCATTCAAAAAACGTTGAGACAATAAAGAAGTATAAGGAACATTAAGCAAGTTAGAAAATGACGATACCATGCAATGTCTGTTATGGCTGCATAGTGAAGCCCCGCAAAGATTGCAATAGGAGTGCTGCTTTCGGTATCATAAATGTATAATGAATTCAAAGTTGCAATGGCAAATACAACACGATATGGAAGTTTGAATAGAGGATCTGCACTCGTCCAACAAGCTCACAGGTATTCATGCCAAATTCTTAAAACTAACAAAATATAGAACTCACTCTAAACATGACACTTCACCTGAATTTTCTGCACGAAGGGTGAAAACTAAAGGGCAAAAGCGGATTGCCACAATAGGTTTGCTAGCACCAGGAAGTTGTAAAGCAGGCCTGCAAGCTACAGTAAGTCAGAATTTTGATTGGCATAATAGGTACAAACAGATCGCCCCCTCCCCTTATTCAGTTCCATATAAAAAAAAAGCATGCTTGATGAAAGAGAAACAACATTTGAGACAAATCAAAGTAAAAAATCAGAATCTCACCATTAAATGAAGCTGGTAACAAGGAGAAAAAAATCAATTCAGCATCCTATACAACTGTGTTATTAGGATCAGGTGTTCTATGAGGCCACCCTTAAACGTCACAGATTAATGGAAAAATTAAGCTTGGAAAATTAAGTCAACTTTGACTATTTGACACTTTTAGCCTAGGAATGAAGCCTTACTGTGTGATGTTTAGGCCGTCTGGTTCTATCACCTTACATGATGTTATACTACTTAATTTAATATTTGAAAAGTATACTTAAGTAAAAATTTATAAACCAATATTAAATGAGGGGTTAATGTTTTTGACATCCCATGATATTAGTCACATGGTTCTATGTAATACCACTTGGTGGTTTTGAGTGACTTTGATTCTATAAAGAATGGACATGGGTGGATATCTAAGGTTGGCTAAGGAATTGAGAGCATCTCTTGTTGTACTTGTGAGGGTTTGCAACATGGCATGGGATGTGTGGTTACATGCTTGTTCACGTGGAGTACATGTAGAGAGCTTGTGTTTCAGAAGTATTTGTGAACGACTCTAAAGATGCACTAAAATGTTTTCATTGCCGAGTAATAAACAAGTGATGGATGTTTTTGGAGACCAGCTTCTCTCTTGAGGGGTTTTCCAGGGTATATCTTGTGTCATCTTTGATGTATATTGTCTATTCTTTTATATATGGATTTTGAACACTTGTTTGCAAAGATTTTTCCACTTGGGTTATATGAAGATTTGTCATATATGACTGGAAATTTCGTAATGTTTGGTGTCAAAATCATGGTTGTGGTTTGTACAACCCTTGATTGAGCAAATCTAGTGTATAGATGAACCCAAGGACTTGCAGGAAAGAATGAAAACATGGTAAGGTATGGGGATTTTATGCAGATTGTTTCTCACAAATTTGGGGTTTTGTGGTTATAGATTTGTAGTAAATTAGGGGAAATTAAATAAATGCTCCCCCTGAGCCAAAATGGACATCACCATTGGATCTTGAAGTCCTGAGAATCAAAGATTGACATAAAATTCAACTTATTTGAGCAAAGTTGAAAACAAAAAAGTGCAAAAATTGCCCTTAGCCCCTTTTGAACGACATACAAGTTGCAGAAGATGAGTTGAAAAATAATAATAAATTATCCTACCTAAAAATCCATTTGGTTTTAAAATTCACATTAAATAAAAATCCACAAACCCCCCATACCTGCAGGTACTGCTGACAGTATCACCTTTGTAATGACTGTCAAAGTTGCTTGACAGCCAGCAATCAGCCCTAGCTGGTGAAATGTAGGGCCAGCAAGGCTAAGCCTTCTAATGTCAAGGCCCAATCATGGTGCCATGAGGTGAGACCCCTTCACAAGGTCAAACAAAAAGTTTAAAAATTTATGTCAAAAATACATTTAATCCATTTTAAAAGCTTTATCAAATCTGCTTGACTTTAACCCACCACCCCTGGAACAACGCTGTCACTGGGGGCCACCAATCTAGCACTCTGCATGCTACTATGCAGCAAAATAGGTTGATTTTTTCTAAAGGAAATAACTTGGGCCTAGCGTGCCAAATTTCAACTTCCCATAGTCATTGGAAAATGATTTCTGCAGTGTTGTGATTTATTTTTCCAAATTTTGTTGTTTTGACAATGAAATGCTTGTTGGAAGTCAGATGTTCCTTTTGGATTTGAAGAGGTCATAACTTGTGCAAACAGTCGAATTTTCTACTTCCAATGTTCAACAAAAAGCTTGTTTACAGCACTACACAATGGATGAGGTTTGAAGTTGTTTTGTAATGATTTATTTATTGCTATGTTACCAGGTTCGTGCATCCAGCCCGCAGACCAGCTCCGGGTCCAGATTCGCGGTCCACAAATCGAGACGATACCACAGGGTCAAGTCCAGAACCTATACGAATCTAGCACAAATACACAGAGACCCAGGAGAATCCAGCACGAATCCACGCAGACCCAAGAGAATCCAACACAAATCCCTAGGGACTCGCAAACCAAACTTGGAATAAGAACACACAAATCCATGTATGGGAAAAAATATGAAACCACATATCAAATTCTTGTACCTGAACCCATCACCGAATCCAAATCGGCAACTTAGATTTACTGTTATTTCTTTCTTAGTGGGTTTAGGGTTTCTTGTGATTGGTGATTTTGTGAGGTTATGGCAAATCTAATCTTGGCAATTTAGTATTTATGTTGTGTACATATGCACATTAAAAATTAATCTCTTTTGATATGGTGATCAATATAATGTTGAGTTTGTATGTTGCATTGTTGGATCCACAAGTTATGCAATGTTTTAGGTGGTTCATACCAATAGGTTGCACATATGTCTTGGACGTAGGTTGGTTGTAGTGTTAATGCAGATTCAGATAGGTGTTCTGGTTTAGTCACTTGTTTTATTGCTTTGTTTGTCATGTTGACAATGAGATATGGTGTTATCAGGTACAATCATGATGTGGGACCTATGTTGTCAACTATGTACGGTGCAGACATGTGTCACATCGTGGGAGTTTGCCAGTATTATTAGTGATAATCATGATGTCATGGATGTTCGTTGTGCCTTTGGGAATCCGGCATTGTATGATTATTTATGCAGGTGCTTTGTTGGTGATGTCAAATTGATTCCTGATCTGTTATGGCAATTTATCTTCTTGTTTGAGGATATCATGGTTTTATGTTACCTTTTGGGAGCTCATGATGTTGCAATTGAGGTCTCTGATTGTGTGAGGATATATGGTTAATCTTCAATTAGGAGATTGTTATCACAATGTCATGGATAGCTTAATTACACATTCTAGTGGGAGCTTGTGATAGTGATGTTTTGCAATGTTGTATCTACTTGGTTTGGAGATCATGGTTTAACTCTTCCCCAAGGAGCTTGTGGTGTTGAGTTTTTTTATTGTATTGGGGCCACAAATGATCTTCAATTAGAGGATGGTTGTCATTATGCCATGAAGAGCTAGGTATTATGGTTCAATGGGAGTTTGTGGTGTTAGATTCACCATCTGATGGCGCATGATCTTCTACAGCGAGGGCTTATTTTCAAATTGGGTTTCATTGAGTGAAGATGGTTATATTTGGATGTTTTAGAAATATTTGTGCATCTTGGATCCATTGAGGACTCTTGGAGTCGTTGGCTCACGTGATGCTTTGTCATTTGACATGTGCTCCATGTTTTGACACGATGGCTTGCATCATAGATAAAAGACTTGCAAAAAAACTCAGTCAGTTTTTGCTAACTTCTGATTTTTTCTGTTTGACAAGTAAATGCCCCAAGAACTCCTAATAAAAACTTGCCTAGTTTTTGGCAAAAACTTGTCAAGGCCACACCAAAAACTCAATCGTACAAGCATAATACACTCGGGATACAAAACATTTTGACTGTTTTCTTTTGCTCCTCTGATGAAAATACACCCCCCCAATCTTCTGTGAGGTCATTTGCAGTAATTTTGTGCCAAATAGTGAAGATTTGAAGTAAATTTTGAGTGGTTTCAAAGCAAAATTAGATTTCCAAGTAGGTTTTATGATTTTTACTTCGATTCTTAAAACATTTTATTTCTTTTTTGTTGCATCTACGTTTATAAAAAATCAACATTTGCCTCACCTAAGTACCCTAAATGATTTGGATTCCAAAGTACAAGATTTATTACAAATTTTTAACAAATTTTTAATTGTTTTATTACGTTCTCAACTTTTCACAATTTTCTTCAAACCCTACCACTTTTTAAAGAAAATGTTTACAATCTTGGATTGGATTAAAATGTTACTAACTTCAACTAATCTAAATTCATTTAAACTAATTTAGTTTGTTTTATTTTTATCAAATTATTAACGAGTGCTTTACTTTGTATGTATAAGTTTATTTATGCCAGCTTGTAGTTCATCTAGTTGTGAGCACAACTGGAGCTTGTTTGAGGACATCCACACAAAAAAGAGAAATAAGTTAACCCAGAAATACCTCAAGGACCTGTTTTTGTGCAATATAATCTTTCGTTGTGCACAAGAAGGTAAAGGAACTATCAAGTCATCCAACTGACTTGGATGATATAAATCCTTACAATGATTGGTCACCGCAAGCCCAACCTCCATTATTTCTCAAGAACATCTATGATTTGGAGAGATAGGCAATGGTGAAGGGAACAGATATGGAATCACATTGAACAAAATTGAGGAGGTTAGTGATGACAAGTCATTGCTAGTAATTTGTCATGATAAGCAAGGTGGTGCAGCCACAATGGACTCCTAGGACTAGAGCCTCTAGTTCTACCTCTCCCTTGGTTTTTACTAGAGCTAGGAAGAGGAAGATGTAAAATGGTTTGATGTAGTATATATTTTCAGTTTTACAAAAAAAAAAACAATTTGCCATTTTAATTTTTTTTCGAACTATTAGCCATCAACGTTTCACATGAGTAGTTTTGCAATGTAAATGAGATCAATGTAAATGTGATAAGAGCTGACAAACAATGTTTAGAAATGCTGCTAAAACCAATAGTAGTTTTGCAATCTGAACTAGGAGCCATTTATCATCAGTCTAAGACCAACAGCTTGTGTATTGCTACCACTTATACCTGATGTGTTCAATTTTGACTCCCTTATTCTCCAACCCATTTCTTCCCACGTATAAGTGCTATTGTGGAATCGTCCTTTTGGCCTTTTCCCTAAACTTTTTGGTTCCCATTTATTATTTCTTCCATGTTCAACTTCTTATGTGGATTACCATCTTCTCTTCTATTAATGTTGATATCTATATGTTGTGTTTGTTGTCTTTCAGTGATGATTCTTCCATTTGACATTTTATTCTTATGATTGTATATATCTTTCTCGTCTCTGTCTTAAACTGAATTATGTTTCTCCTACACAGTACTTTTGTGCATGTGTCACAAAAGGCTTCCAATATTTATAATTTTTTCTGTCAGTTCCTGAGATTGACATTACTTTACCAGGCTCTTATATGAGGTTTCAGGTTGACAGAGACATTAGAACCTGCAAAACTTATTCCATTGAGTATGTTGAAACATGTTTTAGGCTTCCATTCTCTTTCTGAACTCCACTACGTGGATCCTCTGCAGAAAGAAAGACATGCAAACCTCCTCTGGACTATTCTGAATATTAATAACAGACCTCCACATATACTTCTGACAAAAACTGTAGTCAGCTCCAGAAATGTTTATGATAAGAGACTGTATCTTCTGAAATTTTACACCCAAACTTAGTCGAATGCCAAACACATTATTGTCCAGGCTACATAGATGATTTGCCCAATGACTATGTCCCTTTGCAAAAGAATAGGGGTCTATTGGACAATAACACCTCTGCAAAATTCTTTGTTATCATCAATGTAACGCTTGTTAGAGATTGATTTTAGCAGGCAATCATTCAGATTTTCCTATAAACCTCGAAAATTTCTATGTAGAAAACTCCACAGTATCCCCAAGCTTTTATACAATCAAGCTCATATTAAACCACCAAGTGGTATTGAATAAAACCATGTGACCATAACACTTGTGTTATCAGGTTTGTGTACTTTATGGGCAGATATGCATCCAATTTGGGATCAATAAGTGGTATGTCAACTCATAGACCTGCACACAAGTGCTCAACACAAACATTGAGCCATCAAGATTCAAATATTATCCGTAAGGTGAAGCCTCTACATGTCATCGCGAACACATTTTGTTTGTCTGACTCATTTACCAACAATGAAAAACTAACGCAGATTGATGATTAGAGCAACAGTGACAGTGTGGCCTATTTCTTCACACCATGTTCAAACTTGTCTTGCAACTGGGTCAAAACTCCCATATTGTTGTTCTCCAAAAGATGGTAACCTTCAAATCAGATATTGCCTAATGACTAGATCATTGTCATCAGAGGTTGTAGATCACATAATTTTGATTCAATCATAACCCCTCCCCAAATAGAACCAATGATTATAACTAAAAAATATTTAAATATTTAAATTGAATATAAAAAAGGAGGAACAACAAAAAACGAAGTCTTAAGAAGATAGCAACATGGATAGAAGCCAAATGGGTTAAGAACCATCATAAAAGAACAGTGAATAAAATGAAAGGAAATAATACATTGTGGAGGAAGAAAAGTATGGGTGCCACTTCGAGGGTTCAATGGCATCGAATTCATAAAAGAAGATTTGTAAAGGGTAGTAAAAAATGGGGGCTTTAGCTACATCGGGGAGGGATATATATATGAAAAGTACGGATTGAAAAAGGGGCAGGTGACCCATAAAGGACAAGGAGAGTAAGGGGCAATCAAGGACTAAGAACGGAGGGAGCCACGTGAATGAGTGGAATAAAAAGTATAAAACGACCCAAAGATGGAGGTACCTTATTATATAAAACAACACCAAATAAAGTCAACATCCTTTAGCGCTTGGGGGGAGGCGGTTAATACAATCGCGAAAATTGTGAGGAGTTAAGGTCATAAGGAAATGGATAGAAGGGGTGATAAATATATAAGAGAATAAAGTGGGATAGACTACTAAAGAAGCCTATAAAAGGAGATGAGGAATAACAAGCGAATCGCTTATTTATATATCAAAAAAATATTCTATTTATAAGAAATTAAGGTCTCATTAACTATAGTGAATTAAGCAACGAAAAAGGAAATAAAGAATCATTTAATATAGATTATTAATAAAGTGAGTTACAATATTTAGGAAGGCACCAAGTGAGTAAAAAGACACATAGTAATAAGAAAAATTGGAGTGGTTATGTAAAGTCTCATTTTGGACATAAGAGTATAAGGTTAATTGATATTATTATCATGAGAAGAGTATGAAGTTAAAAATGTCTTTCCTTATATTTAATCAAAGAGCTTGAATATTTTGTGGGTGAGAAAATTATGTTACAAAATTAACCTTGTATATTTTCAGTAGTAAGATATAATTGAAGTCCTAAACATGTTCATAAGTTATCCACAATATTTGTAAGAACTATTCAAAACCCTAAATTGGAATTAGAAGTGAACTAAAAGTAAATCCCCAAAGGGGACACTACAAATTCATTCCCTATGATTGCTTAGTTCTATTCATTGCAACATTTATACTCCCTAGGTTAATTTTTACCTCTAGCATATTAAACTAATCTCTTAAGTTGGGTTATTTCTATTTTTAAAGGTCACTTCTAGATATTGTAAATATCTTGTATAATAGAATCTTTCTATTATTTGTGTGTTTCTTTTTAGAAACATCTCTTTTGTAAACTCTATAAGAACAATTCGATCTTTGTAAATGAATCATCTAATATTTTACCAAAGATCTATCTTATATGGTATCAAAGCTAAGTTTTAAAAAAAAATTCCAAGAATTTCTCTTAAATTATCAATTTACTAAGTTATTTGAAAATGTACATTGGCCTCTCGTGTTTTCTAGAGCATTGTCTGCAACTTGAAATTCTTCACCTAGGGCAATTTGCAGATTTTTGTCATCAAAAGAAAAACATGTTTTCAGTTTTTCTAACCGTAAGACTCTAAGGTGCTTATATCTCTCCTTCTGCAACTCATTTTGGGGTGCTCGTAGCTCATTTTCTAGGGGCTCGACTGCATCTTAACCATTCTTCTAGTCATTTTTTGTCTTCAAATCCCAAACACTGTCTACTCTACCAGGTTGTCTTTGTTAAAAGTAATAGCGTTGGTCAAACTGGATTCAATAAAGAACTGATAATCATGTATGCATATATGTATACAAGTTCACACTGTGAACTGTTATACATGTATACATACATAACTATGTTCATGGGCAAGTTTAATAGTCCATTCTATCGACAATCTGACAGAGTACACCTTAAACAAGTATGCTATATTGATTATCTCTTGCCTATCGATCTAGTATTAATAATATGCATGATCGATCTGTTTTTGTTAACTCTAACATAATACTAATGAGATCTATGTTATAGTTAACAACCAATAATAAACGTACCTCTTGGAAACAAGTACGATTGAACCTTCCTGTCTCATCGTTGGAATAGACACATCTATTCGCTCTTGGACTTATATATATCCAATGGCAAATGCAAGAGATAGAAATCATTGAAAACTACAAATCATTTCTATGTCGTCAATATTCATTGGAGTTAAAATACCATTTTCAGAATTTCCTGTTCAAGTTAGAATATCATCATATTATTGAGATCACTGATCTATACCAGTGAAAGAAGAAATATATTAGAAGTCTGAAATGAAAACAGTAGTCTTAAACTAAGTTTGTCAGTGAATTTACATGGTATCAGAGCCAAGTTAGGAAGATCAAAGGTAAACTTGAGAAATAAGACTACCTACATTGATTAAGTTTTGTCACACTTCCACCATTCAAAATGACAAATCCAATCAGATTTGAGGATTGCCTTGAGGGACCCAACAACTTCATTGCATGGAAATTAAGAATCATGATGATATTAGATGAGCACAAAGTAGATTCATATATAAAAGACAAAAGGATAGAACCTAAGGATGAGCCAGAAAAATCCCAATGGGTTGAAAATAACAAGAAAGATAAGAAACTAATAGTGGAATATGTGAGAGCCCACCTAGTGCCAATACTAGCAAAGTAGACAACAGCAAACCTCATGTTAAAATCTCTAGAGAACATCTTTTAGATAAATAATACTGGCAAAACCCTTGCACTCAAAACACAGCGAAATCACATAAGTATGAATAAAGGGAAATTTGTGACTGCCTAAATGAGAATAATAGAATTGAGAGATCAACTATCAAACATTGGGCATGAGATAGAACGCAAAGAATGATCCCTTATAGCTCTAAGTGGATTACCAAATTCATGGGAATCATTCAAACAAGGGATAAGTGCAAGGTCAATACTCCCAAAATTAGACTGCCTAAGGTCTGATTGTCTACAAGAAGAAGCGAGACAGTTACCAAAAGGAATCAAACAAAAATCCATAAACAAAAACCTTGATGTTATGAATGCCAAACGTCATAAGAAAGGAAAGAAGAAGACCTTCAAAAGGAAGAAAAAAATTCATGGAAAGGGCAAGAAAAGGAGAGATGCTTCACAAGTCCAATGTTTTAAATGTGATGAATATGGGCATTATGCTACCAAATGCCCTGACAGACTTGAGAAACAAGCATCCTATTCTAAGGTCAAGGAAACAAATATAGAAGAAGATCCTGAGAAGTTTCTATTCTATTTAGCGATATCAAATCATGTATCAAATAAAGTCAATACTTAGCTGATTGAGAGTGAGTATTCCAAACACATAAATGGATTTCAAGAACATCTAGATACTTGAAGAAATTGAGGAAGAGGTAACCACTAGAGATGACTCTGCACATCCTATAAAAGGAGCAGGAACATGTAACATCAAATTAGACTCTAGCATCATTATACAACTACAAGATGTATTATTTGTACCAGGAATTAAAAGAAACCTTTATATATATATATATATATATCTGCCCTAGAAGATAATGGATATAGAATCACTTTCATGAATGGAAAAGTCTTGACATGGCCAAAGAATGCTACGTTTAAGAAGGTTAAAGCAATAGGTGTAAGACATGGATACCTATACAAATTATGCATTAAGTCAAAACAAGCATTAATTCATGAAGTCCATGACTCCAATGAAATTTGGAATAGAAGATTAGGGCATATACATTTTTAAGCCCTAAAATCTATGGCAAAATTAGTGACAAGACTTCCAAAACTAATAGCAATCCATAATGGAACATGTAAGGGGTGTGCTTTAGGGAAGAGCACTAAAGGATCCTTCCAAAATAGTCTAAGCAAAACTGAAAATGTATTGGAATTAGTCCACTCAGACTTATGTGGACCTATGTCAACCCCATCGATGGGAGGATCTATATACAATGGAATTTTTGTGGATGATTTCTCTAGAAAGACCTAGATCTAATTCCTGAAATGCAAAGAGTCAAAAAAGATCCTTAAGAAATTCAAAGAATTCAAGGCCCTAATAGAAAACTTATCTAGAAAGAAAGTTGAACCCCTGAGAACTGACAATGGGAAAGGATTCACTTCAGAAATCTTTAAAGAACTTTGTATTAATACCAGGTTTAAGAGGGAGTTCATGTACCCTATAATCCTCAACAAAATGGGGTAGCTAAGAGGAAAAATAGAACCATTGTGGAAGCAACAAAGTCAATGATGTATGACTGAAACCATCATACTTAGTTTTGGGCAGAAGCATCAAGAAAAATTATCTACATACAAAGTAATTGTCCTCACACACATCTTGATAATAAAACACCAAAAGAGGCCTTTACCGAGATAAAACTTGACATAAGCCATCTTAGGATATTTGGGTGTCCTGTATACATATACGTACCTAAAGAGAAAAGGACAAAACTAGAACCTTCTAGGAGAAAAGGGATTTTGTAGGTTACAATGAAACTTCTAAAGGCTACAGGATATACCTACGAGATCAAGGTCAAGTAGAGATAAGCAGAGATATCACCTTCAAGGAAGACATTGCCTTCAAAAGGTCAAAGAGCTCAGATCAGCTAGAAATTTAGGACTCGCCTAAGAACATGGAGGAAGACCCTACTTCTAAGACTCAGAGAGAGAAACCAAAAGAAAACTCTATTGAAAACCACACTAATCCTGAAATTCAGAGGGAGCAAAATCATAATGTCAACAAAAGGAAACAACCACTTTGGGCTAGAAAGATTGTAGAGGTAGCCAAAAACTTTGCTGCACCAAAAGGCACTTCTAGAGAGAGTAAGAGGCCTAATATATTAGCAAACCACGTAGCACTAATGAACACGATTATAAAATTAGAACCTACTAATGTAATTGAAGCTCTTAAACACCAAGTATGGAAAGATGCCATAACGAACGAGTATTAGTTCATTCTAAAAAATGATGTGAGCGATATAGTACCTAGACTGAAAGGGAAATCTATTATCTCCTCAAAATGGTTCAAAATTAAAAATGCTGCAGACAGCAGTATAGAAAAACATAAGGCACATTTTGTTGCAAGAGATTTATCACAAAAGGAGGGAATGGATTACAAGGAGAGGTTTATACCAGTTGCCAAATATACATCTGTTAGAGTAGTTTTAGCCATCGCTGCAGCAAACAGCTAGAGAATACACCAGATGGATGTAAAGACAGCATTCTTGAATAGAACTATAGAAGAGGAAGTTTACCTAGAACAACCTGACGGTTTTGTGATTCATGATGCAACATCCCATGTATGCAAATTGAAGAAAGCCTTATATGGACTTAAACAAGCTCCCAGAGCCTGGTACGAGAAAATTGACAAATATCTTACAAAACTAGGTTTCTCTAAAAATGAAACTTATCCAAATCTTTACTACAAAGTTATTAAAGGTGATATCATAATATTAATTCTATATATTAATGACTTGCTAATTACAAGAGAAGATCACCTAATTGCTCAATGCAAAAAGGATTTAGCATTTGAATTTAATATAAAGGATTTGGGTCTACTACGCCGCTTTCTAGGATTGGAAGTTCCACAGAAACCTAATGGTATCCTGGTAAATCAAGGGAAATACACAATTGATGTCCTGAAAAGATTTGGAATGTTAAACTACATGCCTATGTCCACACCCATGGAAACTAACTTACACAAGTTGAAAGAATCAACATCTTAATCCAGATTTGTAGATCCTACTCTCTATAGACAAATCATCGAATCCCTAATGTACTTGGTTAACACACGACCTGACATTTGCTATGCAGTGAATGCCCTAAGTCAATTTCTATGTGAACCTCGTAAAATACGTGTTGTTGTTAAACACATTTTGAGGTACCTACAGGGTACTATTGGATGTGGACTTGAATATAAGAATGTTGATCTAAACTTACATGAATACTCAATTGTAGATTGGGTCGGAAATTTGACTGATCGAAAGAGCACGTATGAATGTTGTTTTAGTTTGGGATCAGCCATGATCTCTTGGATAAGCAGGAAGTAATCTTCTGTAGCACAAATTTCTATTGAAGCCGAATACATTGCAACCACCATGGAAGCTAGCGAAGCAATATGGCTTCGAAAATTGATTGTAGGACTGTTTGGAAAGTTCTTGAAACCTACAACTATTTAGTGTGACAATTGAAGTTACATCAAGCTCTCAATTAATCTTGGTTTCCATGATCAATCCAAGCATATGGAGATTCCTTATCACTACGTGACGGATATGGTTGAAAGGAAAGCAATTCAATTGGAATATATTTGTATAAATGATCAAACAGCAAATATCCTTACCAAACCTCTCTCCAGAGTTATGTGAAGCACCTCAGAAAGAAACCTGGTATGGTTGAAATGTAATTCATTGAGATTAAATCTCAAAATTGTAATTTTGTGTGTGTGCGTGCGTGCGTGTGTGTGTGTGTGCGCATGTGTGTGTGTCTGTGTGCGCATGTGCGTGTGCGTGTGTGCATGCGTGCGTGCATGTGCGTGTGTGCGTGCGTGATTTTTATTTTTTATTTTTTTTCAAGATGGTTAATGTGTAAACTATTTTGCCATATGTGTGAGTCTAACTTTTGGGCCTCACCTATGTATATTACTAGAAGGTGATGATCTTTCTAATAATATGTGTATTCAACATTGTATGGTGAGGACTTTACAATGTCTACTATCATGCTAACTTGATAGTAAACATCTCTCTAAAACTAATTGATTGATATCATGCTGACTTGATATCTATTGCCAGATCAATTTGGTCTTATTGAGATAATGATGGTGGGCATTATGTGATGTATTGTCCGTGGACAATATATGATGTTATGGTAGACATCATGTGACCTGGTGTTAGTGCACATACCATAACTAGGATATAAAAGTATCGTGCTAACTAGATTTTTTGTATATTCCTTGATATCATGTGCTAGGTGATATCTAAAACTATATCCATACTTTGTTGTCTTCCCTAGCTAAGAGGGAGTGTTAAAAGTAATAGCATCGGTCAACCTAGATTCAATAAAGAACTGATAATCATGTATGCATACATGTATACCAGTTCACTGAAATGTTATCATGTATACATACATAACTATGTTCATGGGCATGTTAGACAGTCCATTCCATCGGCAATCTGACAGATTACACCTTTGTTATCTCTTGCTTATCGATCTAGTATTAATTATATGCATGATCGATTTGTTTTTGTTAACTCAAACTTAATATTAATGAGATTTGTGTTATGGTCAACAAGCAATAATAAACAAGCCTCTTGGAAACAAGTATTTATTGAACCTTCATGTCTCATCGTTGGAATAGACACATCTATTTGCTCTTGGACTTATATATATCCGATGGCAAATACAAGAGATAGCAATCACTAAAAACTACAAATCTTTATTCATTGGAGGTAAAATACCATTTTCAGATTTTCCAATTCAAGTTAGAATATCATCATATTATTGAGATTGCTAATCTATACCAATGAAAGAATAAATATATCAAAAGTCTGAAACTATGTTTATCAGTGCATTTACATTGTGCTTTGAATTTTGTGCCAACGAGTCCACATTGTAATCTATACATCTACTTGCTTCTTTCATCAACACATTCAATCTTGTGCATTTTGCCATCCATGTTTCGAATTTTTTGAAAAGTGTGCAATTGAACAACATTCTATTGTAAGCAATCAAAAATTCTAAGGCAAAAACTAGAATATCTAGAAGCAACATATAATGATGATTTTTTAGTATAAGTGTCTTGAACAAATTATCTAGATAAAGAAAACAGAATTAACTTGATGTGTACTATGTTCTAGGAATGGAACTCAATCTTCTCTTCATCAATCAAATTCTAAGACATTCCTCTTAGCTTGACATGACCTTTAGTTCACAATAGTGCAATATCTTTGATAGGGTGACTCTGGCTATTTTTGTTGTGGATCTTGAAGATCATGGTCTATTCTTAACTCTACTAATTCTCAAAAGGTTTCTTTGGCAATCCACCACTCCTTTGCTAGTACACTCTAGCATCAATGGTACTGGGCACTTAAATGTGCACTAACTTTCTCAACTTGTTTGAGAAGATCTTGACACTAAACTGTCAAAGATTCAAACCTAGAATCTTGGAGTTCGCATAGCATGTCAAACAAGGAAGCAACATCGAACACCATTTTCAAATGACTCCTCCTGAAGAGCTTCTAAAGTATTATAATTAGTCCATGTTGATATCTGTAGACCTATGGCTACTCCTTTTGTTATTGGGTCTAGATATTTTTTTACTTTTTGTTGATGATTTCAGTCAAAAAATGTGGACGTATTTTAATCATAAAAAGTCAAAGGTGTTTGTTTTGTTTTGAAAGCTCAAAGCATTTGTAGAAAAAGAGTCTAGTCAACATATTGTCTTAGAACTAACAATGGAGGTGAATTTTGATCCATTGCCTTCTCCCATTTTTGTGAACATGGCATAAAGCATCAATTAACAACATCCTTCACCCCTCAACAAAATAGTGTCATTGAACATAGAAACTACATGATTATAGAGATGGCTCGATCTATGTTGGAACATAAGAGTGTTACCTAGAAATTATAGCTTGAAGCAATCCACACTACCATCTATCTTCTCAATTGCTCTTCTACAGTGGTTGTCAAGAAGTAGACTCTAGAAGAGGCCTAGTCAAGTCATAAGCTTTGAGACAGTAACCTCAAAGTTTTTGGCTCCATTTCTTGTGTTTGGATTCTTGATGCTAACCACACAAAATTAGATATCAAAAGCAAGAAACTCGTACTCATTGGCTATAATGATAATCACAAAGAATACCGCCTAGTTGACATTGAGACTCATCAGCTCGTCTTCACTCGTGATGCGGTTTTTGATAAGGGATGAGGACCATTTCAGCTTCGTCCTCCAGTTATAAATTCAAAAGATCGGTCTAAAGACTAAGATATTTATTTTGCATTAGATCAACCTAATGGGAGGGCTTCAACTAAGAAAAATGTGATCCAAATCTGATTTTTTGGCACATGCATGGGCAATTTCAAGTGGATAGAATTCCAATTTCTTCAGCTAGGGCATTAATATTTGCAAGGGGCTTGAAATTCTTAGGTCTAATCCGAAATTCAAAAGAAGACCCGGCCATTGGTAAAAGTAAATTCAATTCATTTAGATTTGAAAGTGGTCCCTAAGCGGATTTCGCTCTTTTGTTCTTGTCTAGTGTTGTTTCTCTTGGTTTTTCTTGCATTCATCATCCACCACTTTATCATCCCATCCTAGGTTGAAGATTGAAGATTGATAACTATAGAATCCATGATAGGACATTTGAAGAGGCAGAAATAAGCTAGACCACCCTAGGAATGAAGTTGGGAGATATAAGTGTAGTCCATCTTAAGGCAACAACGAGGCAAAAATAAGTGATAGTCCCACCCATAGGTTGAATATTGGAGATTGATAAGTGTAGTGATAGGACTTGGCGAGACAGAAATAAGTGTAGAATCCATCAATAGAAAGAAGGTTGGAGATCGTAAAGGGTAGTCCATATCACTTAGAACTATGGGGTAGAAATAAGTGTTCAAGATGGTAGATGTTAGTGCAAGCAAGAACCCTAAGGGAACAAATACTAAGAAAGACAAAGAGGATATGATGCCCAAAACAACTTTCTTCTCGAAAATGAGGCAAATAACCGATACCAATGTCAGTACAATAAATATGATATAGGTAAAGGACAGACTAAAGGAAGGACAATTTCCCATGGCAAAGATCTACAAAAGCAAAATTGGCTACACGAAGGAAAGAAAGGAGTCACCAGATCATCGAAGCTCATAGTGGCAAACTTCAAATCAAAATATGGCAATCTCATGGTACTTCTCAGCCGGATCATGGGCCTAGTGCAAGGTATGCAATCCGAAAACTAGATGTATTTCTTTATTGATGAAATTGCAAATGGAAGGGACAAATTTGATTGGGCTAGAATTATAAGTGAAAATCTAGAATTACAACTTAGGGCAATGCAAAACTAGAAGCAATTCCACATAGGGTCCTAGCCCTTCTAGTTGATTGCAAGCTGGCAAAGGTTGAAGTGCGAGCTTTGGTGAAGAATGAAATCAGGTTAAGGGCGAATTTGATTGAAGATTAAGATTCAAGAGGCCCTAAAATTTCAAAAAAGAGCGGATTAGTAGAAGAGATTTGAAAATATTTGAGGCTAGGCAAGGTTTGGCTATTCGTGCAAGCTAGCTTGGTTGAATTCGAATAGGAAGGTTGGAAGACCAAGAAGGCAAGGATAATGGGGGAGATTAAGTTTGATTTCAAGGTAGTGGCAAAGAGCAAGGCTCTATCCAAGGAAGCCACCGAGGCCAAGGCAAGATTACCCCAAGTGCATGAAGACCTCACTCTTTCAGGGTTAGGACATCAAGTACAAGCAAGTTCAAGTGGTGATGAGAAAGTTTCTAAGGACAAGCTCAAGCATCCAAGGCTTCACCTTATCTCAGGGATTGAATAAATTTATAAAATAAGGTTGATGAGGTGGCACTTTCATGTGCATGCAATCAAATCATGCCAAGTGTCCTATGTTTTCATTGGTTGACAAATTATTGTAATTTTCTCATTGGCCCGCAAAGTTAGTGCCCTCATGCAATTGGTTGAATAATGGTAACCCTAATTAGGGTTTGTAAGATATAATCTTGGCCCTTGATTTTGCCTCTTAGTCTCAGTCATTCATTGTAATTTGGAGCCTCTATATAAGGCCATTTTGCTCTCATTTGGAGGGAGTTATGTCAGAGAAAATTGTTGCAAAGATAATGCCAAAAATTGCTTTTCTTTCTCATTTTTGTAGCGTGCATGGTGATTAAGAGCTTTTGGTATTGTTGCATGGTTTCTACTTCCAAATAGTTGAAATAAAATATCTTTTG
This sequence comes from Cupressus sempervirens, assembly GCA_028749045.1. Classification (NCBI taxonomy): domain Eukaryota; kingdom Viridiplantae; phylum Streptophyta; class Pinopsida; order Cupressales; family Cupressaceae; genus Cupressus; species Cupressus sempervirens. Next base: position 388,535,440 of record CM053788.1, on the reverse strand, counting down.
AAGTTGTTAAAGTTGATTGCATTTAAAGTTGTTAAGTAAAGAGTAAAGTAGATGAATAGTTGCATGGTAGCATTGGTGGATGTTTGATAGGGATCAATAACTAGGCCACTAGCATCCTAGCAGCTTGTTGGGAAGCCTTGTGTGGGAAACTAGTTCAATTTCCTTTGAAGCATTGCATCTATGGAGGTGGAGCCGCCGGTTAACTTTCATTAGATTCAATCCCCATCCATTTGCTAATCTTCCATTCATAGGAGTAGGAGTAGAATAGCGAGTAGTTGATTAGTCGAGGTTTTGAAGAAGAAGTTTAAGAAAGTATAAGCCATTTGAACACTCACCCTCCATCACCATCAACATCATCTGGCACTCATACCGAATCACCATTACCATCATCCCAAAATCCAAGTTGTCCTTGAAGGAATAACATAAGCTCACCTATGTGATTAACAACAAATCACATCGATATACTAAGTTAGTATCCATAGGTGTAAGGAACATTGGAGTTCTTGCTTGTCTTCATAAGTATTAACTTTTCAAGAGAGGAATTGAGGACTTGATATACCATATCAAGTGTTTAATTGCTAATATGTTATGTAGTGGTACAAAAACTAACATCAACAGTGAGTAGGTTCAAATTGGTTATATTCAATTTTAGATTGGAAATCTACTAGTGATACTAATATCAGAACTACACTCAGCGAGATAGAGGCATCTGATACTACTCAAGGGGACCTCTTTTGTAGTCAAATGTGCTCAACCGGTCACATAGAATTGTCGCCAAGTAAAAATATATATTTAAAGTGCATAATTTGATTTCGTAACTTAGGCTTAAGTTGGAAATGAGACTAATATTTTTTTCCTTCTGTTATCTCAGATAGAGATGGTGGCAAATGTTTGGTGCTAAAATACTAAACCTTAAGAGTCCTGCCATCCACATATTGAGCCAGCCATGCAATGCACTGAGTTTTGAGCACAATTGGAGTATGTTTGAGCACATACACTCCAAGAGGCACAATAGGTTATCTACGAAGACGTTGAATGACCTAGTATTTGTTTATTATATCGTCCAACTTAGACAGAGACAGAATTTGGATGATGACAATACCTTGTTCATGCTAGAGGAGGTTGATCCAAAATCTAAGTGGATTGTTGAGGCTACAGATCCTATCTTTGCTGACAAGGGCATTGAGTGGATCAACCAGGCGGGTAAAAAGGCCAAGGTTGTAGCAATGACAGATAAGGCGGATGGAACACAATAAGACACAAGCAAAACTGATGTTGGTGAGCATGGCATGGAGTGACAACAGAGACTATGGTTGTTGAGTCATCCAAGACCTACCTTACATACCTTCATGCTCGTGTAGGGGTGCAGGCTCCTCTTAGCCATTAGTTTTTGCTCAATTTTTTGTTTGGAACATTTGATGTCATGGATTTCACATTCCATGTGATTTGCATACATTTGGCAATATTTATATATCTAAGTCTGCTATCTCCTTCGGCTACAATTTGCATTTATATTTATGTGAACGGTGTACACTTGTGTATGTGATCAAATTAGCTTCTTTATTGTGTCTCTAAGGTTTATTTAGTAAAGGGTGCATGAAACTAGTTTTAATTCCTTAAAAATCTCTAAATTTAATGGGATTTTTCCCTTTGTCAAGTCTGGAATCTTGAGTAGGGTCAGCCTTGCCAAGTCCATGCCAAGTCTCAATCCGGAAACTATGATTTGGATTATATGGAAATGCATCATATATGGCTAGAAATTTCCTAACGTGTGTACTCTGTAAACATAACATTCTTGATGCTATTAGGCTAGCAGAGAACATGCTGGAGGCAAATATTAACCTAGGGAGTACAAAGACTGCAATGACTGACAATATACTGAAGAAGGCTACATAGCAGTCTATGACTAAAGAGAGGAAAACAGATATGATGGATACATTTTGGGCAAAAAATCAGTATTTGCTCACATTGATTAAAATGACAATTCAAAAATTTCAATGTGGTGATGCAAGAACTAATCGAAATAGAAAGAATTGAAAAAATAAGTGATGATGTCAACAGAAAGAATTGCAAATAAAATCATATTTCTGTGGACATAACCTGTGCATTAATCTATATGAATTCTCTAAAACTTTGTGTTTTTAGAGAGAAAAATTACAAGTGTTCAGCAGATGCAGAAGTGAACAATCAATGCAATTCAGAACAAGCCAAATTTAGAAAGCCATGAAAGGCCAGGCAAAGACAATAATGTAAATGATGGAAAATTGTAGGTTGTAAGGACCAAATTAACAATTTTGAACTGAGAAGCTGGCTATTAAAAAACAAGACTACCACATGTTCAATTTACCTGCTCAGAAAAATGGCAGCTTAAAGATGGCTTTTCTAAACTGTATGGGATTTTCTGAATACATATTTTGCAGGTTATGCAGCTTCAGCTGACAACACCTTAACCAGTACAAAATGCAAGTTCTATTCAGACTAAAGCACCCGGAATCCACAAAATTACCTCGAGTGGATTTATTTGATTAGAGCTTAGCAGAATGACTCAGTAATTTTCTATTAACTTCAGAGAAAAAAGTTGGCAAGTTTACCTGGAAAGGTCCTTTCTAGAAAAAACATATGCTGTGTTGGATGATGATGAATCTGCAGAAAATTTATGAATACCTGCAATAACCAACTCTTAGCTGACAAAGTCATTTTGAACAATGGATCTCATCGCATTTGCAATTTTCTCATGGTAAAAACTAGAATAAAATAAGTGAGAACAAAAAAAATATCATTAGAACGTGAAGTGGCAGCATATCACATGAATTTGCAATCCTAGGAGCACAGCTGCACAAGTTTTCCTTGATTCAACTTATATCATATTTCTATAAAAAATGACAAATATCTCTCATAAACATGAAAATGCAAATTTTGCTTTGAAATAAAGGAATAGAAGACAATCTATATATGTTGTAAATATGGGATAAATAAAATAGATAAAAAGCTATTCGAAAACGCTGGACCCAAAAGAAGGAATGAAGAAGAGAAGCTAATAAGCGACAAGGACAGTAGAATAAACTTTGGTAATACCAGGAAAAGTTACCAAAGCCATAAATTGCAATTAATCAGCAAGTATTCCAAAAATATAAGAATTCTAAAAAATAGAGAGGGGATATAGTATTTTTACAAATAACACAGCTAAGTTGTTTCTTTAAAACCAAGTTAGCAAAAATTTATCGATACTGTTGAAAGGAAGCATGTGTTAAAAATCAATCCATCGCTGTTAATAGGACACATGGCAGCAAGACCATAGCATTTAACGTACATGACATACCCAAAAAGGTAAAGCAAATTCAATTAATCAGGCAATAAGTTGTGTTGCACAAAGTTTACAACAGGATAACTTGGGGATGCAGGGACATGAACAAGTTTCAGGTACGGCAATTTTTTTCTTAATATTTGACGATGAAAAAATATGAATATTAATTACTAGCATAGATATCTTAAACACATCTATCTAGCAGATGTCAAGAGATTGCAATCTCAAAGTGCCTCTATTGTAATCGTGACATATATTAGACACACATCCCAAGACTAATATTTCTTAGTGTCTTAAAGATAGGTGTATTTTACATAACTACGCTAATTTTATCCAATGTTCCACTAGAACATGTCACACTCCACCTCAAAAAAAAATTATCTTTCTAAGATTGTGATGATTCCAAGACATAGGGATTTAGGGGAAACATCTCCCTGGTACACTGCCACCAACTCCACCACCTCAGAGATACCATTAGGGCGCTGAGGGCTTTAGGACATCTTCAACACATTCAAGGGACTCAATGTCTCTTGAAAGTTTCAAGAACACTCACACACCCAAGGCCAAACCCTAATGGCATATGGCCCCCTCCTAAACCCCACGGGCCCTATAAAATACCCTCAAATCACATTTTCTACTCTGAAAAACAAATCAACAACATGTTGATAGTGAGTGTGAGAATGAGTTGCAAGTACAAGATGAAAAAGTGATGCAGTCACAATTAAAGAGACTTCATAGAGATTTGTTCAAGCGTGCATTTAGAGTTACACAACGGAAGCAACAAGGAAATTGAGAGAACCAAGAAAGAAGAGCATTTTTGGAAATCAATTACAATCTGTCTACAAACTTGCAATCATACATGCTAGGCAAACAGTACTAATTACATTAAGAAACCTTCGATCAAGGGCCTTCTTCAAACTATGTAACTTTTATCACTCTCCCAACTTACTAGCTTACTAGAGGTATCCATTACAATGCCTTATAAAGATTTCAACTCGCACGCCGACCCAGAAAGAATTAAATTCTCCAAAACTGGGAAAACGTATTATAAGTCTAGGACAGGACCCAAATTACAAAGATATCTTCACATAAGTCATTAAGGTAGTTGTAATCCAAGATATAAGTCTACATGTGTTCCAAGAACATAGAGATACATGCCAACTGGCTTCGCCTATCGGGAAATAGGATCGCAAGATCCAGAATCATGCACAAGTAGAGAAACTGCTAAGAACAACACCCAACCCGAGAAGAATTCGGCATAACTTTAGCAAATTGTTACCAAACAACATGCAAACCTAGGAAAAGATCCAAAACTCAGCCTAGAACAAATCCCCATCTGCGCAATCCAAAGCACAAAGAACTAAAGGATCGACACCAAAATCACAGATCAAGAAACCCGAGAAGAATTCGGCATAACTTTAGCAAATTGTTACCAAACAACATGCAAACCTAGGAAAAGATCCAAAACTCAGCCTAGAACAAATCCCCATCTGCGCAATCCAAAGCACAAAGAACTAAAGGATCGACACCAAAATCACAGATCAAGAAACCAAAAATAAATATATTTTTGGTTGATGTAAGATTGCCAAGAACCCGTGATGCTCCTATATCAAAAAGTGGGAGTGAAGAGAGAGACTTGAGGAGGATCAAGAGGAAGTGCAAGAAGAGAAGTGACTAAGTGAACTAAAATTCTAGTAATGAGGAGTTTGGGGATGACTAGAGGCCTCACTTTACTCCATTTTGTTATTTTGAACATTTGCAATCACCATTGCACTTGTTGTAATAACCATTATAAAATCTTGAACATAGTACATATTTAGAATTTGACATTTTTGTTCTTCAATTTTGTATTGCTGATGTTCACTTCAAAGCTTTGCAATTTCTAAGTTTTACTAGTTTTCCAAAGTTTCATTTGTAATTCTTATACATCTTTTTAGAATTACTTTTTGAGGTGCCATATGTATTTCAACACCACCCTCCCCCGCCTACCACCATCACCACCTCATTGTCATCCCCCAACTTAGGCCCTGGGTCCCACCATCAAGAAACTCCATGGAACTATGGAATATCTACATTTTCCACTTAATTTTTGCTTTCAAAAGGCTAATTTGATATGTACCTCCAACTGATAATTGTCATCCCCCAACTTAGACCCTTGGTCCCCACATCCCTAGAACCTGTCCCCCCATTAAGAAACTTCATGAAACTATGGAATATCTGCATTTTACACTTAGTTTTTACTTTAAAAAGTCTATTTTGATAGACACCTCCAACTAATATTCCCAACATCTTTTTGATAATGTATTTAAAGCATTGAAGTTGGTTCTTATCTATATTTAGGACTTTTTTTACTTGCAAAAAAGCTACTTAGATAGACGTCTCGAGACAGATATCCATCAACATCTTTTTAGATATGTATTCAAGACATCTATGATAGTTTTATCCACATTTTAAACTTTATTTTTACTTCAAAAATCTATTAGGATAAAAATTGGATGGTAACGATTTGGCTTGATATAGAACTGTCCTCTATAAATGATCTTTCAAGGAGTCCTTTCTTGTCAATTTTCTGTCAGCTAAGGATCATGTTTCTTTGGAATAATGGGCACTGATTTCATGGAAGATCTGGATTATTAATTTAATAAAAGTCCTTATAAATCATTTTTTAATCTCTAGCAGTTCGAATTTATTAAGATTGTCATTTTTATTTGGTTTTGCAACCCTCCTATTTTATGCTGATAAAAAAAAAGTTAATTTTTTATATTTTTGGTTGAAGCTGGGAGATTTGTGTGTTTAGATTTAATTGACTTCAACAAGTCTACCATGGTTGATGCATGTGTGGTTCTCTGGTCCATTACCATGTGCTCTAAGCTTACAATCTTCCATGTGACCTTGATTACAGTATGTCAATTTTAAAGGCATGCTTACAAGATGCTCTTGCTGCAATCAAGTCTGTCACAAAACTATCTTGGTACAGAAATAGGTTTCCAACTTAGTTATCAATTTGGATGCAGAAGTAGATGCGGGATTTTTTCCGGGGGGTAATGTGGATGCGTATGGATAGGTGTATGTATGCATGTATGTGTGTGTGTGTACATACACAGAGTTATACTATGTATATGCAAAGAAATGAAAGAAATATAGAAAAATAAAACATTTGATAGCTTGAAACTTCACCAATACATATTTAAATACTTAGTAAGATTATAAAATATAAACCAAATCAATGATATGAATAGCATATGCGTCTATGTTCATGACTCCAATGCAAATCAGCAAATCATCACAACTACAAAATCAAAATATAGTTCATCATTCTCTATTTACCAATATGAATCCGTATCATATGGATTCGCAAAAAACTCATCATCTCCATCTCATTATTCTCTATGAACGATCCTCTTCGAAAATAATCAACTTTCCTTCAAAAAAGAAAAAATGGAGAGCAAATGAGAAAAGAGAGGAGTTGCAAACAAAGTGGAGGTAGTAGTAGTAGAATGGCCTCTTTTACGGTCGTTCTAGGGTTTCCAAGGAAAAAAAAGATTAAAAAAATCTATTTCCCCATGTGGCTATTAGGTGTTTTAAATGAAAATATATAAAAAAATGCTTTATCCCGCATTTCTAGGCATCTATGTATTTGGAACTTGTGGATGCTCCCGGATGCGTCTGAAAGCTGCCCAAAAACCATTCCCGACCAATTAGATGTGACCAAAAGCCACAAAGTGGCTTTCAGTCACATCTAGTTGGCCAGGAATGACTTCCGACCAGCTTCCCCATGCCTCCACTGCAGCCTCTACCTCCCTATGCCTTTGTTTCTGCTTCCAAGCCTGAGGCAGACAAATCGGTATCCAAGATTCCCAAACAAGGGTTAACCTCTGAGCATTCAAGTGATCACAAAGAAGCCCGAGTAGCATATGGGTATGCTTTTCCTGTGATTTTGATTAGTTTCTTTTATATTGCACACACCACATTTGAACTTATATATTTTCTTTTAAATGTATAATTTTATCACATTGCTATTTTAATAGAATTACTTACTCCTTTTTAAATACAACTTACTTTATTAGTTTTACTTGTTTTATTTATTATTTAAAATGTATAAATAATATCTTATCTACATAACTATTTTAATGAATATTATTTCCTTGAGTTGCCAGTTTGCTAGGGTAGGAGGTAGGTTTTGGGATAGTTTAACCTTATTTCGCAGTCCAAATCGAATCCATTGTGGATCCAGGCAGGGTTCAATTCCAAATCTATTGGTTTGCCCCTAGTAACCCAAGACAAACTTTGTCGCCAAAAATACTCAATACTAAATTTGGCACTACCTTCTTTTTAAAAAACAATTGCACAAAGGTAATTTTGCCTACCCAACCCTAAATGTTTGCCATACAAAACATCTATAAGATAAGATAAAGATAAGATAAGATAATAATATTAATGTCCAACAAGAAACCACCAAGGTTTATGGGACTGAGCACACAAATAGAAGAGTCGGCCAAAGCAAAATCACCAAACAGTGACTGAGAAGAAACAAAACAAGGGAGAAGACAAGGTAAAAGGGTCCTTCCTTGTCACAAAGAAATCAGTAATTGAGGGGTAAACCCGTGAACAATCCATAGTCTTAGAATGCCATGTAGAATCGTTGTAGGACTGTCGCTGCTTGGAGAGAGTAGTGCAACGTCTAACCGATCTGGAACGAGAAGTATTAGAAGGCCTTTTCAAACCCCTTGGAGGAGACAAGGGAGAGAAAAAGGTAGTCATGAGTTGGTCAGAAGTACGCCCCTGAGGTATAAAAGACTACAGGGTATTCTCCTGAAGGTGGGTGGCTTCCTGAAGATAAAGTGAAAGACATCGCTAATTAATATAGCTAAAGAACATCGAAAGAGAAGAACAATCTCTGAAAAGGTAGTAAAATCTCCCTCTGATCTCATAGTAAAGAGGACATCAAAAAATGAAGTGGATCTCAATCTCAACCTCTACCAAAGTACACAACTGACATATCCGATCAGCCCGATCCATATGATGATCAGTCTGAGCCCTGAAGCGGTGAGAACCAACTCTGAAAGAGCCTAAAGAAAACCGTAAGGCATGATTCTAGTGCCGATGGAGATAAGCAAGGCGAACCATAATACCATCCTGAATCTCAAGAAAATGCTCAGCATAGAAGGCCATCTTAGGTCACAAACCTCTCGAGGGATTACTCCAAGCAGTGGTAATGTATTGTCTATAAATACCCTATCTGACATGCTCGTTCAACTCCTGATGTGAAGGGAGAAGATGAGCAGGAGCATCTAGTGAAAATTGGTAAGGAGGAAGACAATCAATCACAATACCAATTGAACCCAACAAAGAGGTGGCCTAGGCTTACCAACAACGAGACCTAGTAGAAGTGTCGGATCTCATAACCTCAACAGAAGAATAGTATGCCAGATGAGAGTATCAGTGCTAGTCGACACCCGACTCCATAAAACCACGAAGTCGATGAAGAAACCAAATCAAGTCAAAAATGGCAGCAAGTTTGAGAGGATGAGCTCCCAACTCAAGTAAGACAATGTTGTAGGGGGTGAGTCTATGACATCTTATGATATGTCGTAACATCAATGTCTGAACCCACTCAATAGAAGCCCAATCAGAAGCAATAAGAGAAGGCCCCCAGACAATCGAGCCATAGAGAACTGTCAGACAAACCAAGGAGTCCAAACGGGACAACTTGGACAAAATATCCTGGAAATGATCCCTGAAGCATTGTCTTTCTAGCAAAGCCATGGAACCCATGCCCTAAATAGCTGGTCTCAAGCTGAAGTGCGGCCCCGAGAACTTCACGCCAAGATACATATAAGAGGGAGTAATCTCAACCTCCTAACCCTGAAAGAAGAAATGAAGATGAAAGGTCTTTAAACAATTAAAGACCATAACCCGAGTCTTAGACAAATTGACCAGAAGCTGCCGCTAATCACAAAAAGAAGCCAGACCATCAAGGAGTCTCTGCAAGCTGTCGAGAGAAGAGGCCAAGAGAACCACATCATCAGCAAAAAGGAGAATGGAGATCAAAACCTGAAACAAATAGCACCCATCTCCCGGTTGAGAGGAATTCACAAGGAAATTGTTCAACTCATCAATATATAAGGCAAAACCAAACTATTTTTTATATTGTCAATGAAAAACAAAATTATTTTTTCTACGAAGCCAAGTTCGCACCCTGTAGCCCCGATTCAAGTTCGAGTTTACACAGGTCTAGATTCGCATCTAGGTTCGCTGCGGATCTGGCAAGGACCGGATTTCAGAATATTGGTTCGTCTGGGTCCTTGCTAGTACAAATCAGGGAAAACCTAGGAGGACCCACAACAGTAGGGTCCGAAAAAATGAAATAAAACAGCTTAAAATAAAAATTTTTTAAAAAAAAATTATGCAAAACCCTAAAAGGAGCCTAATAAAAAAAAAATTCACTCGTCTAATCTCTCATTTGCTCCTCATTTTGGTGTGCCCATTTTGCAAGTTTTAAGAGAAGGTTGTAGCAATTGTTTGTTCCAATGATGAGGATCTAGATATACTTGTAGCCGGGAAAGAAGCCATTGATCCCTCATTGTTTGATGACCCATTTGACCCTTGAAGGGCATTTGATACTATGATCATTAATAGACTATTAAATACTTGTCATTTATCATTATGTTTCAAACTTTATTATTTGATGAACTACGCTATGTTTTGAAATTTCATTTTGCAATTTAGTAATTCAATGTATGATTTTCTTTACAATCATTAACATAGATTAATCAGCTGGTATTTAATGTATATCTTTGACATTTGGCATTGATCAATGATCAAGCAACATATATTCATACTATGAAATGCCTAAGTTTTGCAATTATGCATGTTTCTCTTATTTTTTGTATATATAATGCATATATATATATATATATATATATATATATATATATATATTCATGAACGCACTCACGAACCCAAATGGGAATTTATTTATTTTTTGCCCAAATTCACGAACCCGAACTTGAATCTGAATCTATCCCTAAACCCAAATCGGTAACTTAGTATTTTTTCTTACTTCTCATTCCATGATTGAGTTGGAGATTGGTCGTTGAACACTCCAAGCTAGTGTCATGTTATTTCTATGCTTTTGCAAGTTGGTTTGTTATCAAGGAGATTTGTTTTTTAAATTTGGTGATTTTTACTTACATTTTTCTTTTGAATAACCTTTCTTATTCAATTTTGAAGTTCTTGTTTTCTATTTGATTTGCTTCGAATGTGTTGTTTATTGAACTACTAGCTTACATATTCTCCCCTGTGAAAATATGTTAAAATGGTACCACAATTGGCAAGTGGTGGATGCTATGCATGGATTTGTAAAGATTATGCTACTAGATATTCAAGCTCATAGAGTTGAGTGAAAGGCCATTTGTGTTGGCTCCCTGAACAAGGCATCAAATTTTGTCCAAGCACACCAAGCATGAATAATAAAGGCCTTCCAAATGCAGTCATCTTGGCATATATTAAAGAGCAACAAAAAGCAAACCAAGCATCAATTCACAAATCAAATCAAAATCATCCTTTGCTAAAGAAAAGATCAAGAGGAATGGAGCCTCCTCAACCGCCTTCTTATTTTGAAGTCACCCATTTATGTCCATACCTAAAGAACTTGTGGCATCTATAGATAAGAGATCAACGGGACCACTTAAAAAGGCTTTTCATAACAGGTATAGAGAGATTGTTGATTGAAACATAGTGAGATGTTTCTATGTGAATGGATTGGCATTAGATGTTGTTTGTTCACCATATTGTCAAATGATGGAATCAATTATCGGGTCTCCAAAAGGGTAGCAAGCTCCATGTTTTGAAAAGGTACATAGCACCTTGCTAGATAGAGAATTCAAATTAGTAGTGGACTCCTTTAAGTCCATACAAGATTTTGGGTTGAAACAAGGGTGGCCATTTCTATGGACAGAAAAGTGCAAAAAATCAGCCATTGATCAATGTTATTGCAATGTCCCCTAAAGGTGCAATGTTTTTGAGAGCAATGGATTATGGAGAAGTAAATAATGATAAATTTATTGACCCTTTGTCAAGTCATTGAGGTAGTCTGACCTCAAAATGTTGTGCAAGTTATATAGACTATGGCAAACACTATAGGGTTGCTGACTTATTGGTTGAAGAACGTTTTTCACACATTTTTTGGACACCTTTGTTGTCCATTCCTTCAACCCAATGCTTCAAAATATTGGCACCAAAATTGATTGCATTAAACAAGTGTGTGATGAGGCTAACAATATCCAAATGTTCATCACAACCACCATACGTGTGAAGACATAAAACATTCTCAAGATGCGAACTGTTAAAAGTAAGTTGTACAATAAATATGTTCCACTATTGTAAACTTTTAAATCTTATTTTCGTTTTTTTCTAAATCTAATTAGTTTTATTTGATTTTCACATATGTTGTTGAGACATGTCGTGTCTCTAACACATTAGGATAAGGCGACTTGTGAAGGTTCATGACGCATCTTTCTAACATGGTAATCAGCTAAGTTGCCAATGCAAGTATTGGTATGGGTAAGTACAACAACAACAAAAATTGAGGGTTGTGTGCATTTAGGTACGTTCATATGAAAAAAATATATAAAACCCTTAATATATTCATATGTGCAATCTTAGAAATAAAAACAAGAATAAAATTTAGAATATGATATATCATGCATGCTAAATGAAACTTAGAACTACCATATATATTACAAATTTGATATAATTTTGTCAAAACTTGAATGTTATGATAGATATATGGAACATTGTTCATTGGCTCAACATTAAAATTAGCACAATTAGTAATCAGCATCATATGGATAATCATGAAGATCAACATCAACATCATTAGTGACATTAGACGACGTAGGTAGATTAATAGAAGCAAACAAGACCTCACTTCAACCTGCACTAGAATGATGGTGGCTATCTCACTCCGAAATGAGTAAAGATTGCATGGCAGCTAAAAAAGCCGAATTGGTTCACTATGGATCGAAATCCCACAGCTTTATGTCTTCTTCCTTGTACTCATTTTCTTTATGAGTAAGAAGGCACAAGTTGGAATGCATAAAAACTAGATCTTTTGCCATACTTGTTGGCAAATGATTGTGTTTCATTAATTGGATAAAGGAATATGCACTCCAATCTCGCTTAGATGAAGACAAATTAGCAACCTCTTGAAACAAAGTGAGGGGGCTAAAATTATAAAATTGAAAATCAAACTAGAAATTTAACGAACATTTTTATTATTTTTAAAGTAGTAAATAATATAAATTTAGAGAACGCAATAAAAATAAAGAAACTTACTTATGATAAAAGTTTATTTGCCAAGGTTTAGAGTGTGGTGATGTACAGTTGTTGAGGTACCACCAAGCATGAGCATCCTTCCTATACTTGTCACAAAGAGCAAAAGCACTTTGACCATTAGAAGATATTAAGAAAGCAAATTGACTTGTAATTAAATCCTCCAATTCATGATCAAGAAGAGTTTTGCAAGTGTTTCCTACCCATCACTTACTCATGTGTCTCTATATGGTGGCACCCTTGATGGCATAGCAAGTATTTCATCACTAAAAAATAAGGAATTCAATGCAAATTGAAGAGGATAAAGGGGTGTGGTCATTTTATTCAACTACTCAACAAAAATTAACTACATTCCTTTGAAGAAAGTTTCTTCAGAATCTTGCTCTCTTTAATTGATAATGAGTTTCATTTTCTCAATAATTGATTCAATGTCAATGAATACCTCTCCCAAACATGGCTGATCCATGTCAATAAAGTGGATGGTACTCATGATGGCTCCATGAAACTAAGAAGATACTCCACTTGTTCTCACCAAGTGCCATCTAAGATAATCCACTTTACATTGGTTGACCTTTCTATATTAGATTGCCTCTGAAGGGGACAACCATGACTAATGACTATGCTAGCAAGTGGCTCTCGCATCTTCACAAGTTGCTTCAAGACAATTATGTTGGATACAAATTTGGTCTCAACAACGGTTTCAAAAATTTAAAATTATCATAAAAAGCCATGCTTAAGTTTAAAAACTATAGTTGTAATTTGTAAAGTGAAATGTAAATTTTAAAAATCGATATGTTTCAATTACCTTCAGCAAGATCAATTGTGAAAAAGGTCTTAAAACGGCTTTTGACATGTGATGGTTTGCAATCAACATTTAGACCTCTTCAACCTCAACATAGAATTTCTTTCATCCTATTTATCTTCCTACCCACCTTCTGTAGAATAAGGTTGAGAAATTGGACGGCACAAGGTGCCCAATACATGTGTTCAAATCATGTCTCAATCAACATGCTTGCAACTTTAATATATTTTTTGGAGCCTCATTTAATTTTCTAATTAATATTCTGCAAGATGGTGATCATACAACATTAAATGAAAAACCATTTGCACATAAACATCTTGCAATAACTTGATTTGTAATATCTCTAGAATTGTCTCCCAAATGGTCCCTTGCTTCTCTTCACAGTTAGAAGCATTTTATTTTATTTTTTGGGGCGGTGGGTGGGGGGCATGAATCAGTTATATCCAAATATCATACAGCCCCTTAAAACACTTTAGTACTAATTCAAACTTCATAAACTTCAATAGCAATTACTTGATGATCTCATTCAACTCCACAATTAACTCTTATAATCAATTTACTTCAAATCATTATCTCATTGTTCATTACTTTACCAAGTATCAAAAATTAACTTAGCTTTTACCGAGTTATTGTAAGAAGTAAATATTATGAAAATCAACTTGCAACACAAAAAACATTCACACATTTGACACCATGATTTTAACGTGGAAACCCTGTAAAGGGAAGAACCACCTAGGACTGGTAACCCAAATAATTTCACTCTTCTGAAGTGAGCTCTGCTCGAAGCCAAACTTGTCAAAGGTTTTGATGCACATTTTTAGTGTGACTTGGTTAGAGGGTTTTAACATAAAGATCATCTAGACCTTATCACTCCTTGATCCTATCTAAAGTCACCTGCTCTAATGAACTTACAAACACCACTAATCAATATTACTATATAGGATTTCACAGACTTGATAGGTCCACTCAGTTAAGAGATTTTTCAGCTACAATGGTAAGAAAGTAACAGTCAAATGATTTGTGAGATTAGAACTACCTTGCTTGTTCAAATCTTTTTGTTGCTCTATCTTCTTCCTTCTCTGATCTCTACTTGGCTGATTCACTTCTTCACAGTTTCACTTTGCTCAAACTCTACTTGATCTTCCCTCTTATTTGTTTGGCTCACCTTGCTTCTTTCCTTCTCCTTGCTTCACACAAATCTTAACAATATCGATCAGCAAGCAAAAACTTGTTCCAACATCCCCTTAAATATTAAACTCGTTGCTTCAAAATTCTTACAAATTTTGCCACTTAAACACATTCGTAGATCTCGGATTCATTGTACTTAATCACTTAGAAAATAGAACTTTCATTGAACTTTGTGCTCATCCTTATCATGTTTCAATCTCCATCATCAGATCATCATTGTATTTTTCTAGTCATAGATCTTGTAACAAACTTTGACTCACACCTTTGAAATTCTTGAACACTCTTTATTTTCACCAAAAGTCTGCCTCAAGTTCCATCTTTCTTAACTTGTCCTTCCAGCTCATAGTCGGTGAACATTACATTTCACTTGAGTAATATGTCACTGGGTCAACACTAAACCTACTCAATTAACACTAAACTTACTCGATTAACACTGATCTTTTTAAATTTGCTTTGCCAACTGCTCGTTAACAATTGTAGTCACTCGGTAAACATTGTCTTCCTTCTTTCACCTTGTTGCTTGGTGTAGCTTGTATAGCGTGGTGAATACATTACAAGAATTACATGATTGTAAAACAACCAAACCAACATTACATTATCATTGTCCAACTCATTCAAGTGCCCATTAAATACCATACAACTCAATACTAACACATCCATATACTTTCTTCAAATCCTCTTCGTCAATCAAATGATTTGGCACTCTACTAAATTAGCATAATGTCTAGTCAACTAAGACTTCACACCAATGACAACATAACAATTGCTATGACTCTTTCACATACATCCATAGCATTATCAGTTAGGGCTAACAACAAGTTCTTCAATAATAACCAAAAAAAAGTGGCTCTTTACTACAACATCAAGAAAGTGGTAACTCTTATTAAATTACCTAGCAATATCGATAACTTTACTTACGATTTTTACTCAAACAATAAAATAAATGGAAACATTTACATATGCTACCCCTCTATGAAGAAGAATATATTAAATATTAGTGAAACCCAAGGACTCTCCCCAGGAAAAACTTCAAGTGCCCGTCCTTGGGATGTCTCAATATAGATTACTTTGAGTACCTGTGAAACACCACCTTTGATATTCTGCAAATATATCGTCCTCATGGTAAAGGAGCACCTAGAAAATCTAATGTAAACTTGAGGGCATGAATGGTGTAAGTAGAGTAGGGATATAACAATAAGACCCTAAGGGTCATATGTGTCCATGAAGTAAAGACACAAAGTTATTTTAAGCCAAAATTGGGTTAAATTTAGACTTTATGACTAATTAGGGATTTTGGTGAAATTTGGGTTAAAGGGGTCAAATATGGAAGCCGCCTTTAAATCATGACAATAGGGTCATTTTCATCTAATATATAACAAATAAAATTGGTTTGAGGTCCTAGAGTAGTCCCAAGAGCAACATATAAAATTCTTGCAAAGTTGTCAAAAAGTTGTCATGACAACTTTGCTACTTTTAAGCACCCATTAGCAACTTTAACAAATATAGTCACTTAATTCAAATTTCAGTTATGTTGTTGGTGATCGGTCATGGAGGGTTTAAAAATGTCTTAGAAGGCAATGCATAAGTTGTTGAAGTTTTGGTTGTTTGGAGCAATAATATTGGACCATTCTAAGAAATTTTGTGCAATTATGTATTTTTCTCATTATGATCGGATTGGCAAGTATGATCAACTTTTAGATCTTGAATCCCATGTGTGTTAACTTTCTTTTGCATTTTATTTGAAGTCTTGAAGTTGTCCCTTTAGTATTTGGTAGTAAAATCTTTTTTAGGTGGTCTAAAACCCTCAAAAACCTAGGGTTTGGGAGAAAAAGTCTCTTTTGGCCTATCATTCTCCAATCAAAACTTCTGAAACTCTGGGGTTTAGTAGGTCTCTATATGCCTTGTAATATTATGCAACTTTTGGAGTGTTCATTTGGAATGGCAAATTTTGGCACAACGCCCTAGGCCTATCATCGATATGTTATAGGTAGAAAAATGAGCAATCAGAGTTGTAAAACTAATTGAGAGAGAAGAGGAAGGGGTTAGAATGTGTGTGGAAAGTTGTTTAAAGGTTGATTGGTGTATCACAAGCCAAGGGAGACATTGGTTTGATGCAAAAGGATCAAATCCTTGGAGTTAGTTCATAAGCCTTGACTTAATTAGCCTTTAGGCCTGACTAAGACAATGAACATTTGGGGGTCTATTGAAAAGGTGAGTCTAGTTTTGGATATTGTTTAGAAGATCCAAAAGGGTGTATGAAACTGCACTTTGTTTGTGGAGATCATCTCTAGGTGAAAGGTTGTTAGCCAATTTCCCGTTAGGTAGACCTAATTGCCAAATCAGGTCTAATCAGGGCAATTATTCCAAATCGGGTAGTAGGGTCACTTTTGAAGTTTGGAACCAATTGGATTCACTATAATTTGGTGTGAAAACATTTCACCACGAATTTAGGTAAGTGTTGGTACAATGGGGCTATTCAAACCCCTAAAACAAGCCCAAGCCTTAAAGAGTTCCTTAAGGGTTTTTGAGTACCTTGTTTGGATTCAAGGTAGAGAGAATGGGAGTTGGTGTAGGGCATCTAAGTTCTTGTTAGAAAACTCTAGAATATTGTTAGAAAGTCTATTTCTCAAGAGCCAAGGTCAAGAGAAGTAGGGTCATTCTTTGAGCCTAATAGAAGGGATGGAAACTTGATTATGTGTAAGGGAGTTTATGTTTCCCTTCCATTTAACTCTAGCTTGATTGAAAATTATTATGCTTCGCCGATAAGGGACACATAGAATAAAGCTTGGTTAAAGGATTAGAGATAATGCTTTTCAATTAAATCCTACTAAGATGACAAGTTTGGTAACAAAAGTTGACGATGGTTATGATATAAGAGATTTTGTCATATTAACTTTGATAACATTGTGAAGATCAGTACTACACGTGCAATTAGAGATTTGCCTAAGATTGTGAAACCGTCTAACATAGTTTGCAAGGAATGTGTAATGGATAAACAGAAGAAGAGTTCATTACCAAGCAAGATGTTTACAACTTCAGTAAATTTGGAGATTGTACACACAGATCTGAGTGGTCCTACAAGAACCAAAACATTTTATGGTGGAAGGTACTTTATCCTTTTTATTGATGATTTTACAAGAACGATGCGGGTAGCATTCATTAGAAAAAAGCCTAAAGCTTTTGACAAGTTCAAGTTATTCAAGAATAAAGTAGAGAATGAACTGTGATTGAACATAAAAAGTTTAAGATCAACTAGAGGAGGAGAATTCATTTCAAATGAGTTCACATCTGTTGTGAGGATAATGGAATTAAGTGACATCTTGCAGTCCCTAAGACACTGCAGCAAAATAGGATAGCAAAAAGGACAAACAGATCAGTTAGTGAGGCAACAAGAACTATGATATTCGAGAAAAATGTGTCACATACATTTTGGAGAGAAGCATTGAACACCACAACATACACAATAAACAAAGTATAGATCAGACAAGGTACTAGTAAGACACCCTATGAACTATGGTTTGGACATACACCTGCAGTGAAATACTTTAGAATCTTTGGAAGTAAGTGTTATATCAAAAGAGAATATGATATTGGCAAATTTGAATCTAGAAGTGATGAAGGAATGTTTCTTGGATATTCTTTAAAGAGCAAGGCATATAGATGTTTTAATCAAAGATTGAAAACCATTATTGAAAGTGCTAATGTGAAAGTTGATGACAATTTCAGAATTCAGGAAAAGATACTTGATTATGATTCAGATGGAGATACTAATCAGAGGTCCGACAATCAGAATATTGAATAAGAACTATTTTATGAGACTAACAATGACTTCCAAGCAGAAGAATCAAGAGAAGAAATTAGATTTGAACCTAGAGCAGAAGTCAAAACAGAGTACAGAACTAGATATGTTGCAAGAGATCATCCTGTGAATCAAATTATTGGAAGTATAAACAAGGGAGTGATGACAAGAAATAAGGTAAGTGAAGAATTATGTTTGATATCTCAAATTGAACCTAAGACTGCAAATGAAATTTTGGATAAAGGCTATGAAAGAAAAACTTGAGCAGATTGAAAAGAACAAAACATGGAAACTAGTCCCTAGACCTAAAGATAAGAATGTCATTGGCACAAAGTGAGTATTCAGAATGAATGAACAAGGAGAAGTGGTAAGGAACAAATCAAGGTTAGTATGCAAAAGTTACTTACAACAAGGACTTGATTTTGACGAAACTTTTGCCCCTTTTGCTAGACTTGAAGCAATGAGAATGTTTTTGGCATATGTAGCTAACAAAATTTTAAGGTTTATCAAATGGATGTTAAGTCATTTTTTCTTAATGGAGAACTTGGCAAAGAAGTTCACATTGAGCAACCTGACGAATTTCCACTAATAGAAGATAAGGATATGGTTTACAAACTAAAAAAAACATTGTATGGATTGAAGCAAGCACTTAGAGCTTAGTATGCAAGATTGGATAAGCATTTACAAAATTTGGAATTCAAGAAAGGTAATGCAAATAGTAACATGTTCTTGAGGAATAATGAAGATCGTTTACTGATTATTTTAGTATTTATTGATAACATTATTTTTGGAGGAAATAATGAAGCTAGTAAGAAATTTTCAAAAGAAATGAACAATGAATTAAAAGATGAGTATGATTGGTGAGATGAAGTGTTTCTTGGGATTGCAAATAACTTAGAACAAGGATGGCATTTTCATATCATAGACTAAACATCTTATGTATTTGTTGACAAAGTTTGGTTTGGAGAATTGTCAACCAGTTGAGAGACCTATGGTTAGAGGATGTGAATTATCAAGTCAGGATGAGTCTCCTAGTGCAATACAAACAAGATACAGATCTATGATAAGAGGATTGCAATATTTGACTCATACAAGACTAGATATAGCTAATGCAGTTGGAATCATGGCACGATTCCAAGCAAATCCTAAAAGAGACACAGTTGGTAGCAGTATAGAGGATATTCAAATACTTGAAAGGGGTGAGTTTATGGATTATGGTATGACAGATCACATGACTTTACTTTCTGCGCATTCACTAAGCACAAGCGGTGGAGCATTCTTCTTTGGAGAAAGACTGGTTTCATGACTAAGTAAGAAACAAAATTGCATATCACAGTCCACAGCAAAAGCAAGGCATGTTGCAGCAACAAAAATTTATAATCAGATTATTTGGATGAAGCAGATGTTGCAAGACATTGGTATTGAAATTTCATAACCTATTATCATTCATTGTGTTAACACAAGTACAATTAATATGTCAAAGAATCTAGTGTTACATTTAAAGACTAAGCACATTGCAATAAAATATCATTTCTTGAGAGAGAAGATAGCAGAGAAAGAAATAAGATTGGAATACGTTAACACAAAGGAACCGGTAGCAGACATATTTACTAAACATTTGGCTAAGGACACATGCTTGGGGTTATGTCCCAACCTTCTTCAGAGTAGTTGATGCAAGATTGCATCAATCCAATATTTCCAAAGCTTATTCTTACATTTGGACTATATGTTGGTGATTCTTCCTTTGGGGGAGTAGTCACTTATTGGGCAAAGTTATTGAGAACTCTTGAGTATTGTGTAACAATGTCTTTTGACAGATGGTGAGCCTTTTCAGATTGTATTGGAGATGATTGAACTTAGAGAATTAGCAAAATGGCACCTTTGTCATTAATGTCAATGGGGAAGAGATATTCATGAAAAACTTTATTCATCTATGGGGAAGAGTATCATTGTTGCATATTGATCTACGGGGGAAAGTATCATTGTTGCATATTGATCTATGGGGGAGAGTATTGTATAGTTGAGTAAGCAGATGAGGAAGAAATATATTTGGTATTTTGGGTACCTCGATGTTTTTCATCATATGTTGCCATCAATGCCAAAGAGGGAGATTGTTAGAATGAATGTTGAAGGCATATTGATGAATGTTGATAAGATTCCGAAAGGGAAGATTGTTAGCATGTTTGGAGAGATGATTGAGTGCTTATGTGTTGCATTGATGACTTGGTTTGTCATTGATGTCAACATATTAGTTTTCTAAATTGAATAGTCAGAATTGTAGAGACAAATTTTGTTTAGCACGATTCATGGATACACAATTGTGTTCAGCGGGGTTAGCAATGTGTTCTTGGACATGTCTTTATGATATTTCTAAGTGCGCGGAAAGAGTTATGAAGATTTGCATGAGTTCCAAAAAAATTTCAAAAGAATGGTTGCATGCCATTGTGCAGGAAACAATATGTTGAAGATTGAGTTGTATCTTTTTGGCAAGGTTAAAACTTGTTTAGCGGGCTTGGATTTTGATCAGAGACATGTTCTCGATTATGTGTTCAAGGTAGCAGAATCAAAGGATTATTCTGAGGTGGTCGTTAAAGTGTAATGTGTTGTATGTTCACTATCAGGGCGACTGTTATGTAATTGATGCAAAATGTATTGTAGCGTGTGGAACTTAATTTAATATCCTATGATGGTCCTAGATTACTCATCGTACATTGAGAAAGCCTCAAGGCTGACTCAATTAGTTGTTTTAGGACTTGGTATAAAGGAAAGATGTTTTCCTTGGTTGTAAGTGTGACTGTGAGTCATATGTGCTTTAATGTATGATCATTATTATATGCAAGCTTTGGATGCGAATTTGATGAGATCAAAGCAAAAGATGATGTTGAGGATATGTTGAGGACTTCAAAGGAGTATTAGCAAGATAAGTTGTTGTTTTGGTCAATTCATTTCTTCGATATGTTATCCTGAATTGTTTAGTTAGAAAAATTCTAAAGCAATTTGGATAGTGGGTTCAATTGATTTCTTATCAGCTCCTAACAGGATTGGAATCTTCTAGCAAGAATTCAAAGTCTACTAACTAGGACTCATATGTAATGATTGTATTGAATTAGCTCCTAACAAGATCACATCCTTTCAAAATGAACTTTTTAAATTAGTGCATCATCTTGTAGGCATCATTCCCACCAAGGTTTTCCTTCTAATCAAGAGTTTTCCTAGTTAACATAGCTTGTGTCACTTTGCATAGTTATCATCTTATGGTTGTTGTATCCTTTGGTTATACGTTTTAGATTTGATAAAGTATGGCATATCTTAAAAATTTAAAACCCTATTGAGCAATGTGACTAGGTCTACAGATGCCACATTGTGGAGGCATTAAATTTCAGTTTACTTTATATAGTTTTGCTCGTCTTTCCTTGCTATTATTTCACCATCCATATTGGGCCACGATGTGTGTCTATTTATGTTGTGTTTGATCCTTGAAGCTGATCTTTTCATCCTTAGCTTCAGTTTGGCTTGTGGTTAGACATTGGTCTTGGTGATTTGGCAGCAATTTAACAAAGGCTTTTTTCCTCTCTAGCTTGCAGCTATGTAGGTTTCCTCTAGCATTTGATACAATTTCCATTCCCTCGTGACAGTCAAACCTGTTGTTTGGCTCTATTGTCTCTGTTGTTGCCACATTCACATGATGCTTGGACTCTACTATGACCAAATGGATCTAGAAACCAGTGGTTGGCATCACTCAATCTGATGGTTGGTCGAGATTTTTCTTGCTAGGTTTTGCCACATTGTAGTAAGTTAGTTTTCTATTTAGGGAGTTACAACAATTGTGGTGGATTATTTTTACCTCATCTTTCACTAGCATATATTTTACTACTTTAGTCATATATGCTGGTTTTATTGTTGTTAATGACTTATTTAGACTCCTTTATCTTGAACCTTGACATGGATGTTTGTGCATGGTCATATTTGAGGGATGTTCAATGTTTGAACATAAAGATTATTTGATCGCCATTGATGAATATCATGATAGTTATTAAAAGAACGTTTAGATACAATAACTGCATTTACAAATGAAATTTATATCAATAGATATTATTTTCACCACTTTAGAGTGGGAGAAGATCTTCATGCTTTGCTTTGCATAACCTTTCCACATTTCAAATTATTGAAGATAGGTCATTTCTCTAAGTTTTGGAGACCCAATTGCAAATACAATCTTAGTGTAGAGGTGTTCTAGTGAAAGCTAAGCATAAGTACCACTCAAATTATAGTCACTCATCTTTGTTATGGCAAAATCAGAACATAATTGAGAATTAAATAATGAGAAGAATTATATCAACTGGATATATACACCAATTTTATTTCTTTAAAAATAATTATCTATGAAGAGACACTTTATAGGTGAAATCAGTAATTGGATTGGTCAAGTTTCGATTATTTTTTATCACTTAGCATATGATATCTTTTACTTCTATATAGCAGATCCACACTTATGGTTGTCTTAGTATTAAAACCAATTGAGTAGATTTAAAGATATAGGTGTTAAAATAATTGATTTTCTTGATTTTATAGTAAAGATCAAAGGATTCTAAATTTGTTTCAAAATAGTTATCCTTCGTTACATTAGTCTTAATAATAAAGATGTCTAAGGGGTAAATATTTCACACGTAAGTTCTCTTAAAAATTTATTCTATATATTACTACAAGGATGGAAATGTAATGTAATTGAGACATTGTTTACATATTTATATTGTTAATTGTTGTAGACGTGATTAGTGATAGAAGACGGTGCGTTTATCTGATTTGCTTTGTTGTATAGATGAGCCCTTACTCTATTTTGTTGCAAATCGTGTTAGGACTTGATGATTGGTTTTTCCTTGTGTATACCAAAGGCTAGGAGTGTTGTGGTTTTCTATCTTGCATATTTTCATATATTAGATTGATATTTTCATGACACTAACAATTTCTATATGAAATGCAGAGTTTGATACTAATCGTGTAACTAAGGTCACATGAGGGTCATTTTTTTGTTCCCTTGGCATTTTATTGATGAATTTAGTCTAATGTCAATTTGGTGGTGAGTGTGATATATTTGATTTACTATGTTATTCGGTGATATTTTGGTCTCCTGCTACTCTTGGAGCCTAATTGTGCAAATTGGTGGTTCAAGGAGATCTTATGTATTTAATTTGATAGAATGGATCCAAAGGAGGGCATATGCATCAATCATGTTATCACTGGAATATGGTTTATGTTTTGGAACTCAAAGTTCCTATGATATTCTCATCATGATGCATAATGATTCTGTTTGGGTGTCCTTTTTTATGGCATGTATGGATCCTTACACTGATTTTGAGATTTTATTCATGATGCTCCAAACTTTTCTTGTATGGTTTCTTTGGATTTGATGACTTTTAAGTCTTTTTGGTGATTATTTAATTGGTCATGCCTTTTTGCTTTCAATTTGAAGCAAAGGAGAGTGGCTCGCAATGGGAGTCAAAGCCTAAAGTGGTCAATCCAAGGTATCCATTATAGAGTTTGGTTACACATTAAATAAGATAAATGAGATACTTCACCCATTGCCATGAGAAATCCCATGCAGACCATGGATGGATTGGAAAAGGCCTTATGTCTTGTGTGGCATTGATTGGCAAATCAGTGCCTTGTCCTCATGAAAGGCGGTCGGTTCAACATGAGTTCAACTTGGGGGTCGAAGTCCAAAGAGACTACCAGTATAAATCAAGAGTGGGAGTTATGTGATGATACTCTCCAACGCATTTCTTAGGGTTCCTTCTATCAACTTTGTGGTTTGCCTCTAGTATAGTCTAGTATCTTGTGATATCCCTTGTGTATCCTTATGATATCCAATTTGTATTCCATGGGTATCCTTTGTGTAATGCTTTGGATTTCTTTGTGATGTTCATGTTTTGTGCTTGCTTGTTTAGTGTGGAGCCTTGTTTCTATCTCCTAGCTCACACGGAGGGGGCCTCAGGGTTCCATGTCATTGGGTGGTAAATATTTGTCCATTGAGATTGGTTGATTGATTTGTGGCTCTTGTATGGACTCTCCAGCATTCTAACATTTTCATTGTACCTTCATACCAACTTCTTGATAGATGATCATTATTATAAATTATTTCATATGATGTAAAATGGGTTTTGCACTATAAACATATACTCTTGTAAATGATTGTAAATATGCTATACATGTGTATTGATGATCATTGAGATGTAATATCTAAAACTGAATAAATTGATTATGTATATAATTATCATTATTATGTAATAGATTAGTCTCATATCAATTTATTGGTTTGATAAATGGATCTAGCATTACTATTCTAATGTTTCCATTTTATGTTTATATTGTTTATTTGTTTATGCATTGCTAAGTAGCGACGTCGAGGAACTTAACGAAACATGGTGTTGATATTGTAATATTTTAATATATTTTTTCATGATGTAATATTAATGTTAGATGTATAGTTGAGGTTTATAAAAAATTGTCATGTTTATAATAATTTCATGTTGTCCTCTCAAGTTCCCTAGTAGGGCGTTACATTTAACTTTACATTTAAGGGTTTATGCATAGTTCCAGAAAGTTTCCTACAAGTGGGACAAGATTCAGAGACGAAGGACCAAAGGCCTAAGTTTGGGGATAACTACACAAGGGTGGTGAGGCAAATACAAATAGTACTTGAAACAATTGTTATAAAAGATGTGGTAAGGAATAAGCGCAAGAATTGCAAATGCATTATTGGCATATTATGTAAAGTTTAAACTAATAAACATTTAAAAACATGACAGATTGCATTGAAATTGAAGCATTAGCGATGGTGGATAAGTTTTGGAACTTTAGGAGGAAGCCAAAAATAAGTATAGAATTGCAAATGATACTTTCGCATTCAGAGTAAGCTTTAAAATAATAAACGTAAAAAAGCATGGCAATGATTTCATAAACAATAACAATGGTGGGTGGAGGTTTGGGGTTAAGGGGCAATGACTCTTATGAGGTTTGAAGTGCTATCACCAACAAGGTCAAGGGGCAACGCTCGTTAAAAAGGTCCACAGGCAGATCCCTTAATGGGGTCAAGGTGCAACACCCATTGCTACTGCTTAGGGGCAAAGTCCTTGTGAAGTGTGGGGTTGAGGAGCCAAGCCCCTGTGAATGAGCAAGCACAAAGAAGGCCTCCAAAACCTTACAAACCTTCATTATGAATGTCAGTTTCATAATTTTATCACTTTTTTGGTTTTTAGTTGAATTTTTAACTAGGGGGCATAAGATACTCCTAAGCATCAACAAGACATTCGACAAACTCCCAAGAGTTGTTGGATGAAACTAGCATCTTGGCAGAGGTAGCGATGTGGCAGGGGGACATTTCTTCCAAGTGCCCACATATGGAAAACGCCCCGTCCCAAAAACAAGAGGATTTTGGTGGAGGTTCACCTACGGCTCAATGGGTTTATGTTAAAAACAAAGGACCAGCCTTGTGACAGTTGGATTGTTGTGAACTAAGGATTTCTATTTTTAAGAAAAAACTATGTTTTCTAAGCCTAAAACTTCATTGAAGTTTCAGATTTTAAAATGCTCAACTCTAAACTAAAATTCTTCAAAAGTCTCTATGTTCTGTTTCATTCTATTTCAGTGTGAAAGAGCCGAAAGAAAGATAGATATATGAGAAAAAATTAGAAGCAGTTTGAAAATCTCAAAAACGACACGTGAAAAGTGCAGCAGACTGATTAATCATAGGTTTTTAGCCAGGAATACTACTACAGTCAGAAAAGACTTTTATCAGAAACAGTTAATGAAATAAATTAACAAACAAAATAACTAGCATTTTTCTTTTCAGTTTTTTTTAGAGTTTTATGCTGCACCTGCTGGAACAACTAGAAATGAGCCATCGGGTGACCACTGCAATCTTCTGAAAAATGATGGCAATGTCTCATCGTGGAAAAGATGTAGCTTTGATGTGCCCTGTTTCAAAAATAGTAACATGTGTAAGAAAAAAAATTACTACAACATAAAACAGAATTCCTTTACCCTACAAATAGGGTCTTTGTATTAAACTCATAAAAAGAACCCTTTTCCAGAATCTTGTTGTTACCTGCTTTTCTGATGCAGCCTTTGCAATCACATGTTGACAAACATAATGCATCTTCTCCTGGCCCCTGGTTCTACCATTCTGAGGCTTGTTAATATAGATTCTGCATGTCCTGTCAGAACTTGTTGATGCCACATACACTCCTGCTGGATCCCAAGCAACGCCTTGAACATAATGCAAATGAGCATCCAAAATCTGTTGTACGCTACCTAGAAAAATAAGGAACTATGTCATTAGATTTTTACAAGCAGGGTTAAGGAAACAAAACACCGAACCATCTTGACACATAAATGCAGAAAAACATTAATATTACCTTTAGCAGCATCCCATATGATACAAGAATTATCAACTGAACCGGAAATCAAGAAATTGCCATCTGGTGACCACTGCAGGTCAAGAACATCCTTGCGATGGAATCTGCATCAGGAGAAACATATGTAATAAGAAATAAAAGTGCAATCAAGCTATAATTAATTGCAAGAAGAGCATCACAAAAGCAACTTACGAGAGTGTCTTCAATACTTTCCAACTATTCCCATTCTCAGCATAATGCAGTTTCCATATAACTAGCTCCCCACCTGCAAATTGTAGTTGCATCTTCCAGCTTAAGCAAGCAGTTGAAAGTAGATATCCATACCAAAAAAAAAATGTTCTACTAGAATAAAATAAGGTCCTGCTAGAATGAATCATGTCTTCTATATGCAAGCTCTACTGCAACCAAGATAAATGAAAGTTCATAGGAACAACTTATACTGTATGGAAAAAGCAAAGTCGACCACCAAATGCAAAAGGTGGTGTCACAAAGAACAATAAGATAAGTTTTAGCAGCGAAATAGTTGTGTACCATCAGCACCTGAAGCAAGCTGTTCTCCTGCAAAAAATAAAACAAAGAAAACCCATCCGAATTCTATAATTAGAAAGCAACAAAGAATTAACCCATACAGATATTGAGAGGTTTTGACATATTAGATTGTTTTAAACACTTATACGCTATACTAAGTGCCAACTATCAAATATCTAGCATATCATTTCGCAAATACAATCAATACCAAGATTAGAAAGAGAATCATGGTCATTTATGGAAGTTCAGAATTATTTGTGGAGCAGAAAATAAATATGGTGAATCGATTAATGCAAGTATCTCTAGTACAATGTGTTACAATCCTCAAGATTTAACATTAAACTATAACATTTTATAACTAAGAACTGGCCCATACTAATATATATGAAGGAATCAACATCATTGGCATTACAAAGCCCTCAAGGATCATGCATTTGGAGTCAAGACTGAAGGCAAGCATCCAATTCAAGATCTCCAAGTCTCTATTTCTTCAAGATCCATCAAATCAAAGGTAATCTTCTCCAATTGATGCAAGTTTCTCTCCCATGATGGCCAAGAAAATTAATTCGCAATCAAGCAAGAAGATTCATTCACTCATCCTTCTCTCTCCTTCATTAGATGTGATTATCAAGCATATCTTCATTTTAGATCTTCGAATGGCAATCATAGATCTATCTATTTGTGAGGTCATCATTTGCACATTTATGAATAGGGGCACATGCACAACATAACATGTATCAACATATCAAAGGAGTGAGATACAAATAGAGGATATTTTAAGACATTTTGATTCCTTTATCACCTTGTGCTAACAAAGCAACAAGAGTCGTTTAAAGAAATCCAAACAAAACATGTAACATGAAACACATCACAGGGGAAGTATATTACAACAAGCAAACACATAAAATACCCCAGACAAGAGGAGCTAATCAAGCATATCGCCTGTCACCTAATCTCAATCTGTAGTGTTTGGGGAAGGTAGACAACATACAATAGAAGCAACATCAAGCACTACAAATGAAACAATAGCTAGTTCCAAACAAGGACCCTTGTGTGAAGATGTGTCACTTCGTTCTATTTGTATCTCACTTCTTTGATATGTTGATATATGTTATGTTGTGCATGTGCCACTATTCAAGTCATTTGCAAGGAAGCTTCCAAGGTGCATTCAAGGAGTTCAAGTGTAACAAATAAGGATTCATTGAAAGTTTGTATCCCATTTCATCATTCATGTATTTCTTTCTCGAGATCTAGCTCATTTCTTCATTGGAGATATTGGAGTTAACCATCAAGAAAATGGATCTTAATTCATCAACCTTGAACAAGCATTCAACCCTTCAAGAGAATACTTACATCCATGGTTCTATGATTTGGCACTTGTACATCTATCTCATAGTGGAGACATCCTACATTCTACATCATACATCAATATACAAGGCATTCATACATCTTTGTGGAGAGAGGATCCAAATCCATCTATAGAGGTTTGGCAAGTACAATGAATATTTATATTAGCCTTACTTTTACATGCATTATCATTTCAAGGTTAATTCCTTAACTGAGGCTTGACTAAGACAAGCCCCTCCTCCCCCCCACTCCCATAAACAAAACCTATTTCTCATGTGTGTAGGAGTAGATCTACAAGTTTTCGGAGAAGCAAGTTCGGATTTCGAAACTAGAGTTTCAAGTTTATGTCAAACTTTCGGATTTTTGGTTTCATTTGCAAAGCAAGTTGAGGTCAACCTCGACCTCAACCCAAGTCATCCTTGACCCCAAGTCGACCTAGACCCTCCAGATCGTCCTTTACTAGATGCTACCAAATTTTCAAGATCAGCAAGCCTCATTTTCAAGGTCTCAAATCCAGCTCTATTCTAGTTTCTAACACAATTTGACAACCATATTTTAGATTTGAACTAGCCCCTCCTATTTGATTTTGAGGTGAGTTTGATTCCTCATTTGTCATTTTATAGCAATTACTTTAATGTATCTGATCTGATCTTTTCATGTGCTTAGTTATCATATGTGTTTCTTTACATTCCTTGTAATTCAATTGGTCAATCTAAACAAGTACTTAATCAAATCAATTAACAACAAATTATCAAAAGGAAATGACAACCTATAGAAAGAGATCCTTTGAGCATACATTTTGGAAAATGACTTTGATTCAGCAAGGGCACCTCTCACATCCTCTTTGGGTAGTGCTTATCTGATTTGGCCCATTTAGAAGGTTATGCTTGAAGGTCCCTCTTTTGCTTTCCCTAATATACCTCAAATTAAGGGGTTTAAAATATACGTCACCTTTACAACACACCACAACCTCCTGATTTTTATCTTACATTTTGATGAACTCATTACTCTTACATTATATTTCTTTTGATTTGGTGGTTAGATTTTCGTTTTCACATTGTATGCATTATTGCACTTGACACTTTCCTAGTTAGATCTTACCTTGGAGTTATATTTGGCACTTTCATTTCTGGATCTACATTGTATACATTGTAATCTTCAAACTTTATACCTTTGATACATTGTTAGTTTCCTTATCTCTTTGAGCATGAGCCTTATCACTTTGAGTCCCACTTATAGCATTCTAGTTAGAAGATGCTAGACTCACGAGTTCCATTGATCTTGATTCTTCTTTCTTTCATTGGAATCTTGATGAGACCAACATGCTTCATTATGTTCCTAATCCAACCATGGAGAATAAGTCCTCTCATTCTTCTCATGATAATAATGATGCATTACATCTTCCTCCTACCCAACTACAAAAGCTTACTAATGATTTTGAGAAATTTAAAATTGGTTCGCTCAAGAGAACTAGAATCCCAATATTGTTCTTGTTGTAGAAGCCTTAAGAAATTTCATTCACAATGATGAGCATGGCATTACCCACTTACGAAGCATTTCTCATCTTATTGATTCCAACATTAAACCTTTAGCGGGTAGTGCTCAAGAGATGGGATATGTTCTTCCTTCTAAAAGTGTTGAAACTTCCTTACCGATTTCCACTTCTATTCCTAGTGTTCCTACTTAGGCGTCATTGCTTGTTACCACTTCAATCCGAGTTTCTAATCCTACAAATATGAGTCTCTCTTTCCACTCTTCCTACAAGTGTCCCATGTGTTTCATTACCTTCATCTATGTCTTTCTACCATAATGTTCCCTTTACATATTCTAATCCTCTTCCTATCCCTTCTACCATGCTTCATGCTTCTTCCAACATTCCCTCTGTTTCACATAACTTTCCTAACACATCCAACGTAACTCTTCCTATCATTTCCTATACGGATCCTACCATTGATAGCCTAGCTCATATTGTCTCTTCCTCGCAATGACAACTTGGTTCATTGACTCGATCCAAATTCAACATTCCCACATGTGAGATTGCTACTTCTTTGTCCTTTGACATTATTCAAGTCATCATTCCTCCAAACATTGATATCCCATGTCTTGAGATTTATTGTGGTAAGGGTGATCCTATGACTCATGTTAAAACTTTTCAACCCTTGTGTAGCGATTTTGCAATTATATGTACATGACTAAGTTGTTCACTAGGACCTTTTGAGACAAAGCTTTGCGATGGCATTGCTTCTTACCTAGTTGTTCCTTTGATTCCTTTCAAAAATTTGTCAATGCTTTCATTAAACAATTTGAAAACAATATTGGTCATCAAATTTCTTTAACTGACTTAAAGTCTTGTAAACAAGGGGTTAAAGAAAGGGTTGGACTTTATTGGAAGATTTAAACATTTGCATTCTCAGATGTCTCATTATGTGCCTGATGTTGATACTATGTTACAAGGGGACAGCAGGGGACGTTTCCCAGACGTTCTCGCCTAGAGAAGAAAATAGGAAACGCGTCCCTAAAACTTTGGAAATGGTCAATGAGTTTCCAAACCACGTTGACTGTTTTGGGGACTATTTTTGTGTTTCCTAACGTCCTAGGGACTGCATAAAAAGTTTCCTATTAAAAATTTATTAAACTCAAAAAAATCATTAAAATTTTGATTTTCCAATCATCTACGGGCCCCAACTTGTAGAAGTTAATTTTTTTATAAAATGAATGATTAGGGGCAGCTGTCATAATATCTTTGTTTTCATTTTGAGGCTCGGGATGATAGTGATAATGACTTTGACATGGATGATTAAGGGCGGCTGCCATAGTATCTTTGTTTACATTTTGACTTTGATGTTTCAAACTTTGGAGTGTTTTGTCTTGACATTATATGATCATTGATAGTTGATACATTGATGGAATGATTATATATCAATATGATCATTGATAGACTATAGTTGATACTTTAAAAGTTTAAAACTTTAAAGTTTGAGTCTTTATCTTTTCAATGTTTCCATTTTATTGAGAGTTGATGTTTTTCATTCTCTTATTTGATTCATTTCATTATGTACTAATGGTATTTTAAATACTTAGATGATGATTGAAAATGATGCTATTTAGAATTTTCTATGATGATTCAATTAGATGCTGATTGCTATGCTCTATGATCATTGATGAATCATTATTTGATGAATAATTTTAAACTATGTTGTTGTGATGAATGTAGAATTGATGAATATTTTTAAAATGCAGATATATATATATATATATAGCCATCCCCTATCGTTTCCTAGTTCGGCCAAAAAAAAAAAAAAAAATTGTTCTGAAAACTCGTTTCCTCGCACCCACCCCCACCCCCCCCCCCCCCACCATCCCCTCGTCCCGGAAACTTAGGGTAGCATAGTGTTGATATATAATGCATATTTATTTCTAATTTACAAAAAGACGTTAGAGATAGGGTTCTCTTTATTGAGTTTACCTCTTTCTCACAATTGTATGCAGTGCTTCATCATTATCAACTACAAGTAAGTCAATTTGAGAACACCACTCCAATGGCTCCTACTACTGTTGATAAAAGTGATGATGCATCTCATCCTAATAAGTTCCATAAGCCTTACAACTACATCAAGATCAACCAATTATCCAATACAGTAGATAATCAAGTGGAAGCAACATCCAAAGGCATGCCTCCCTTGTCCTCTATTTTTAGACCTAATCGTACGTATACTCCATTGGCTATATCTTTGTATAATGTATTGACAAAGTCTCAATGCTAACATTATTAAGCTTCCTCCTATCAGACCAATTGACCTAAACAAACCTCTTCCCACATCCTTTGATTCCAAATCTTTTTGCCAATACCATTGTCAAACTAGTCATAACACTAAAAAGTGTTATTCTTTGAAGAGTATCCAAGACCACATTGACTATAATGTTATATCAATTGATGTTGATGCTGATGCTGATGCTGATGCTGATGCTGATGCTGATGTTGATGTTGATGTTGATGTTAACCATGGAAACAAATCAATTGCACCTCCTAATCAGCATTTGCAAATTTACACTAATCCTTTGCCATCTTACTCTACCAATACTATTGCCTAACCCACTTCTTCTGCTATACATATTATTTACAATAATAATGTTGAAGAAGCCAATCATATTGTTAACCATATTGAACATGTCCAACCCAAAACTCAATCTCACTTTGAACCTAAACCATGCATTACCTTCGATCATGCTAAGATGATTAAAGCACTTGATAATCCTCTTTACATTACTACTAGGGTTGCTTGTATACCTTCCCCTGGTGTTTTAGTTGACCCCTCTACCATGGTAAAGGACATAAATGAAGAGCATCTTTTCAATAAAATTGCAAAAGGTATCTAATTTATGGATTCAAACTTGCAATGGTTTTCTTTATCATCCTCATGGTTACATCTCTCTTCCTGTAGAACTTTGTGTTAAAGTTATAGATACTACCTTCATTGTTATCACTACTTTAATCAATTCCAAATTAAGCTTGGTCTTCTTTAGCTCTCTTCCATGCAAGTTGTAGTTTCTCCTATTCACAAATGTCTTAAGTTTCACTATGATGGTGAGATCGAGCCCATTAACCATAGTCTTTATCATCCTTCTAGACCTCAAGACTATGTTGACCTTGATTTCTTTTGACCTTCCATACATCAAACACCACCAACTTGTCTTGATTATCTCTTTCAGTCTTACCAAATTTTCAAAATTCAAAAGATTATTGAACTTAGTCAACCTAAGCTTGATCCTAATTGTGGTCTTCTTACCATTTCACTTATTCCTCCTTTATCAACTTCTCCACCTCCTCGTCAACATGCTCTTGTTGATGTCTGTTAGTAAACAGATATGTCCCTTTTACAAATGTCTACGAAATGCCTCACGAATGTCCAAATAACAAGACAAAGTATGAGACTAATAGTTGAGTCACTTGCAATAGCTATGTGCAAGTACTCTGAGTTTCGATATGAAGGCTTAGCTCCCTTCTTTAGATTTACAATCAATTAAATAAACAAATATGTCTTTAACCAAGAGACATAAAGGACATTGACATTCATTCATCACTATGAAATGAATGCAATTACATAAAGAAAGATTCTGAGAAAGGCAAACAAATGACCAACTGATCATTTATTCAATCTTCCCCAATCACAAAGGAATCAAAGGGAAACTAAGAATTTCAATTTGTAAAACATGTGCTTACAATACCAACAAATATACATTACACACATAAGCTTGACATGATGTAACAGAATGATATCCAAAAAAGTGAACAAATTAACCAACTGATCAAGTATCCAAACCTGCAGATGTAAGATACAAAACTTTTCTTTATTTCTGAATACATAATAAGAACAACATAGATTGTTTTTATCCTTGCATCTCCATCAAGCTCAAAACCAAAAATTTATTAGTTCCCTCTCCTTCCCTGCTAAAATTCCAGAATCAGAAAATCTGTCTCCCCTCATGTGGCTTACAAACTTGCTGGAAATGAAGAACCCTGCAATTGAAGGCTCTTAGCAATAACTAACACTTCTCCCCTTTTTTGGATCCTCATAGCCGATTCTTTAAAATTAAAAATTTTAAACATATTTCTAATAAACTCCTTTTCACGGCAAGTTGCAATCTTATAAACATAAAGCTTTGCACCATATTATGTCCCATGTTGACAACTAGACACAATGTTCTACAATTTCTATACCTAATTGAACAAATCTCATTTTGTTTGAGTTGCTGAGTTTGATAGAGCTTAATGAAGTCATCATATATCTTTTTGATCTATGGCTCTCGTATTGTCCCCTTCATTGTGTTCTTATGGGTATGCATAAAGCTTAGTTTTGCATGTGGAGACATGTTTGAGTCTTTTCGATAGACTTTACACCAATAGCACTTCATTCTTTCATCACCTAAATAATAAATATTCGTTGGGCATATTTGTAACCCTATTGGTGACTACCTACTGTTACTAGCTTACAAACGCTAGAGTTTTGGGATGTTTAAAACAATCCTATGGGCGTGTGATTTCAAAACATGGGGCATCATCATATCAGCTCTTTCTCGCACCTATATCCATATCCAAAACCTTGTGTCCCATGGTGCTTATATCTCCACTCAAGCCTGATCTCCCTCACCTATACATCAATGCAACATCAGCTTTGTGTTTAGCAGTTGAAAGCAATTTTATAGACTTATGAATGGGAGAAACTAAATTGTGTTTGTAGATGTTGGACATTATGGGTTTCGGCATATTATATCAAACAATTGGCAAATGTTCCCGCGTATGCACAGTTTACACATATGCTTGTCTCTGCGTATGAATTCGATGGGATGTCGATGCACAAAGGGACTTGAATATAAATTTGTCTGGATTAAATTCCGAAACTCTCCTTATAGTTATCAGTATCGACCTTGCCATCTTTGATAAAAAGACATTTCATTTGCCACATGAAAGTCCCTACATGTTTCGTCATGGTCTGAACTGGCATGCCAATTGAAACTGAAAAACCCTTCAAACTCTGAGTTCGGATATATAAATGTATTTCTAATATCTTGAATCTTCCTTAATCAACATTTGTTTGATCCGTGTATCTTCTTGGGAGCTTTCAAATGGGAGAGATCATATGCCCAGCCCAATGTTTGGTTCCTCATCTCATCTTAGTAGCATGAAACCACCAAATAACCCTAGATGTGGAAGAGTTTGGAAATTTTTGTAGGGAATCATGCATATGCCCAATTACACATATTGTCTGGAGAAGATAGAACTCAAAAAGCCTCATCAGGCTAGAAGGATATTGTCAAGTTTCCTTGTATAAGCTACCTTGTTTTGGTAATTGGTACTCAAGTATGGTGCATTTTCAAGCTCGCTACAAAGCATCTCCTACACTAACATCAACAACAAATTTAAATTTGTTCGAACAAAGACATACTCCACAAAGTCCAAATTCCCAGGAAGCAAATTGTAGAGCGACAACTTAGAACTATCATCTATCATGTAGCCTCCAAGAGTGTCACATAAAGATACAGAAGAAAAAAATATAATTAGATCGGATTATGCCTCCTCTTTGATATTTGCATGGTCGAATTTTGTCTCTAACTGTTTCGATTGCTTTCTGATTATAGGATTTGTGCTCTAAATGTAGTCTTTGTGATGCCTTGTGTTCACTGGTATCAAATCAATCAAGGGGCCAAATGGATGGCTTGTCAATTCAACATTTTGCACATTCGATAGTGGATTTTGAAAAATCTTTTCAACATGTTGTTCAATTCATGTAATTTTATCCATAATTCATGTCTCCCAATAAAGACTATGATATCTATGCTTCCCACTTTAAAATTTACGTATGCCACCCTAGTTGTAATCGGGTTGTACATGTGATGTTATAGGCGAAATGATTATGCATGCTTTACAAGCCATTAAAGGTAGAGTAAGATATTCATTCCCAATGCAAAGGTCGCTTTCCATCAATTTCATATACATTCAGATATAAGCCTTCTTCCTTAATTAATATCTTTTTTCACATTTGTCTGAGAAAGCACTTGTGATTTGGAGCTTTTATGAATCAAAGAACATATATAATTTTAACTCCCATCCTTTGAGTGCCTAGAACCAACAAACATTGAGCAGTAGAGCTTTGCAATTCGTGCATTGGAACCGGTGAACTTGGAACAATATTTGAACCTAAGGATTCTCGACTTTCAATCTTGAACCCCAATTTTGAGCTTGAGCATTCAAACTCTAAACCTTAAACCTGAATTTGTGTGCCTGAACATTGAAGTCCTAAATTGTGCTTTCGAACTTGAACCTTAAAACGGGGTTCACTTGGTTCAAGGGTCCAAGGGTTCACCTGCACGTTTTTCTTTTGCAAAGTGTCACTTTACAAAGAGATTGTCAGCAAGAAGTGATATAAATATTAGGAACATTGAGCAAATTTTTCCCTTAAGGCACAATTTTAAAAATCTGAAATCTCGGTGTTGTAGGAAAGCTAACACTATCTCTCAACCTAGTGTGGTTCTTTTAGTTCTTCCATCACAAGGAGAAAAGGACTCAATGCTACTTAATCCTACACCACCTCAAGTCTCTATCAAGATCAAACGCAACCAATGTGCTCATGATGGTCGTAAAAAACATCAAGCTAAGGCTAATGCTTACACTCATGTATCCCAAAACACTTCATCATCTCATACACCTTCTACCTCATTTCCCTTTTACCATCCCGTTACTAAGCCTGTGGAGGAAGTTAATTTAAACAAAGATAAAATAGATAAACATGGCAATACTATTTGTACCTAGGGTTCTATTATGATTAATCTAGATGAAGATGAAACTCTTGATGATGTTATTAATATTAACAATGTCATGCACGCTAGTGATTTTGATTATTTATATGAGACTATTGATCTTGTTCATGATTCACCACATATGCTTTCTCAAAAATTATCAACCACTCCTAGTAATGAACACAGTGACCTAGCTTCACAACATGGTCCTTGTTTGGAATTGCATATTGTTCCTTTTGTCGTGTTTGACCTTGCCCCACTTGCAAGTTTCCCACCTTCCCTAAACATTATTAACCGAGATGGGGGGGCAGCAATACACTTGATTGGCTCCTCTTGTGTGGTGATCTTTATATGTCTAATGTAATGTGCTACCCCCGTGATGTGTTATTTTCTATGTTACCCAGGGACGCGTTTTCAGCAAAAATTGACCCCGTCCCCACGTCCCCCCGTCCCGAAAACTCGGAAACTTCCGAAAACCTTTCCCTTGGCTGTCCCATAAAATTAATGTTTCAGTTTTGATAATTTGTTTGATTTCCACTCTCATGCAAACTCAAAAGTTAAATTATTTAACACAAACATTATATGTTAAGGTTCTATAATTTATATAAGCATGTGTTATCCATGTTTTTATATGAATATTTAGAATTTCCCTGTATGTTTTAAATTTTCCCTACTTTTTATATAGTTGTTCCCACTATCGTCCCCTGCTCCAAAGAAAAAAAAATCTATCACGGAAACCCGTTTCCCCGTCCCCACATCCCCCTGTCCCGGAAACCTAAGGTGACATAGGTTATTTATTTTATGTCTTGTTTAGATTGCTTTAAATGATACTTTTTTCTCTATTGACACAAGGTGATAAAAGAATCAAACATGTTGTGATCATTTTTCTATTTGTACCTCTTTTCTTCTATATGTTGTTGCGTGTCATATTGTACATGTGTCATTGTTTATAAATGTGACTTTGTGTAGTCCGCTTGTGATGATGCAACATGGTAGCACCAAATTCGTTTTGGTATCGACCCAAAAAGACTCTTCTTCATAACTCTTACGTGTCTGTCTTCCATTGTGTTATGATTCTAATGAGATTTCATTTTAACACAACATTTCATTTATTATCATATGATCACACTGACCCCAAAGTAAGTAAATCTCTTTTTGTCATGTGCTCGTTTTCCTTTATGTGTTCTTGCTTGAGGGCATTTCACAATGGAAACGTCTCTCGTTGATGCATGTACGCTCCATTAAAGCCAGTGCTCACATTCAGGCATTAGCAATGCTTTAACATGGGGGCATACAGTTTGCTCACGTTTTGCGCACATGCACAATGTTTGATGATCTTTTGCACTCTTTAAATCCCTCCTTGGATTACTAGCAAGCCTTGAGGACCAATCCTTACATTTTTGGATCCCTCCTCGAATTACTAATTGTCCTTGAGGCCCAATCCCTACATTTGCATCTTTCAATCCCCTAAGGCCACACGCATCCCTCTTGTTAGATTCCCAATTTGGAGATACAAATCCTTAAGGGTGTATCCTTGATGAGTTGACTAGCATGCCACACAAACCTGCTAGACTATCAATGCCATCTCTTTTTACAACATGCCTTTTTGTGTGATTCACAATCAGAGACACAAATCTTACTGAGCAAGGTAGTCACACTCCCTTTTTGCTTTTGCCTTTCTATCAACGATGTCTATCTTGATATAATTTTGGATTTAAAAAGGACTCAAGTCTATCAGGAGATTGGTTGTTTATGCCTCCTAAGTTGTGATGAGATCATCTTATGCATTTGATCTACTTTACAGTGAGTTTGAGGTCAGCTCATACTCCTAAAGTGGGGGCTAAATGTACCTTATAGCCCTCTCTTTTGGCGATCTCCTAGAACATGAATGCATTTATGCTCGATCTACTATCTTTTTTCGAGTTTTTGTCCATTTCCAATTACTTTTTTCTCCATCCCCATGATCTCGAAGAGCATCCAAATGCAAGTCTCCCGAGTTGAAGTCGAGGCTAACCTTGAACCCAAGGTATTT
Source organism: Cupressus sempervirens (assembly GCA_028749045.1). Taxonomy (NCBI): domain Eukaryota; kingdom Viridiplantae; phylum Streptophyta; class Pinopsida; order Cupressales; family Cupressaceae; genus Cupressus; species Cupressus sempervirens. Next base: position 388,496,395 of record CM053788.1, on the reverse strand, counting down.
TGCCACAAGATCCTAGGCCCATTTTGGGATTTTTGATTTGCTTTCCCAATTGATGTAGTTGGCCCTTTCGATTTGATTATGAAATCACCATAAAAGAAGGCCTTCTCACTTCATTTGTGCATCCATTATTCATATGCCTGAAGTTCATCCGTGCTATTAACTTGAGGACAAAAATCATACCTTCATTCAAGTCATCATTTGCAAACAAGCTTTCAAGGTGCATTCAAGGAATCCAAGTCTAGCTAACAAGGATTCATTGAAGGCCCTAGTCTCATGTCATCATTCATGCATTTCCTCCTCAAGATCTCGCTTCTTTCTTTATTGGAGATAGTGGAGTTGGCCATCAAGAAAGGAGATCTCCATTCATCAACCTTGAACAAGCTTTTTGGTATTCAAGCATTCAAGAGCATACTTACATCCATGGTTCTACAATGTGGCACTTGAAGATCTATGGCATTGACGAGGCATCCTACATTCTACATCATATATCAACATATAAGTATTCATACATCTTTTTGGATTGTGGATCCAAATCCATCTATAACGATATGGCAACTAAGGTAAATATTTACATTTGTCTTACTTTTAAATGCTTCCTCATTTCAAGGTTAATTCCTTAACTAGGGCTTGACCAAGGCAAGCCCCTTCCCCGTTGTAAAATTCATTTTTCATGTGTGTAGGAGCACATCTACAAATTTTTGGAGCAATGAATTCAAATATCAAAACTAGGGTTTTAAGTTTCTATCGGATTTTCAGATTGTAGGTTTCTTATGCAAAGTAGATTGAGGTCGATCTCGACCTCAATCCAAGTAGACCTCGACCCCAAGTCGGCCTGGACCCTTGAGGTCATCCTTTACTAGAGGGTCCTAGATTTTCAAGATTAGCAAAGCCCAATTTCAAGGTCCCAAATCTAACCATGTTCCAATTTCTTACACAGTTTGACAACCAATTTTCAAACTTGAATTGGCCCCTCCTATTGGCTTTCAAGGTGAGTTTGATTCCTCATTTTTTGTTTAATAGCACTTACTTTGATGTATCAAATCCAATCCTTTTATGTGCTTAGCTATCATATGTGTTTCTTTGCATTCCTTGCAATTCAATTGGTCAATCTAAACAAACACTTAATCAAATCAATTAATAACACAACACTAAAGGTAAAGAACATCATATACAAAAGAATCCTTCGAGTGTACATCTTGGAAAAGGACTTTGATTCAGCATTGGCACCTCTCACATCCGCTTTGGGTGGTGCTAATATCAATTGGGCCCTTTGGAAGGTTACGCTTGAAGGCCCCTCTTTCGTTTTCCCTAACGGGATCTAAAATTATGGGGTTTAATATACATGTCACCTTTACAACACACCACAACCTCTTAATTTTTTATGTTGCATGTAACTACCTATTTTTTTGGTCTCCATGACACTGGCCCAAAAAGACTCTTCTCTATAACTCTTACGTGACATTCTTCCATTGTGCTTGTAGTTCTACTACCTTGGGGAGATGATGTAAGTTCATTTTGATATAATATCTCAATTATTATCATATGATCATATTGTTTAGTAGATGTCTTATGTGCTTTGTCTGCTTGTTTTCCTTGACTTGTCCTTTCTTGGGGGCATCTCATAAAGCAAACATTTTTTGTGGGTGCATGTATGCTATGTTAAAGCCATTACTCTCGTTAAGGTGTTTGCAATTGCTTTAACGTAGGAGCATACACTCTATTCTGTGTTCACATTTTGCACACACGCATATGAAGATTTAATGCAATCTCTCTTGTGGATGACCAAGGAGACAATGTTTTCCTTGTGTTTATCCTTTTCATTGGATCCCTTAATGGAGACAAGGTTTTCCTAAAAGACTTATCCTTCTTATTTGATCCTTGACAAGGTAATACTTTCCTTAGGCTTGACCGCTTTTTCTTGATCCCTAAGGAAACAATGCTTTCCTTAGATTTAATTGCTATTCTTGATCCCTAAGGAGACAATGCTTCCTTGGTATTGGCTAAAAAATGAACTAAAACGTAACTCTTATCAAGGGGACACTTAGAAAGTTTGAAAAACAAAACAAGTGTCCCCCTTGGTTAGATTTACATTTTAGTTTAGCTTTTAGATGTTGTCATGCTTCCTTTAGGCATGATCAATTTTTTTATCCCTAAGGGGACAAAGTTTTCCTTAGGCCTAATCGCTTTTCTTGATCCCTAAGGAGACAATGTTTTCCTTAGGCTTGATCATCCCTTTGTGGGATCCTTAACGGAGACAATGCTTTCCTTAAGGATTGGTCATTTTTAATGGGTTCATTAGGATAACACAACTTGTTGGACCTTTCAACACTATCTTTTGCAATTTTCCATTTGTGTGGTCCATAATAAGGCAATCTCTTCCTAGGCTAGTGATCACACTCATTTCTTCTTTTCTTTCTTCTCTCTTATCTTGGTTTTGTATTTGATGAAGACTTGTGTTCCTTGGGGCTTGATGTTTCTTGCCTCCTTGACCTTCATAAGAATGTTTTTGTGCATTCATCTACTTTACCGTGAGCATGAGTTCGTCTGATACTCTCCCTAAAGTGGGGCTAAATGTATAGCCCTAAAACTTAGCATAGTATTGGATGGTTTAAGACCTATTAGGCCCCATTTTGGTGATTTTGAGCACTAAATGTTCGTTATGCTTGATCCTAGTGCCTTTTATTTTCTTCTACCACACCCATTCATTATCTCTGATCTCGTGAAATTTGAGTTGTTTTCCCTGAGATACATTGCCAATGCAATATGCCCCAAGGGTTTTGGGCCCAAATTTTGCCTAGAGTCCAATATTGAGATCTTCACATCTTTTCTTTTGTGATTGGCCTAGATCAAATCTGGATCCTAAAATGTGGGAATTAAGCATAAAAAGACCTCCCCTCCCCTCATCTGGTAAGAATAAAACATTAATTATTAAGAATCAAGAATCAATGAAACAATCAATCAAGTGCAAGCTAGCAATCAAGCAATCAACTTGAACAATTAAAGATTTGGAATCAAGATTAGAAGGTAATCATCCAATTCAAGATCTCCAAGTCTCCATTTCTTCAAGATCCATCAAATCAAAGGTAATCTTAACTGATGCAAGTTTCTCTCCCATGATGGTGAAGTAGTGAAATTCTCAATCAAGCAAGAAGATCCAATCATTAATCCTTCTCTCTCTCCTTCATTACATGTGGTTATGAAGCATATCTACATTCTAGATCTTGGAGTGGCAAATCATAAATCTATACATTTGTGAGGGAGTCCTTGATCCTACATCACATTCCAAGTTCAAATCTTTGGATTCCAAGAACACTTAAATATCTTCACAGATTTAATCAATTTCTACATCCGTCCATGAGGATTTATGCAGGGTAAATCAGCAATCAGTCTTTTCACGTTATTCCTTTATGCAATTTCTATCATATTTCAAGTTTGACTCCTAAACAAAGGTTTGACCAAGGCAAGCAATTTTTCCACGTTTTTCTTTGTGCAGGAATGGGATATGAAACTATACTAATACAATAGTTGCAGATTCCATGAAAACTTCATCCAAAAGTACCAAGAACAAATAGATTTTCCAATATGCCCCTGCCATTTTTTACAAAAATGGCTTGGCTGGAAAAAGTGTGCTTCATGTTTTGATTTCTGTTTCCGTCGATTTTGGCTCAATATCAGTTTATATGACTTTTCTATTAGATATATTTAATCACTCAATCATTCTCATTTCATTTTAGCTACATTAAAGTAAAGGAAGAAAACATTGTCCCCTAGAGCTTGAGTCACCACTTGAGCCCATTGGAGGCATCATTCCTTCCTAATGTACAACTCATGAATGGGGAACTAAAAACTTGTCCACATATACCATTGTTTCCCTTTTCATATAGTACAATCGGAATATCCATATCATAAATATATTCAGAGCAATAAAATATGAGTTCAAGCCATTAATTGTAGAAAATAGATTTTTATTGTTTAATTCCATATCACTGATTGCATTGCACAAAAGTTCAAAACATTAGATATGGGTTGCCAAAGCAGATTCAGAAACACAATTTGATTATTTTATCACCATTGAGTGCTTGATATCTCCAAGCTAGTCAGAAATCAGTGATTGGCAAATAGAGTTCAGTACAACTACATTGGAGGGATGGTTCACTCATACTTGAAGCAAAAAATTGAAGGAAAACCAAAATCAAGATATTGCAATTGTGCATAATTCTGTGAAAGACTTTAGTAGAAATCAGTTGAAATAGTAATGACCCTGTGACTTGTGCTTGCACTTGCATTCTAAATCTGCCCAAAGACTTTATCTAGTTTCTAAAGTTGGATTCTACATATCAATAGGGTCTTCCTAAAGCTGAAAAAAAAAATTGCTAGAAGAAAACTCAGTTTGACTTCAGTATAAATACATTGGATGAATTTCTACAAACATGCTAAGGGCCAATAAAGCAACATCAGTTTGACATACTATGTATTGGAGAAACTATTCACTCTCATCTGTACATACTTCAAGCAGGAAATTATAGGAGAACCCAATATCAATGGATATCCATTGTCCATAAACCTGTGAGAGACTTAAACAAAAATGAGAAAAAAGGAGAACAACCTCATGAGTTGTGCTTGCACCCACATTTTAAATCTGCCCTCTAACCTTACCTCTAGGTTTCTAAAGTCTCGTTCTACATATCAATAGTGTGTTCCTAAAGCTTGAAATTTTAATTGCTAAAGGAAAAAGAAAACATGCAGCCAAAATGTGCACACACATCGCAATAGACCCTTGTCTCGACTATCAATAATGTCAATGTTTTCGTTCCATGAGGATATAAGCTATACATCCGTGCTTGATACCAGAATTAAAATGAACCTAAATCTTTGGCTGGTAGTTTTTAAATATATTCTGGTATATAGTTCGACAACCTCCCTTCTACTAATAAGTTTATTGTTCAACTTCAATGTTCTTGTTTCTCTAATATTTACCATTGCAAAATATACTTGTTTAGCCAGCAATGATCTGACTGATTATTCAATATAAAAAATGCAACTTAAGATGAAACTACAAAGACAATAGTTTTTAATAATACCAGAAAAACAAATTTTATGAGTATCGAAATATTAAGGTTGCACTTTAGAATTTAGATGTTTCTTCCTTCTGTTAAAAACCCATGTCCACTAATAACAGCAGCAGTCAATAAGAAACACCTTCTCTCAAATATTCATATAATAACATTGATAAAGCATTCATCGTAGACATTTTAGAAGTTTAACACATAGCATAACACTTAAATTGAGATTTCACATGTGAATCAACAAGGAGAAAAACAAAATTCAAATGCTTTCATTGTCAATATGTGGCATATAGATAGCAAAAATGCTAAAACGCTCCAATTTTCAACAATGAAATAACATTAAATATTAAAATGTAAATTTTATAACAAAACTGTTAAACAGTAAACATAGAAGTCTGTAATAATATATAACTGTCCATAATCAGTAGATGGTAGGTCTAAAGTCTAAATCAAGTAGATTGATGCCCTAACCTCCCTTTTCAATCATTATTCACTCCTTGACCAGCTGCTCCTTCTCTTGCTGCTCTTCTCCTTTGCGAATGCGAAAATGAATTTATTTTCTTCTTTCTGGTTATTTTATGCTTAGACTAAAATTTGATGTTGTTAAATGCCATTTGAGTGTGCTTGTGGGCCAGACATCCTTTTTCTCAAATTTCAAAATTTCTGATTTCTAATACTGGCAATCCAAAATAGCTTGGGCCATTGGGGACGACCAAAAATCACCAAGACAGGAAGGGGACTTCTAGCTGTCCCCTAGCCATCCCAGGTACTTTTACACATACCCCCGTACCCTCTTACTCTCAAAGTGATGTTCTGGGGACAGTACCCAATCTGTCAATTTTGAAATGCCATTGCAGACAGTGAAGATCTGTCCCCACATCCCTATATCGTACAGGGGATGGGGTTGCTCTATAAGTCTAGGGGACACATTCCCATAAAGCACAACACGCTAAGGAAAGGAATATTACACCATGAAGCACTAATAACAAAAATGGGAATACTCGTCCACAAACAGAAAAGGAAGTACAAGACAAATGAAGCGCAGACCAAGAAAAGGAGTCACCAAGCTTCCTAGAATCCATCACTGTCCCAAGCCAGTATATAGATATCTGTGGATTATCAATTTGTCAAGCGTGATCACATTTTTTATAAACTTATGCTTCTATAGGATATATACATACATATTTGTGTGTTAAAAAGAGGTCAAAAGCTTGTTTTTGAATTTTAAAGGCATTGCCATAGAGACATGCACGGCAAACAAAAGCCAACCAGTGAATTGTAGAACATAGACTCTTCTTATTTATACTCATACCACGGATTGCATTGTATTTCACAAAACATATTTCATAGTGCATAAGCAATAACTCGGTTGTGATAGATCACAAATTTTCAGTTGCAATCTAGTTTGTATATAGTCAACTTGCAAATTGAGCAATGTTCCGAAAAATCAGTTGTAGTCAATGGCTCTTGCTACTACAAAAAGGAAACAACTCTCATGAAGGTTGGGAGTGGAGACCCCGATGGGGTTGACTATTGACCCCTCGTGGGGATTTAGAGTCAACCCCAGTGGGGTCTAGAGCATCACCTCTAATGCGGTCAAGGGGCAGCACCCTTCATGGGATCTTGAGATGCAAGTGCACACCACAAAAACTAAACAAAGGCCTTTGGAACCACACAAGCCTTCATGGTGCACCCATTGTCACAATTTTATCACTTCATAGTGAGATTAAGTATTTGGCACATATATGTTTGTGTTATTATAAAGATGTTTTTAAAAAAATACGTTAATTTTATCTTTTATTTGGTCATCCCTTGGGTACACCCAGGAGTAACCTGGGTTTTGCCCAAGGTACCTAAGCAAGACCCTAGACAAACCCAACACACATGCTCACAACCATTAGGTATGGTACAAACTACAAAGCCAATAGAGGAGTGTACTCATAACTCAATAGCTTTGATCAAATTGGTATAACAAGCAATTAAAGCAAAGAGGAATGAAGAATAAATAGGAGAAGATCCTCAAAAATTTCTCCTCATTGATAAATTAAGACAAGTAAATTTTTGAGCTTTATCTCACATATAAAGTAAAGATCATGCAATAACTTCATGATTCTAAGATAATATAGAACCTTTTTGATAATATTTGAACCATTTTGTACATTGATCTCTTTTATTTAGAATCATAAGATCTTTAAAAATGAATCCAACAATTTAATATTCAATTTTAAAAGAAACATAATTTTTTCAAAATATAACACATATTTCATCAAATTTATATATTCAATTTATACATCTAATTTATATCTTCTCCTATCTAATTGTATGAGCACATTTCTCCTTGGAAAGTGTCCACTATCTAAAATAGCAACAAAATAAACCCAATAAAAACATTAATGGCAAACATAGGAGGGATAAAATGTAGGAATAAGTTCCTGTAGCTCACTAAGATTAGCCACTAAACAGATTCACATTTAAATCCTTAATTGATATGCCAGTTGTAAAAATAATTTAGAATAAACAAAATCAGATCTATTAGATTTCCACAATCCATGTAATGAGAATTATGATTTCTGGATTTGATTGTGCAAAGTTTTTTTTCATCATCAACATTTTGGATCATACTACAGTTTAAAGTTCTTCTTGTTTTCTTGCATCCTGATGATGGATCATGTAGTATGATCCGAAACGTTGATGATGAAAAAAACTTTAAAGAATAAAAATACTTGTATTATTCTATTCTGTCTTAAAACCAATATCTGCTTACAGTAGAAAGCATAGAAATAGTGACAACAAATTTGAACCTGGGATTGCAGCTCCAATGTTCTGACCTCCTTTCCCTCGATTGTGTGTTGTAAGATTACAAACAATCTGAGCAACTTTCTTACAGTAGAAAGCATAGAATTAGTGACAACAAATTTGAACCTGGGATTGCAGCTCCATTGTTCTGACCTCCTTTCCCTCGATTGTGTGTTTTAAGATTACAAACAATCTGAACAACTTTCCCTTGAATATCTCTTGCATAGTCAGACACGATCTTTACTGGCAATTCTCTTTAATGATTTGAATGTCATTCAGGTTGATAAGATTCATCATTAAACTGTAAAAAATTATGTGAGTAAAATACACAAGTAAAGCAAGCGATTTTCCCCCAATTTTTCCTCAACACATTCACACGTCAAAAACTCGTATCTCAAGTCGGCAATTTTGCTAAAAAGACATAATTTAAGGCAGGTGGTGGGAGGTGGAATTGGTAAACTTGCCAATCTTATATTTTTGTAATTAATTGTGATTTCCGCTTCTCTGATTTTATATATGTAGAGTCAGAAATTGCGTACTTTCCATTTTCTAGCATATCTATATCACACTCATTTTATCACCCATCAAACAAGAAGTGTCCAATGCATAAAATTGTCCATTCACGTATCTTTGCTCATACTGCCAATAATTGTATTTAATTTATGTAGAGACAGAAATTGCATGCTTTGCAATTTTTTCTCTATTGATATTACATGCTTACTTAAGTGAGCATCCTTTTAGCATGCTTTAGTATTCATTTAGCCATGTCTCAAGCCTTTGAGCATTTACATGGGAGAAAATATCGCAACTGCTAAAGCATTTAAAAGGAAGAGAATCTTACCTGATGGAGAGAAACGTAAAATGTTGACAGCAGAACTGTGATAAGAAAGACTGTTTTCATAGGATGCTTTTGGAACCTCTTTCTTGCTTTCAGTTTGATGCAATGACCAAATCTGTCAACAAACAAAACAATTCATCACAGACAAACTAAATAAAACATTAAACTTTCATCATTCAAAACTCCTGGAAAAGCATATTTTTTACTTCCAAGCTAACATATGTCACAGCTCACTCATTTAAAACATAATTTTCTCCTTAGACCAAACTAGCACATTGTTTATTGTCTTACCTAAGTGAAACCATCAAATAATGCACTGGTGTTACAGAATTTTGTTAAACTTCTCAAGGAGCAAAAGAACACCAGAATTTATACAATGATATGTTTGTTTATTCATGCATATTGTAAATGATTTACATAGTTTTATTTACAGGTAGTTCTTTAAAATTTTATCAGTTGATCCAACAAATGCTCACTTGATTTTCCTTGATAGTGCCATCATTGTGTTTCAAACATGGTGACACCATTGAACTCAGTGAAACATTGTATACTTATGTCATCTGCCTAAATCCCTTTGTGGACATCTCATGTCTGTGCTTGAATACTTCCGTGATGCATTTGAGGATAATTTTAAAGCTTCTAGCACTAGTTCATTTTAAGCACATTGTTCTTGACAATTACCAACATTTCCATGAAAAGTGGAAACACAGGTCATGCTATTGTTTATTGAGAAAACATAGCTTGCGCATTGATGTCAGTTATTTAACTGCCCTGATCATATTCACCCCACGCTAAATAATAAAGACATTGGATATGTTTAAGATATCTAAAAGATTATTTGTGGCCAACATGTGCCATACATGATTGGCATACATAATTTTAGTTTACCAAAAGTCTTATTGATACATGTGTGTCTATGACAGCATCCACCTAAATTCCTTTGTACCCTACTTGGAGATTCATGTTTTGCTTATCTCATAAAAATGCATTTATAAAAATAATTAAAAGATCCATTGCACTTGCTTCTTGATTATTCTGTGTAACTTTTCTGTAGCCAAAGAAACACAATGATCCATCATCAGGGCAAATAGCAATAGAATAGAATTGGACAAATTTTAGCAGACCAAGCAGAAAAGAAAGTTATATAGCAAGAGGACTGAGTCACATCCAAGCAGATCCACTGTAACTAGCAACCTGAGTCACATCCAAGCAGTTACATCTTAACTAACAGCCTGAGTCACATGTCAGTGTAAGAAAAGTGATCACATGTATACACTACAAAACCGCTGAAATACTAGTACGAAGGACAATGCATTGATTGTCTAGTGCAAAGGGCTTAACAACTGTCAGATATGTGGACCTAAAACCTTCCAAAAGACAGAATACAGGGATCATTTTGTAACCCATTGCTTGGGAACCCTTGAAGATGGATAGGCCTGCTGTAGCCACACAAAGGCACTATTATCAAACATTAAAGAAGGCAACAGAACAAGAAGAGAAATAATGTCTTCAACTATCAGAACCAATGCACCTTGAAACAAACACACAATTATTCTGAGGACATAAAATACTTTGCAAAGACAATAACAGATGCATACGCGGGCTTCAGATTTCATATTGATATTACATACCAATATGAGTCTATGCACACAAATCTGAAACCAATCATTTGCATGTACAAACAAAGATTGCAAAACATGAACTTAATCATATTTAAACAAGTATCTTTAAATTGTAAAAATGTTTAAATAAATTAGTTGTACAATCAACAAAATCAGGCTATTCACATGAACTAATAATTTAACTTACAAAAGTCATGCCCTGTGCAAGACGTGCACTATTGTGTCAACACAGAGCCAAACACAGAAACTGACAACAATAGTTACATGTTTTACTATATTACGGAGTTTGCACTCTGCAGCATCAAATCGGGATCGGGTTCAAACTGGGTTCAGGTGTGTCTGCAGATGTGCACAGGGCACACGCCCAACACTATGGGTGCACAAGGGTAGTTAAGGGAAGAAAATATATATATAATATAAAATTTAAGAAGCATTATCTTCCTTTCTTATGCTTTAAGTTTTATTTTACATAAATGCTGCCAAGATGTTTGAGAGTGGTTTCAGAATTACAGGAGTTACGATAGAGATTTTAGATTTGGGAGATTCTAAAAAATATCAGCCTCAACCAAATTTAAGGAATCAGCACGCCTCCATCAGTGTCATCTTCTATAATTTTCCTTGACTTTCCCAGATAAATTTGATGTCAGAACAAGGATTTTCCAAAGATTCTAATTCATTCATCACAAATCTTAACTTGAACTTCCCATCCTTGACTAGCTTGGCTTAACTCTCACTCATATCCTGAATAGACTACCTAGTGAGCCACGTTGCTCAAACTCATCTCTACGACTCGGAAACTTGATAAATTACCGCTTAATTAAGACTACATGGGACAGCTACTGCACTGAACTAAGAAATTCACTACTCTTAAGGCTATTGAGTATTGAGTATTCCATTTTCTAATTAATAATCAAAATTCAAAACTACAATGTTCATTGTTCAATGTTAAAGTATTTAGTAGTTGGCATTTGCAATGATCAAGTATCATACTATGAAATGATTTAGTTTTACAATTTTGTGTATTTATCTTATTTTTTTGTATATATAATGCACGCGCACGCGATATGCACCCACATACTAGGATTGCATACTCACACCCACCCCGAACCCAAACCAATATCTTAGATATTTTACAACAATGTTTCTTTGTATAATTATATGCAGTTAATAAAGTTAAGTGGCAGTTTGAAGTATGATGCCTCTGTAATGTCTCCTTTTCCGGACATTAGAAAATTTAGATCATGTTCATGGAATATTAAATTGACTTATGAGAACATAATAGGAATTAATTAAAATGGGGTTAATTTAATATTATAAAGTGGGGCTAAAGTGACAAAAGAGGGAATAAAATGAACAAAGGAGTGGAAACAGGAGTCATAGCTTGATGTATTAAAGAAGTGACACTCATTTGGGATAAGCTTGGATTTGAGACTCGTTTTTTGGTTTCTCTTTGGAAAACTTCGGGAAGCTGCTATCTTTCTCTTGTTGAGGATCCTGAGGACAGAAACCTTCGGGCACTTCTTGGGTGGATTGGACGTAGCCCCAATTCATCTTTCTGGTGAATTCTTATCAGAAATCACACTTGGGATTACAGGTGCATTTTATTGTTATTTCCAATCTGACTGTATTTTCTGTATTTAAGATTGGACTTGATATCTGGTTATTGTATTGCAGATGTATAATGCAATAACATACTTTAAGGCATTTTAATGGGAAATTACTGGTTATATTGCTGGTTTACATTGCATCATTTATATGTTTATGTCCTGAAAATTATTTTGTGAAAAGTTGGGGATAATATCCTACTGGGATAATATAGCCTCATGCAAACTTATTATATTTATGTGCCCTGGGTTTGCCTAATTATCATTTGACCCTGTTTTTTATTGTGCCTTTTTGCTATTAGGCATGCAGCCTGTTGCTTAAGTGACACCGTCGCTGCAGTTTAAAGCACAAGGTTGAAGAAACCTAGCAAACAGATTATTGAGGTAAGGATGAGGTGTCTATTTCAAAATTGTGTTGTATTTTTCTAATGACAAATGAGGTGAGGTTATTGTTTATGAACAATGTGTTGAGAGGTCTTAATCTGTCTAAAAGGGATCTTGTTGATCATGATCTTCTCTTTTGCTTTCTTTGCCTTGCAACTCAAGGTCAAACTGAGAGCAGTGTCAAGTAAATGTAGACCAGATCCTTTGCTCTTTTGCAAAAAAATAATTGTGCTTAACCAAGTGAATGGGGGAGTATGTACTCTAATTCTGCTCAACTGAAGAGAAACTTGCAACATGTTCAGTTTGCATTCAACATTTAGAATTTAATTTAATAATTCAAGAATCAAAACTTAAACAGAAATTACACGATAAAATTATTTAATATAATATATAGCATTATAACATCGAATAAGAAACAATGAAAATAAAATAAAATAAAATTATAATTATATGGACGGGAGAGAACTTTAATTGCCGGAGGCTACAAAAAATGGAGCCTTGACCATGTAGATACCAACACTCATGCTCACTTATTGTAACCCCATTTTTACAAGCATCAGAGTTTCTTGGATTAGCCTATCACTAACCCTCATAAGCTATGGCAGCTGGATAAAGGGTCACCTTTGGCAAAGATCTGTGTGTATTCTCTATCAGAACTCAGTTTATGTTCAGGTTTGGCCTTTGTTGGACTCAATTTGTCTCCCTTACTATTTACAATAACTGACTATTTCAAGAAAGTCAAGGTTAATATTTATAGCAAAGCACTTAATCAGGCTATGGTTGCAATGCACAGCTGGTTTGATCAAATAATGAGGAATTTACTATTTATAGTAAGTCAGTGGTTGACAAAGAGGGGCCCTTACTATTTTTAGTAAGGCAGTTGGATGCACAGTGGACATAATGGTTGAGTTCCAGGTCCAGACAAAATAGGGAAATAATGATTATTTGTGGAATTGTGTTATTTTAGTTATTAATAAAGTGATTACTTTATTAATAATTATTAATTATTTATAGAGTTAAAAAGTCATTTTCTATTAAATGGGTCCATGACCCTTCATTTAAGTGACTTAAAGTACAAATAATAAATTATATTTTAGAGGCCAAAATATTAAAGTATTTTATAAATTTAACATGCACACAAGTTATATTATTTTAAATGACATTAAAGTGCAGTTATAATCCATGAATATCAGCACCCAAGTTTAAAGACTTATTATTAAGTTCTAAAATTAACCGAAATATGGATTTGAAAATGGATTTAAATGCTATTAAGGAGATTGGGGTTATGAAAGCACATCAAAATGCAAAACAACCTCATTATTGTTGATCATTTTGGCTATGTTTTTTGGAGATTAGTAAAAAAAGAAGAGAAGCCAAGGGTTTCCGCCATATATATGATTTAATAATGAAAACTCTTGATCATAATTGTGATCTTGACACTGTGATAGATCAGCAGAATCATTGCCATAATCTGGGCTTCGTCCACGAGTCCAATATGAGCATAAAGAGAAGATTTGTGCAAGAGTTTGAAGCATGTTTCAAGTCTCGTCTATTGCACACCTGTAGCTCCATTATTGCAACCATTGTCGACCAGATTTCAAGTTTTTTTAATCTAGCTGCTACAGTAAAAAGTAAACAGAAAATTGCTACAGTGCATCTGCTTGAAGGGTTTCATTGATTAATATTAAATCCATCATCTGTTGTTGAAGTTTGAGCAGATTGAATGCAATAATCAAGGGTTTAAGGCATTCGTTTGCACCAGATCAAGCCCTTTTACTGGTCAGATTTATTGCTGCAGTACCCAGAATTTTGATATCAAAAATTCCCTTCATATTCAATTATACCCCTTTGTTGTTATAGGCAGATTAATGTTGTTTATAAGAGAATATAGGAAAGTCCATTATCTATTTGTGACTTGCAGCTATATTATTCCCAAAGTCTTTGGTTATTTCCTTCCTACATTTGTTATTAATTAGATTTCTTTATACTTTGCATCAAATTGTGAAAATTCAAGAAAATTCACATAACTATTAAATTTCAAGACAAACATATCATTTGCATAGCAAATGAGTGGGTTGGTGAAGCTAGAACTTGTTGGCATTTTTAGATTTATCGTATATTTATCATGTAAAGCGAAAATATCATAATTTTTCAAAGATTTGTATAGGCCAAATTCTCTCAGGACAAAACTTTGAATTTCTTCATCAGCATATATCTTTCTAATGCAGCCTTGTAGCCAGCAGCAAAATCTCCAACTCTGTAGTGTCGCCTTCCTCGGCAATGACGGTGCCTCTTTGCTATAATATTTTGGCAACAAAGCAAATGTGGTAGCAAGCTAAGTGGGCTTCACCTTGGGGCAAACTTTATGGTTAAGCACAACTTGATTTGGGATAGTATTAATATGGGAGACCTCTTAGGAAGGTCTGATGCTTCACCTCTATGAGCATCACCTAGAAGCAATGAGTCCTAATTGTACCATTCATTCTCATGAAATATGGGTCAACAAGTTTACACAATAGAATCTTGATAACAACGTTATAATTTGACAAAGCAAATGCTAACAGATGTAAAGGGGTGGTCATCTTGTTCCAACAAGCAATAGTAATTTGTCACACAATTTTGAAAATGGTTACATTGGGTTATGTTGTCTTGGCATCTATTAATGTTTTATTTTCTCCACGATTGAGTTCATGCCCAATTGCGGGTATTCATTATCAGCATGCCTAATCAACTTATGATGGGCTTGATGAAACTCAAAACATATTCCACACAAGCTCATCACTCATCATCATGACTTTACTTTTTGGGATTTTTTGTGTTTGACTGCCTCCATACACTCCACAAGTCATCAATGACCATAGAACTCAAGACCTCCCACACTTTCGCAAGCCATTTTACGACAATTCTATGAGATACAAATTGTGTTTCAGTAACCTAACAAAGGTATAAAAAATACATGTCATGTATAAACAATAACTTTTGAAATTTTGAAATTAAAAAATTTAAAAACAAAATTTAAATTACCTAAAACAACTCCAACTTGGAAAAGGTTTTGGATATGGCTTGTGATATGATGATTAGTCACAAACATTTGAATCTCCTTGGCCTTGATGTAGACTTGTTCAACCCATCCGATATGTGTGTCAATATTTCGCAATATTAAATTGAGTGGAATGCACATGGTGTTCAAAAAATGTGATTATATGTAGCCTCCACTACAAACCCAACTGCCCTACTATTTTTAGCATTGTCAATTGTGACATGGATCACATTTTTAGGCCCCGTCATGTCAATGGATTTTGTGAGGATATTGCTGATGAGACTTGCATCTTTTACTCACAATCCACTACCTTTGAAAACATCATCCTTTAAGGGAACATTGCTATCCCATTGATCAATGGTATTTTTGTTGTTTTTCCATTCATCAAAAATGATGGGTACACACCTGTTTTGAGCCATGTATCCTTGATCACTCTAAATGATGTCTCTACTAAAGCTTTCTCGTTCACCAATAAGGTGGTTTGCACCTTTTCATACCTAGGCTATGTAATGCCACCGAACTAAGAACATATTACAACCGGCACTTAAAAATAATAATGAATAAATAGGGCCAACCCAAACTAAAAGAAATTTAAAAAGTCAAACATAAAAGACTATTCAAATGAAGGGTCAAAGAGATTAAGGGGATATCAGCAATTACTTAAGAAACATTCATTCAAATAACAACCACCTATTTTAAGAGGGCCAACTCAAAGGAATCAAATATTACAAATGGGAAGCCAATAACATACAAAAGACAGAGCTTGAATCATGAAGGGATGTATTCCTTGCAAAGGTAATGGTCGCCATGAAGAGGTATGACTTCCTCTCGTTTGAGGACACAAGATGGAGAGTACAAATCATCCAAGAGGCCATAAATGGTTCAGAAATTCGGAACATTAAGAAGGAAAGAAATCAGAGAACAGGAAAGGAAATGTATTCAAAAATGAGAATAAATACCATCAAGTTTGATTTGGAATAGAATTTGAGAGATAAAACATCTAGAAGAAAAAATATTGATTGCAAAAAAGAATAATTTTCATAAATCAATTTGAAGAGTAAATGTAGGCTATAGATTTAATATTGTAGAAGTTAAGTTATTGCAGCTGTTTCTGAGTAAATCTACCAATTCATCAAGACGAATTAAATTAATAATGATATAGCAGATTCCTTAAGATTCCATGCCTTGGATTTGTAAGGTGTCTTGTGAATAAGAAAAATGCCTAGCCTTTTGAGTTCACAAGAGGTGAAGGAAGATCAATCTCCATACTCTTATCAAGAATGCCACCCCAAGATGGAATGGATGCGAGACTCTTTGATTTATTACTTCTCATGTCAATGTCCTTTTGCTCCTTAATACAAGACAATATTAGATCTTATGGTAGCCCTTTCTTATTATGTCCCTTACAAATTTTTCTTCTTTGTAAAGGGATGGCACGTAAGTGGGTTTTCACTCAAAAATATAAGCTTGTATACTCTTATGTTACAATATTTACAACACCAAAAAGCTCCTGCCACCAAAACTTCTTTTAATCATGCTGTAAATCACCAAGGAGGCGACACTATATCAATTTTAAAAGGACTTTCTGCATTTCAGCTCTGAGCAACCAAACTAGAATTTCCAACTCTGGCCATTCTATATGAACTTAAAACGAAAAAACCATTATTTTAAAAATATCAACATGATAACCCCTTATTATGAATGAAAAGTTATAAAATTAATTTGAAAGTTACTTTAAAAAAATAAAAAATAACTTGACATTTTAAAAAAATTGAAAAATCTTGACATTAATGTTCAAAACTTCAAAAATATAAAAGAGTTGTGCACCTTGATGGCTAATTTTTCCTTGGCCAATGATTCCTAAGCTTTTGATGTGTTCCATACTCCTTCGTAGCCTTGACCTTCGAAAAAAATGAAGCAACCTCCAAAACCCAACAATGGCAGCTTGGAGGAATAAACAACTTTCTTGTTGCTTTGTGTATGTGAAATGCCTTCCAAACACCAAAATTGCAGAAGCTGGGGAAATCCATCGCTAGGGAGTGTGAAAGAAATAATAGATTTTTTTTGTTGAGAAATCACTTTTGTTGGGTCACTCTTGACATGGGTACAGCCAACTTTGCATTGCACCATACCTAGATTATGCCTTCAAGGAAAGGACTTGGTAACATAGACAAATAATTATGGTTTCCAACACCTATGGTGGATTTGAAGAGAGCAACAATCAGCCTAACAATTGAAAGGTTTTCATGTAAAGAGTATATTTGAAAACAAGAAGCCTAGTAACCATCTAAGCCTTTATAAAAACACTCGTATCTTCACAAATCTCCCAGTAGATGGTAAAATCTTGAAAACAAATTGCTACTTGATGGTCCACCTAAATGTGTTTTCATTATATATATGTTATCTCCTCAAAAGAAGAAAATTGGAATCTGGAAGCACCTCAATAAAGGAAATTGATCACTACAAACATGTCAACATGCACCCTGGTATCCAATATATGTTTAGAGATTAGTCAATGTCTTCCTACTACCAAAAATTATGGAGCGTGCAAGGGAAATTCTTGGGACTTTTATCTTAATACATTCATGTTGTTACCAAAAAAGAAAAACTATACAATAAAGAGTAAAAGAAATACTCATAACCCTGAAGGGGATCATGAATTATATTAAATCCATTTGTCTCTTCTTGAAATGAAGCTACATTACTGAGTCCTTCCCTACACCCCACAAGCCTTGGTTTAGTTTTAACCAAATTCGGGGTCCTGGTCTGATCCTCTACTGGTTTAGCCAAGGTCTTGTTCATAGCGTGTGGGTTTAATCCAAACGAACCCAAGCACTCATGTCAAATTTCACCTCCATATGTGTTCAACCAACAATTTTGGATGGTTACAAAACAATGACCTTTTTCCTCTGTTTCAATTGTAAGTTATGCATCTACAACAATGGTTAAAATGTTGTCAAAGCCATCACATCAAGGAATAATCACCAAGTTGCTATGCTAGAAGCAAAATGAAAGGTCTAATATACATCACAAACCCTTGCACATCCAATTCTCAATCTCTAATGTGATCAAATTTAAAACTATCATGAATCATGTTTAGCATTGTTAAGGATAGTGGATTGTGTCTACAAGAATATCACAAGATAGCCTTCAGTACTCTATCAAGTGAGTAGGAGCAGCGATTTGTAGATAATCGTGAGCAAGGGTTGGAACCATGTTAAAATCTTAGGGCCAATTCATTAATTTAAAAATACCTTGAGCCTTATTTAATTTACTTTTAAAGGCAATCTTAAAATGTGTAAAGACATTGTGATATAGCACCAAACAAAGATAGTGTATAGATAAGCCATCATGAGTCATAGTAAACTTCAAACGATAGTGGTCTCAAAAGAGACATCATAGTGGTTTGAGAGAAGAGACATGGATATGATAGTCAACAAGTTGTTATCTATGAAATATCATTTATAGTCTATTGAGACTATAATATATGTTTACCGTACAAGTAAAGAAAATGAACGCATACAGACAATAGAACACGAACAGCAGAATTATATTCGCAATAGTAGATGAATGATGATTTACAATGATCCCAGACGGGATATAAATACTACTGCCGAACCTTCCCGAAGGAGTCCGTCGGCCACAATTATTCTATCCGTTACAAACTATTTACCGCAAGACCATCGGCTACGGAATACCGAAACACCGTCGGACCGTCGGCTACAGAATACAGAAACACCGCCGGACCGTCGGCTACAGAAACACCGCCGGTCCATCGGCTACAAAAACATCGCCGGACCGTCGGCTACAGAATACAAAATACCGCCGGAACCATCCAGTCGGCTAACACCATCCCCCCCCAAAAAGAAAAGTCGTCTCCTGACGACTGACAAAATATCTGAGACAAATTAACAAACAAAATACATTAACAAAGTGACTACAACAAGAGAAATCTGCTTCTGTCACATCACTTCCACATTCATCCCGTTACATCTGTAGCCTCTGCTAACACAATACTGTCTCCTCGAGCTGACCTTGATAGCCACCTGTGCTGCTTTCTTTGTTTTCAATTCCTCGGTACCTTAAGCCAAGTGTCGCCGCACTGCCTCCAACTAGATGATCAGCTCCTCCCGAGCTCTCTACGCATCCACCAAGACAGCCTTACAGCCAACACCTGCTCCCACTGCCTCTGGTACACAAAAAGTCCATGCCTGTAGCAACTTCAACTCTTCTCAACTGGTCAGACTCCCACGACTGATATCCGCCACGACTGGGGGTCCAGGGGGCAACGCCCCCGGCGAAGTCGAGGGGCAGCGCCCCCGCGGGGTCCTGGGGCAGCGCCTCGGGTGCACTCCCTGTCACAGTACAGGGCGGGGTCAAGGGGCAACGCCCCTCGCCGCCAAGACCAAATTAGCACTTCGAAACCCACACAAAAATGCACGAAACACACCATTTCTGTCATTATCTACCGATTCTGCACTCTTTCTGGCAACCACGGATGCGTCCCCTTCCCTTTGGCATCATCTGTCACTTATTCTAAACAACTTGAATTTGTCATCGTTTTTTTTTTTTTTTTTTTTTTCCTCCTCCTAAAAGAAATCAAATAACAAAGGTACCTCCATTTTGCTTCCAGGCGTCGCCATTCTGCAACGACGACGGAGTCAGCTGGCCATCTTGTGACAGCGACGGAGTCTTCCTGGCACCATATATTTTGAATTTGGATCTGTTGACTGCCGGAGGTACCTTCTGCCCGTCCAAAGTTGATAATCTGATCGCTCCATTGTCACCAACCTTCCGAATCTGATATGGTCCAACCCATCTGGCCTTAAACTTTTCCACTTTGATTTCATTCCGACTGTTGTACACCTTACGTCTGTTCTGTGCCACCTCCGTCGCCCACTGTGCGTGCGGTCGTTGCGCAACTAGATTATTTCCTTGCTGTCGGTGCCCTTCCACTAATCTTACGCTACGGTGTAACCTTTTCTTTCCACGCAGTCCATTCACCATGTACCAGACAGTGGGATTTTTCGTTTTTCTGTGTTCAGACTGTATGTTCTTCCCCTCAGCTTCAGCCATGGCAACTTTTCCTTCTTCCACTTCCCTGCATTCCTCCGAACATTCATTTTCCTCCTTTTTCTCATCTTCGTCGACCCTTAGCATATTACAACTCGGAAAGAGTTCGTAGTCTTCTATCTACCAGTGGTAAAGGCCATTTACCGAGTCCAGGTCGTCGTCATTCGATCCTCCGTCAAGTCTCAATACTCCTTCATCCGGTTCCATTCTCCTCTTGCCTTCATCATCACTCTCACCTTCACTGTCAGAATCTGACAATGCTGCCTCCTCGCCAACCATTTGCGTGTGCAGGTCAATTATGAATCTTTTGCCTCCGCAAATGGTTGGCGAGGAGGCAGCATTGTCAGATTCTGACAGTGAAGGTGAGAGTGATGATGAAGGCAAGAGGAGAATGGAACCGGATGAAGGAGTATTGAGACTTGACGGAGGATCGAATGACGACGACCTGGACTCGGTAAATGGCCTTTACCACTGGTAGATAGAAGACTACGAACAACCAATCCCGTCCCAGAATAGCATCATAGCCTTTTCTTTTTAATGGAATGACTACAAAATCCAATAAAAATGGTTGCGTACCAATTGTTACCGGTTGCGCTTTCAGAATTCCCAACGGTTTGATTCCATGTTGGTCTGCCGTGAGCAACTGAAATGCAGGTGGCCACAGCGTCAGTTTTCCCAACTTCTTTCAAGTATCCTCCGGTAAGACATTCACGCCGGACCCTCCGTCAACAATTGTCTCTGTCAAAACATTTCCCAAAATCCCCATCTCAACGACCGCCGGATGCCGTCCGGAGGTGAGTGCCAGCAGCATTGGGTCTGTTGTCATTACTTCCCTACTATTCCTTCCTGTGTCCTTCGGTGCTTTTGAAAACGGTGTATGATTCAGAATAGCCGTCCGTAACTGGGGCATTGTGAGAAGGAGGTCACTTATCTTGACCGGTATCTCTGTTTGTAAGATCTGTCGTACAATGCTTTGTTCTGCGAAGTTCTTTGCCAAGGTGCCGATGATGTCCTTCAACTGAGATGTTTCTGCCGACGATGCCTTTGCAATGTCCGCCTGCACTTCCCCCACTTTTCTCTTTTCCTCCGCTTGCCTTCGTGTAATTGCCAGAACCTCCTCTACATCCGTGCCGACAGTGATCAAGTTTACTCCAGCCTTTGGACACTTGGAATCTTCGTGGTTGCCGGGTCCGCACCATCTGCATAATAATTTCGGTGTGTTTGCCGTTGTACAATCCCGCACAAAATGACCCCACAAATTACATGCCCGGCATTGAACGATCGACCGTCCGTTTGCATCATACTAAGTTCGACTTCGGCTCCCATTATTATTGTTATTGGTTGCATTGTTGTTATTTTGCCCTCTGCTATTATTCCTGTATCCTCCAAATGTAGCACCGGCAGTATTCGTGTTTCCGCTACTACCCGACGGGAAAGCCTCCTGTGTGAGAAACACCTGCAAAGATCCTCTTGTCTTCATGTTAAAGGGACAATCCTTTGTTGAATGGCCCATGATCTGACAGATGTCACAGAATTGATTCTTCGGACACGATCCTTTAGTATGACCGTCGGTCTTACATTCTGTGCACCATAATTCACTACCTTTTGGCTCTTTCTGCATATTTTTAAACTCCTTCATCATTCGAACCATATCTTTCTGTAAGGCACGAACCTTTTTGTTACTACCTTCATCGTCGCTGCTATCATCCTCAGCGGATTCATCATTATCAGAGTCAGAGGAGCTAGTTTTCTTCTTCTTTGTCTTCTGCGCACTTTCAAGGTCGAGTGCTCTGTTGTAAGCATCGGCATATGATGACGGTGGCACAATTTTCATTTTCCTCCGCAATTTCGAGCGTAGGCCTTCCACAAACCACCTTTTCTGCAATCCGTCCGCTGGCTTGCTTTCCATTTTGTTTATTAAGTCTTTCAATCTCCTAGCGTAGACACGAACAGTTTCGTGCTTCCCTTGCTTGGTATTGAAAATTTCTGCTACAATTTCATTATCATCCCGCAAGAGTTTAAACTCCGCCAAGAACTCTTTTTTAATCTTATCCCAGGTATCCAGCTTCTGCGGATCCATATCCGAAAACCAATCAATTGCGACACCCCGTAGGGTTGCCGAAAATTGCCTGGCCCATTCGTCGGCATCTGTGATTCCATTTGCCCGCCAGATCGTCTCACATGTCTTACAATGTCAGAGGGGGTCGACTGTACCATCGCCTTCAAATTTTGGTAATTTTTCTTTGGGTCCCACCATAACTCTGGAGGTCTGCACTCTTACAGTGGTCAACACTCCCACACCAGCAGTCGGCACTCCCACACCGGCAGTCGGCACTCCCGCACCGACAGTCTGTATTCCCACACCGACGGACTGGTCTCCCACACCGGAGGTGTCGACAGCTGCAAACCTTGGTGAAGACGAAGGATCCTCCGAAATTGTTTCCCGCGGAAGTCTATCCTGGACGAAGAGGTCACTCCACGCTCGTGCTCCGTCGGCACTGCGAGCCGTGCGAGTTGATGCTCCCATCTGAATTTTCTTCCCTCGACGAACACAAATTCAAGAACTCCTCCCGTGCTTCTTCCACCAATTCCACCCGCTGCCAAGTCTCCTCCAACAATTCCTCCGCACTTCGGTTTCCGTCGACAATCCGCTGAAATCTTCGTCGGCGTTCGGCTTGCTGTGCTAGAATTAAATTCTCTTGCGCAATACGGATTCCATCTTTTCCTTTCGCCTTATTCCGATTCTTGTTAAGCTGATTTGGCATTAATCTTCATTCCTCCCACCTTCCAGATTCATAAGGCAACGGCGCCAAATGTTTACCGTACAGGTAAAGAAAATGAACGCATACAGACAATAGAACACAAACAGCAGAATTATATTCGCAATAGTAGATGAATGATGATTTACAATGATCCCAGACGGGATATAAATACTACTGCCGAACCTTCCCAAAGGAGTCCGTCGGCCACAATTATTCTATCCGTTACAAACTATTTACCGCCGGACCGTCGGCTACGGAATACCGAAACACCGCCGAACCATCGGCTACAGAATACAAAAACACCATCGGACCGTTGGCTACAGAAACATCGCTGATCCGTCGGCTACAGAAACATCGCCGGACTGTCGGCTACAGAATACAAAATACCGCCGGAACCATCCAGTCGGCTAACAATATATAGAGCTAATAATCACAAACAATTGTTATATTAACTAAACCCAAGTCAAATGACCTATAGTCATCTAATATGGATGATGATGGTGATGTTTTTTGTTTTGGTTAATAATTAAATGAATGATCAAATGATCATTGATAGGAGAACAAAGACAATGTTTCTATAAAGGAAAATATCATAAATTAGAAGCTATATAGTATTTACATAAGTTACAATATTGACCATTAAATAAGAAATAATTATGATAATATGAGAGATATTATTATAATACCTTCTTGTAATGGCCAATCTATCAACTAGACCAAGTTGCCCCTTAAATTTTACAAGCTTGTCTAGGCTTTGGGACTTGGTGAGAATAGTTGTTGTTTGGTCTACAATTGGAACATACAACTAAATTGATTCGTCTTTAACCGACTGTGGAAAGAAATGACAGTGAAGGTCAACATGCTTGGTTTTCTCATGGAAGACCGGATTCTTGGCTAGTTTGAGCACCCATTGATTGTCACAACAAAGGGGAGTAGGACCTACTTGAGACATATGTATGTCTAAAAGCATCCTTTGAAGCCAAACTACCCCACAAGTTGCATTAATTGTTCCTTGATACTCAGCATCTATCGAGGAAACAGTTGCCACTTGTTGTTGCTTGCTAATGCATGTGGTTGGACCAAATCCCAAACTAAAAATATACCTGGATGTTGATTTTTGGTCATCAATAGAACATTGCCTAATCTCAATTTGTATAACCAATAAGTCAAGGATCATGACTTTTGTTGTACAAAAGACCAAAATCGATAGTGCACTTCACCTATCATAGCACACGCTTTACTACTACCCTATAATTAGCCTTCAGGGCTATCATGGACCATGAAGTATAGCTCACCATGAAACACAAATTAGGCTTGATACAAGTAAGGTACGTGAGATTGTCAACAGATGACCTAAATGTTGATTCATTCACCACAAGTGAAAATAATTTTGTTGTCAACTCCAACTCTTTCTACATTGGTATGGATATAGGTTTGCAGTCCTACATCCAAAGTTTGTCTGGCAGACTGCAAGCATACGAACACTGAGATAAGAAGGTACTACCTTCAATCTGCCAAACTTTGACACCTAAACAATAGAACAAAATCTCATGTTTGTCATGTCAAAGGATTGACACAAACTCTATTTGAGTTAATTGATCATAAGTGTTGAACTACTAGTGATAATTAGGTCATAAACATAAATAACAAGAAGAAGAATATCACTAGCGTTTTTTAAATATAGATTAGAACAAACTAAACTCCTCTTAAGGTCAATATCAAAAGGTACATAACAATTTTGATGTACCAAGCCCAAGGAGACCTTTTGAGGCCATAAATTGCTTTCACCGATCTACACACCTAATGCTCTTTTCCAACAACCTTAAAACTAGGATGTTACGTCATGTAGACTTCTTCTTGCAACTCACCCTTGAGGAAGGCACTCTTAACAATTATCAAATGTATTGTCCAACCAAACTAAGTTGCTAAGGCAAAGATGAGCCATACGGTAATCCTTTTGGTTGTAGGAGTAAAAGTCTCCTCATGGTCAATGCCTTCTTGTTCTAAGAACTCCCTAGCAATGAGACAAGCTTTGTACTACTCAAGGGATTCTCAACTTTGTGGTTGACTTTATAAACTCAGTTACAACTAACGTGCTTCTTCCTTAGAGGACGATAAAAAAAACTCGAGTGTTATTCCTTCAAAAGCCTGTGATATTTAGCTTCCATAGCCTATTCCCACTCAGGAATCCCTTAGGCCTCAATATATGTTTGTGGCCAAAAAATACAATGAATGTTGGCAATGAGAGTAAAGTTGATTGTATCTTGTTAGTTTGATGCAACGAAACATGTGGGTTATTTCACAAGAAGGTTTACTAGCGAGTTTAAACCATCCGATGGTCAAGAATTGAGGGACCTTCCCAAGGTCACCCTAAGGATATGTCTCACCTTCTCAAGGCTTCTTTGATGGCAATCCTACTAACTTCTTAGGTTGCCATACAACTCAACTTTCCTAACTTAAAAAGTTATTCCTTCCAAAGGACAACTACCACAATTCCTCCACCGACTAGGATCACAATGTCATCATACCCTTCATGACATCTAACTAGGTTGGTTACACTCCATTTAGCCAATGGTTTAATGGGTTTTGCACAAACAAACTTAATACTCAAGATGTTGTAGGAAGACCTACTAGGCCTACTTGAATTAGCCCTGCTTATTGAGTATTTGGCTTCTAACTTAACTTCCACCTAAACAACCCCAACAACAATTTGCAATTTTTGACACCCATTTGGGAGCTCTTTACAATAGCCAAGAAGTGTACTTGGGTTTTACTTCTAAGGCCTACAACCCACACTGAGCAATACTAGGCTTGATAAACAATTTTAAAGCAATTTTACAAACAACACTTTCAAATCTTCACCAGTCCAATTATCTTGAAGTCTAGGCACTTGAATGGGATCTGCACAAGTCTAAGGAATCCCAATCTACCTTTAGTTTCCACCATCCAATCCGTTCTGCATTATATTCAACTTATCTTCCTCTTTTCTTGGCTCACAACTACCCAGTGATCAACTTAGGGCATCATTGCAAAATTAGAAAACCAACCTTGGCAAGCCCAAAAACAAAGTAAAAACAAACTATACAATCATTCTTAGCATTCCAAGAAGGTATATTGAATTCTGACTATGGAATACTAGGGAAATCTCAGTTTAATTACAAAACCCTAGGTTTTGAGGGTTTCAAACCTATATGGATTCAAAATCACAATTCTCTTCATAGCCTTAGACCAAATGCCAAAAGCTAAAACAATAAGCTTTAATATCCAAACAATAAATTTACAAAACCAATCAATATGTTATGTTGTAGTACGGAAAAGTTTTGATAGTTAGGATAATCAGAGCAATATCTTGTACACAAAACTGGTTTCTTGCCTTGATTGATCCAACTAACTCCAAAAACAATGTCCATGCCTTTTATGTGCTCTTCGATCTGTTGTGCCCATTTCCACCTGGTTTTTGGGCATAAAGTTGCATTCTTGCATCATCTTGTAAAAAGTTGCAAAAGCTGCAATTTATTTTGTAACTTTTGAGCAATTTAATACTTCTACTGCTCAAATCTTCTCCTAAGTGTCCCAAATCACCTAGAAATATTCCAAATGCCTAATTAACCCTAGATTACCCTTCCTAAGCAAGATTCATAATATGACCACCCTTGGTGGCTCAAGACCCCAAAATTCAATAAGTCCATCAATTAAGGGTTCGCAAATAAATGGGTCCATTTGGGCTTCAATCTCACAAGATTTGTTGCCTTTAGACCTTATTACATCAAATAATTACATTCCACAACAAAATTGTTAAGGTGCTTCTGTACCATACTCTAGGGTGGGAAAAAATCAAGTCCCTTGAGTGGACAGGGCTTAAATAGGTTTTCCATGCTTGATGATGTATGCTTTTATCATCCAAGTGGCTTTAGCCTCAAGTAATGTAGTCGATATCACTAGGTACTCTTTATGAACTCCTTAGTTTTCTTGAAGACTTTAGAATCCAAAATGCATTCCAGTTATGAGGGTTGGTAAGGAGGTGATCTTTTACCCAATCAGTTTCTTCTAGGGCTGCAGCATCATTTTGTCATGTATTTGTTACATTCCCTTTGAATAAGTCAAGGTCACTTGCATAGTTCCACCTCATACGCATTATTGCCAAATGTGTGCACTGCTTTCTAATAGGTCATCACTAAATCACCTACCTTGAAATGTGTTTCTCTACTTGCCTTGTTTGCTTTTATATTTCTTTGCACTCTACTGCAAGGTTTTCTTCACCTGTTCATACATGTTTTCTGCAAAGGTTTCTCTCAAGGCACTTCTCTTATCCATTGTACTCAAATCTTTGAGTTCCAGTATTCCTCTTGGATGGCATGCATAAACTATTTCAAAAGGACTCTTGCCAGTACTCATGTTGACTAGGTCATAATATGCATATTCTGGTTGGCCAAAAACCAAGCCCCATACCTATCCATGTTGTTTGGTGAGACTCATAAATAGGTTGCCCAATGATTTGTTTACCAATTCAATCTGACCATCGGACTGTGGATGATAGGCTGATAAGAATGATAGATTAGTTCCTAACCTTTTCTACAAAATTCTCCAGAAATGACCTACAACTTTAGTATCTCTATCACAGACAATACTAAGTGGGAGTCCATGAATACTAACAATTTCTTTAAAGAACAATCCTGTTATGCATGAAGCATCATTGGTACTCCTACATTGGATGAAATGTGTCATTTTACTAATCTATCCACTACAACATACACATTGTCAAATCCCCTAACTGTTTTTGGCACTCATAGGACAAAGTCCATGCTAAGATATTCCCAAGGCCTAGTAGGAATAGCCAATGGTAGGTAGTGTTGTCCTCAATTTTGACATCATAAAATTGAGGCAACCCTATGCAATTTTCTCATGGATCCATAGGTGCATCGATAAAGTATCATAAAGACACTCTGTTATCCCTGAATTGTGCTTTGTGTTGCTCTATCTATGCTTTCTTTTGAAGGTTTCCATCGAGTTGAATCCCCAATTGTTTGTTAGTAAGAGTTTTTCTTCTTTCACTGCAAACACTCGATCTTTGAAACATTTTCACGTCTTTTCTTTGTTTTTCTTTGTGTTTTAAATACTCTTTGGTCTTGTTTTTGCTTTACGAATAATAGCCCTTGGATTTTCACTTGTTCGAGCCAAGTCAAGTCAAAATCAAAGTTGTTTAGCTCAAGTTATAAGGGAAAAAGTGGAGTTTTTCAGGTCAAGTGCATATTTTTATTAAAAACCTCATAAAAGTGGATTTTTTATTGGCAATTGCACGACATAAGATTATATTTGGTATTTAAAATGGATTTTGCAGTCCATTTTAATATTTCAGCTCATTCTGAGTTGATTTGACCATAGTTTTTTATGTTTTATGAAAATAGCCTTTTTCAAGACTATTTTTCATATTACTTTATTAAAAATTATAGTTAAATATTAAATATAATTACATGAGACAACTTAAGTGCATAAAGTGGGATTTTTATTACACATTGCATACATCAACGTGCAAATCACTATGTGAAAACCCACTTCCAATAAAATATAAGTCGTTGCATTAATTTAAATGGACTTTTTCAATGCAATAACATGTTTTAATGTGTTAAGTGGGTTTTTAATATGCATTTGCATATTTAAAACTAATTGCATCAATGTAAGAGGCAAAATCTAACCTATTTATATATTTTGTTGCATGCATAAGTTTATTTTAATTATATTAATGCATTTAAATGGGGTTTTTCTAACCTATTGCATATACATCTTTTAAAATTACCACTTAATGGACTTTTTAAGTTAAAATACATATTTTAATAACATGTAAATGCACTAGGTGGCAATTTTGGACCCAATTGCATGTGTGTAATATTTAAAAACCCATTTCACTTAGCCTAAGCCAAAGTTGCATTTTTTGGCCCAACTACATGCATTTTAAAATTTGTTTTCATGTTTTAAAACTCCACCAAGGCAAAGTGGCAACTATTTGCCCAATTGCATGTCTTTCAAAAACATGTAACTCGTCTACAAAAGTGTGTTTTACACTAAAAGTTCATCATGGCAATTTTCCAAACAATTGCATATGTTTTAAAATGAGTATTTGTTTTATAAAAGTGCATTTAAGTGACTTTTAAAACATTACAAGGCAAAATGGTGATTTTGGAGCACATTGCATGCATTATAATATATGCATTTGCATTAAAAATCCCATTTTTAACTTGCAGCCTACATTTGGAGGGGTTTAGGGCACATTTTTCACATGCAAATGCAACCAAAAAGTGCATTTTTACTTCATAACATGAGACTTTTTATCAAACACCTAAAAGTGGCGATTTTTAGCCCAAAACTTCACTTTTTTGGGCGTTTTTCTCCAAAAGTGGATTTTGCAGCCTTCAAATGCTCATATCTTGAGCATTTCTTGGTCATTTTTGATGATCTAAGGGTTTTTCTTGCCTAAAATCACCCAAAGAACACATTGGGCTACTCGAAAATGGAGTTTGTTGAGTATTTTCTTCATTTCTCAACCCATCTAGGGCACATTTTTGCTCAAAAATGCCCTAGTTTTGAGCAATTTGCACCAAAAGAGCAAGCAATTGGATCAAAGTAAGTTTGAAAGCATTTCCTATCCTTCCTAGCTTGCATTCAAGTCTTCTAAATCATTTGATATGCTTTGGACGTCATTTTTTAATGCATTTGCATGTGACATTGATTTGGTCAAAGTTGTTCCACATTTTGGGCATTGCATTTCTCTAAACTATATCCACATGTCCAAACTCGAACCATGTAATGAGGATTTCGAAATCTATTTAAGTCTTGGTTTGGGCAAATCTAAAATTCGAACATCTCTTGGATATTTTCAGATTTGCTCAAGATTTGGACAAAGTTTTTGTCTTTCTCATTCTTGGTGAAGTGGAAGTAGTTTTTCTTGCTTATTTTCTCTAAGGCATTTTGTATATATTTTTGTTTGAATGTTCATGCAAGTCACTAACATTTCCATTTTCAGATTTGTATGTTTTTCATTATGTTGTTCTTTCTATCTTCTGTTTTCTTCTCCAAGTTGCATATGTAAGGTCTCATCTTACTTGCATATGTAGTCGGGTGTAAAATCTTGCTCTCAAAAGAAAGGCAAGCTCAACATTTTCCTCACATGCGAATGCAAGATAAAACCCCACCAATATGCATTCCATGAACCTCCATATGGCTGCCCTATGGTTGAAGAAAAATTTTCCATATGCTTGTCGGATACAAAGTATCGCTTACACCTATTAAAGCATGCTATGTTTTTATTCCATTACATTTTATTCATCATTTGCATATTTTAAAACTCACTGTCCGCATATGCAGTCCACTCCAAAAAAAACGTTGTTGGTTATTTTAGCTATTTTTGAGCCATTTTGAGTTTGACCCATTTGCTCATTCGCTAGCCTCAATTGTTTCATCCATTCTACCTATCCATACCTTCCCTAAAATCTGTGTTTTTACACCACAAGCTTGTCATGGACCCCTCACATGACAATGTTCATACACAATGGAACTTTCATGTGACAGTTGCACATGCACACCATTCGACAATGTCAAGAGAAGCTACACCAGCAAATGGGAAAGAGGCTACTACTGGATTGAATGACATTCTCAAGTCACTCAATCATCAACTCGAATTGCTGGATAGAAACCTTGGTGCCTGGAACAACATGATGGAGATTTATTTGGACGTCTTGTGTGAGTACAAAGTTATCACATCTATTATGTATCATGATTATGCACACATGATGACCAGCAAAGAAAAAGTTCTACAAGGACTCGTAAAAGATGCGAAGGCAACAGTAGCCAAGATAACTAACCAAGAAAGCATGATCAGAGAGGCATTTAGAGGGCTATCATTCGAAATCATCACTAAAGATAACAAACTCAAGAATCAAGAAGATGTTCTCACAAAGTTTGCAGAGGTCGTCCGCTTACAAGTTAAAGTGGATGACTTCAACATCAGTGTGTTGGATACATTTGCAATCTGAAAGTATTCATTGAAGAATCTGCAAAATCAAATGGAATTTGTAACAAACCAATATCTGAAGTAGTAAGCCTACTCAAGAAGGTTACAATGATCTTGCAATGCTCAAGTGAACCAAATGCTACAATTGTATGTGAGTCCCTACGGAAGTTTGGAGACCTAGTTGATACCATGTGACTACTTCGAATCAAATTTTCATATGCTTTAAGTAGATAGCAGTAAGAAAGCTACATGTAAAGAGCATCTATGCTGTAAATACAGGATAACATGCACTTGTACAACCAGCTTGTAATCGCATTAGGCATTCAACTTTGAATAAAGTCAAAGTAGTAGAGATAAGTCAAGGTGGTTGAGGCTGTCCTACTTTTGCCTCCACCTTTCTCTCTCCAATTTTCCTATATAAAGGGAATAGCTCATTGTAAATAATCATCTTTTGGCAAGGCGAGAAAATTCTGCCAAATTGTATTGTGCACTCTAAGACTTTGTGCTTGGATGTAAATTAAATTGCTTTCAGTAAAAGAGGCAACTTGCTTTCAAACTTTGTGTTGATTCAAGTTGTTATGTGACGACATTTTCTGGCTATTGGTTGTGAGTTTTGGGGTTTTGACCAAGAAGGATTTGAATTTTAATTATGTAGACTTTGAGCTGCCTATTACATTCAAATCCAATTTGAACTTTGAAGACTTTGTGTTTCAGGAGGACGAATTGTAATCGATAGTAGTGGCTGATTACTTAGAGCTGAAAACTTTGGACTTCAGTTGTATGTGTTTTGATTAAATTTGAGAGTATTCAATAAGAGACTTTGTGCCTTACTATTTATCCTACTTGAATCCTTATTCGAGACAAATGTAGGAGACTTTGGGTTCCTGTTTTTGTTTCACAAAATACAAAATGTAAATTGTTGCCCCTGGTGTTATTCTTATGTCAAGTCTAGGGTCACTGGTATTATCGTAGCAATAAGGCACTTTTTGTTAAGTTGAAAAGTTAGAGTTGTATGCAAATCATTCCTGAAAAGAAGGAATTGATCAAGAGAACCATCATTTTTGTAATTTCAGTTAAGTTTTTATTGAAGGCACCTACGGTAAGAAGGGAGCCTCCCCTATTGCTGAGAGGAGAGAGAAATCTCATGAAATGTTGCCTAAAGTCACAATTTTGTAAGTCGTAGTTAGTGACGTACAAAATTTTTAGCCAATAGGTAGAGACCTATATTAGATGATGTAACCTTTGCCCTTTGACAAATTGAACATTGTTCCATAAAATTCCTAACATCACTCTATACTTTAGGCCAATGATAGAATCTTGTTACTTGTTCTAGGGACTTGTCTAAGCCACAGTGACCTCCAAGACTGCCCTAATGCTTTTCTTTGAAAATATTTTCCCTTGTTGAACATTGAGGAATACACAACAAATGTCCTTTAAACAACAATCCATCCTACAAAATGAAATCAGAATAATCAACATGGAAAGCATTAGTGAATTGAGAACAAACTTTATAGGCCTCTGCAAAATCTTTGTCTTCCTTATATAGGTCTTTCAAAGCTTCTAAACCTACACTTTGCAATTGAATTTCTTGGATGGTGAGGACCCTTAAGCTTAAAGCATCTACACCCTTATTTGTGGTGCCCTTTTTAAGCTAAATGATAAAAGTACAGGCTTGCAACTGCTCTACCCACTTCAAGTGTCTTTGATTCAACTTCTCCTACCTATTCAAGAAACTCTTTAGGCAACAAGTAATGCCTCCATTTCTTTAAGGCTTGCACCATGGCATACAACTCTAGGTCATAGGTTGAATACTTTTGTTTAGCCTCATTGAGTTTCTCTAAAAAGAATTCCATATGATGGTCCTCTTGACTCAAAATTGCTTCTATGGCCAACTTACATGCATCATACTCGATTGTAAACACTTGATTAAAATCTAGCAACCTTAGGGAAGGTAACTCAACAACTTTCTTTTCAAACTCTCAAAACTACTATTGGCCTTATCAATCCAAGTGAAGCGACAACTAAGTCCACCTTTGATGGTATTAAGGATAAGAGCACATATATGACTAATACTTTTTATAAACTTCCTATTAAATGAAGTTAACCCATGGAAACTCTGCACATCCCCTACTAATTTGGGAGTAGGGCAATTAAGGATGGCCTCTACCTTAGAGGGATCCAATTTTAAACAACCCTCTGATATTACAAACCCAAGATATACCACTTCAGTTTAAAGAAACTCCCTCTTTTCCAAGTTGATCATCAACATTTCTTGATGTAGCTTCCTGAGAACCATGTCCAAGTGCTTGAGATGTTACTCCTTAGTCTTGCTAAAAATCAAAATGTCATCAAGATACACTATCACAAATTTGCCAATGAATTCAACAAGAACCTCATTCATAAGGTGAAAAAGGTGATAGGTGCATTTGTGAGCCCAAAAGGCATCACCAACCATTCATACAACCTTCATTGGTTTTGAAATCTATCTTCCACTCATCCCCTAGTTTGATCCTTATTTGAAGATAACCTGATTACAAATCCACCTTAGAAAAATAACATGCTCCACCCAAGTAGTCCATTAAGTCCTCCATCCTAGGCATAGGAATCTTGTATCTAATGGTGATCTTGTTTGTAGCCCTTGAATCAGTACACATCCTCCACTTATCATCTTTCTTGGGTACTAACACGGTTGGGACTGCACATGGGCTTAAACTCTTACTTATAAGCCCTCTATCCAACAATTCTTGCACTGTTTTCATGTTTCCTCATTTGTGCAAGTATCATCGTATAGGCAGCTTTGTTAGGTATTGTAGATCATTTGATGACTAATGTCTCTTTTAGGGGCAAGGTATTAAATATCCCCTTAACTACAATATATTCATACTGGTCCAATAGCTTTTGGACTTTTGCAGGCACCTCAAGTTTAGTCTTAGTCTTCCCTACTTCTTTGGGTTTCACCATAATGGTATAACCATAGCCTCCTTTTGTTTTCAATACTTTGAGGAACTCCTTACCACTAAGCAACATAACACTAGACCCAACATGTTTATCTTTTCCCTGATTAGACAAAGGATCCATTTGGTATTTCCTACCCTCCTTAGTTATCATGGAAGTATTTCTTTCCCCATCATGTATTGCCTTAACATCATACGGCCATGGACAGCCTAGCAACTAATGACAAGCATTCATCGTGAGTATATCACACGACACTTTGTCCCTATAATCCCCTGCCTCAAATTCTACCCAAGTTTGTTCGTCCACAAGGACTTGTTGACCTTTATTGAGCCATAACACTTTGTAAGGGCTAGTATGAGGTGGTCTCTTCAACTTCAACTTCTCTACCATTTCTAAGGCTACAATATCTTCAATAGATCATGAATCAACAATAACCTTACAAATCTTACCATAGGACTTACATGTGGTTTTGAAGAGTGTCTTCCTTTGTGAGGGCTCCTTATGTTGTTGCACCATCAACAGTGTTCTTATAAGCATAAGCTTTTTTCCCTCCATGATTGATCTTGCTTTCCCTACTGGTTAAGTCACATTGTTACTATCTTCCTCTTGTACCAATTGAGTTCTCCTTTCTCCTGCATGAGAACTAGAAGTACTTTCAAGACATCTGCAAATGGTGTGACCAACTTGATTATAGTTGTAATATTTGCCGGTGAATACAGTGGCACTCTTGCTTTGGTTTCCAAACCTTCCTTTAAAATTACTCCTTCCTTTCTATAGCCTCCTCTGTAAGATCCTCCTCTACCACTACTTTCTCCACTACCCTCTATTAGTGAGGTTTCTCCACTTTTGCTAGGTACATTACCCCTACCAAAAGTTCCTCTTCCTTTATAACCTTTGCCACCTCTATTTCTTTGATTTTGCTCCCCTCTTCTTTTGATTTTGTCTTCATTCATTAAAGCCAATTAGAAGCATTTGTGGACAGTATCAAGGGCTAAGATGCTTATTTCATCTTGTATATTTTGTCTTGGACCATTAAATATCTAACCAATTTCTCCACTTCATTCTCTTGTTTCTTGACTCTCAAATTGAGCTTGTGAAGTTCTTCTGTGTAGGCATTCACATCCAACTATCTTTGCTTTATGTTTTGTAACCTCTTATGCACTTGTACTTTATAGTCTACAGGCAAGAACTGGGTCTTCAATCTAATTTGCATTCTTTCCCAAGAAGTGATCTTCTTCCCAGCTTGGACTCTTACTTCTTGCATTATGTTCCACCATTCTAAGGATTATGTTCCACCATTCTAAGGTTGACCCTTTCAACCTAGCTTTTGTAACACTAACCTTCTTGTCATCTCACACTTCTTTATAATCAAAATGATTATTCATTGCATCTATCCAATCTAACAATTTTTTCCCATTCAAATCACCATTAAATATAGATAACGAATCAAAATGATGTTTACTAATAGACTTAAAGACATCTATAAATACCTTTTGTTCTTTGGTTAACTAGGAGATAAAGTCACCTATATTGTGGGACTCTCTTCTTCCTCATCATCTGTAATATCTCCCCATTCAGTCAACTTTCCTTTTTCCTTCTTATCTTTTTTCGATTCTTGCTCTTGAGCTCTAGTGCTCATTTCTTGCACCAACTACCTAATGGCCTCTGGATTCATTGTTTGGGAGGCATTATGCTAGCCTCAAAGATTTTTGGAAACGTTGATTCTTGAGTGTCTAACATATACCAAACTGATCACACCAATATTGGCTCTAATACCAATATGATGCAGAGGAACTTGCAGTTTATTTCACAACAAACCTTACTAGCCAGTTTAGACCATCCAATGTTCAAGAATTTAGGGACCTTCTCAAGGTCACCCTAAGCATTTGTCTCACCTTCCCAAGGCTTCCTTGACGACAATCCTACTGACTTCCTAGGTTGCCATTGACGCATGCAATAGGGGGAATAACTAGGGCCAAAGGCTCACCCAGCTATCCAAACCACCCTGCAAGAGTTAACACAACGGAAACGAACACAAAGAACAACAACCAAAGGAGGAAGAAGAGTGAAACACTTTTATTGGTTCATCAAAATATCTTCATACATCCCCAGCTGTAAGGCCTTCTAGGTTATGGCCAATTCACATTCAAAGATCCAACTGCAAATTCGCACTTTCAGTTCTACTCTCTAATCTGCTCTATCTGAAACTTCTCCAAAACTTTCCTAAATCTAAGCCTAAATACTCTATTTACACTTGCCAAAATGGCTTACAGATCATTCTAGAATCATTATATAAGAGGAAGGCCGACCCAACAACAGTCTGGACTCATCCCAAGAAAAGATCTTAACATAAATGTCACGAATGAAATAAATCCCGCAAGTCGGCTCGCAAAATCACGTCCAAATATTGACACTCGAAATACACTGGGTAACTCGGCACATGAAGAAACACTCGGCATGCACTGAGTAACTCGGCACATGAAGAAACACTCGACATCCACTAGGTAACTCGGCACATGAAGAAACACTCAGCATACACTGAGTAACTCGGCACATGAAGAATCACTCGGCATACATTGGGTAACTCGGCACATGAAGGAATGCTCCAGTAACTCGACACATGAAGGAAAACAGGGTTACTAGGCACATGAAAAAAAAACTGGGTTACTAGGCACATGAAGAAAACTGGGTTACTAGGCACATGAAGAAAACAGGATTGCTAGGCACATGAAGGAGTTGCTAGGCACATGAAGAACTGCTAGGCACATGAAGGACTGCTAGGTGAACCAAATGAGCAGGATAACAAGGCAACCCAAGATGCTCCTGCATTAGCCATACAACTCAACTTTCCTAACTTAACAAATTGCTCCTTCCAAAGGACAACTACCACAATTCCTCCACCAACTAGTATCACGTCTTCATACCCTTCATGACATCTAACTAGGTTGGTTACATTCCACTTAGACAATGGTTCCATGGGTTTTGCACAAACAAACTTAACAGTCAAGATGTTGTAGAAAGATCTAATATGCCTAATTGAATTAGCCCTACCTATTGAGTAGTTGGCTTCTAATTTAACTTCCATATGGACAACCCCAACAACAAATTACAATTTTTGACACCCATTTGGTAGCTCTTTACAATAATCAAGAATTGTACTTGGGTTATGCTCCTAAGTCCTACAACCTGAACTAAGCAATTTTTAAGCAATTTTACAAACAAGGCTTTCAAATCTTCACCAATCCAACTATCTTGAAGTCTATGCACCTAAATGGGGTCTACACAAGTCTAATGAATCCAATCCACCTTTAGTTTCCACCATCCAATCCATTGTGCATTGCAATCAACTTATCTTCATCTCTTCCTTGCTCACCACTACCCAGTGATCAGCCTAGGGCATCATTGCAAAATTAGAAAACTAACCTTGGCAAGCCCAAAAACAAAGCAAGATCAAAGTATGCAATCATTCCTAGCATTCCAAGACGGCATATTGAATTATGACTGTGGAATGCTAGGGTAATCTCATTTTAATTACAAAACCCTTGGTTTTGAGGGTCTTAGGCCTATGAGGATTCAAAGCCACAGCTCTCTTCACATGTTGAACTTCAAAAGCCTCAAACCAAGTGCAAAAGAAAGGTAAAACAAAAAGCTTTAAAATCCAAAAAATAACCTTACAAACCAATCAATGTGCTATGAGTTGCAGTACGAAAAAGTGTTGATAGTAAGGGAAAACATAACAAAATCTTGTACACAAATCTAGTGTCTTGCCTTGATTGATCCAACTAACTCTAAAAACAATTTCCAAGGCCTTTTATGTGCTCTTGGATCAATTGTGCCCATTTCCAACTGATTTTTTAGCATAAAGTTTCATTGTTGCAACATCTTGTAAAAAGTTGCAATTTTGCAACTTTTGAGCAACTTAGCAATTTTGCACTTCTACTACTCAAATCTTCTCCTAAGTGTCCCAAATCACCTACAATTCCAAACATCTAATTAACCTTGGATCACCCTTCCCAAGCAAGATTCATAATATGACCACCCTTGGTTGCTCAAGACCCCAAAATTGACTAAGTCCATCAATCAAGGTTTGCAAACAAAATGGGTCCAATTAGGCTCAATCTCACAAGATTTGTTGCCTTTAGACCTTATTACATCAACTAATTGCATTCCACAACAATATAATTAAGGTGTTCTTGCACCATACTTTCACCTGTTTCTAGAAAATACTACCCTCGCTGAGCTCATCAGGATAGAGATTACTATTTTTTTAGCCCACCATTTAGGCCTAGGAGTAGAAGGCACAACATTAAATGCAAGAGGAATAATTGGAATAGAATTTAAAACATGTTCAAAATGAGGAACATCATTCAAAGGAAATTCAAGTAGCGCATCATCAAATCTAGAATTTGTCTACATCATACCCCCAGCAAGTGAAACAAATGGCAGTCGGGCACCCAAATCAACAACTTTCAAAGGTTGATCCTCATAATTCTACAGATGGAGAAAGTTGAAAAGGTCCTTGTCCTTCATCAAAGACAACACTGAGACAGAAGAGAAGAAGATTAATGTCTACATTAATCAATCGATAAGCCTTATGGTTGTTATTGTACCCTATGAACATAAGTTTCTAACTCTAGGAATCCAACTTAGAGCGGTGGGCATCTGGAATCCAAACATATGCTAAAGAGCCTAAAGACTTTCAAATGGTTCCTAGGTTTGCAACTAGTCCAACTTTCTTGAGTCTTTCCCTTAACAACTTGTGTGCTGAATTCTGCTTCTACTCAAAATTTCTTAGGAACACTCATGTGGTTTATCATTGACCTCATTTTTCTATTATAGTATGATTTTGATATTCAACAATGTCATTCTACAACGTGTAATGGTGTAATTAACTGTCATTTGATATCATGTGTATCACTAAAGTTGGAGAAAGCAATAGAACAAAACTCTCCCCCATTATCTGACCTAAGAGTGACTATTCAACAATTTGACTCTTTTTCCACTAAGGCCTTAAAAGTTTTAAATATATTTAACACATTTGATTTCTATCTAAGAAAGTATACCCATATTTGACAACTAAAATTATCAACAAAAACCAAGAAATATCGAGCGCCAATAACGGAATATGTATTCATTGGACCATATACATCAATGTGCTCCAATACCTTTGAGACTCACCATGAGTCACCATCCTTGAATGGTGTCCTCTACTACTTCCTAGTCTAACAAGCTCCACAAACTTAATGATGTTGAGTTTGGATCTCAGGTAAGCCAAGAACTAGATCATCTCAAAAAAGTTGGGCAAGATAGGGAATATTCAAGTGGCCATACAATTGATGCCAAAGACTATTGAAGGAAGATTATACCACTAGAAATGCATGCTCAAGAAAATGACCTGAATCCACAAGTTTGCACAAAGCATGATCCTCAATGTCAATAGCCATAGTAGTGCAAGTTACACGATCAACAATCAAATACTTGTGTAAACTGAATAGCATGACAAGATGACAGGAATGTTACATAATTTGGCTCACTGGGAAAAGATTTAGTTCCATACCAGGAACGTACTATACATTGTGGAACATGAGATTCCTCCCACTAGACTATATCTGCATGTTGCCCTTGCCAACAACAGTATACTCTTCTTCACCTCCAAAAATGACTGAATCGATGAAGAGTGAGAAGTTTGTGAACCAATCACACTAATGAGCGAAATATCTAGAAGCACCAAAGTCTATGTGCCAAGCAGAAGACTTCACATGATCTACGTGGCATTTCACCATGAAAGCATAAAATGCAATATAGCACGAAGCCTTGTTACCCCCCCCAAACACCCACGCCCTAGGTCGAGGACATCACTAGGTCAAGGACTTAACCTTCCCAAGTCACCCCACCACTACCTTCGCGCCACCATCTCACCGCTTAGGGTTTTTGCAAGCAAAAGTTGCAACTGCAACACTTGTGATAGAAAGGGAGTTTACTGGCTGTCGTAAAGGTCACTGTGTATGCATATTTATTAATCTGTGTACATGATTTTGTACTTGTTTTGATATCATGCTACTCATTATAATTATCTTTATGATATTACACCATCTCACCACTTAGGGTTTTTGCAAGCAAAAGTTGCAACTGCAACACTTGTGATAGAAAGGGAGTTTACTGGCTATCGTAAAGGTCACTGCTAGATACATTGCGTATGCATATTTATTAATCTGTGTACATGATTTTGTACTTGTTTTGATATCATGCTACTCATTATAATTATTTTTATGATATTTTTGATATTGATGCTGCAATTTCACTATGTTCAAGTATTTGGTATTGTAATTTATTAGATTTATGCTACTATACATCACTTCATAACTAGCATTTCAAGTACTATATGCATGGTATATTACAACCACCACACCCACCCACCTATCGTTGTCCTCCCCCCACCCTCCCCAAATTGAAGCCCTTTTTCCTTGTCCTAACATCACCAAGTGCCCATGTTACACTAATAAAATGTGAATTCTTTTGTTTTGAGTGCTCAGTGACAATGACCTTTGGTAGAGACCCTCCCTATTTTCATTATTTATAAGCAATTTGACTCTGACAATCCTTTATCAAGACGCCAAATTTGTGGCAGTAGTTACACTCAACTTTCTTCTTCTTTGAGTTATCATGAGGTTGGAGCCTTTCTTTGGAGCTGATTGAGATTTGCCTTCATCCTTGTGAAAGGATTTAGATTTAAAGGCTTGTCTAAGGAGGGCGAATTGGCGCTACTACCAAACCGTTGCTTCCAACAATCTTGTTGCTGAAGTTTGGTGCACAAATTTGAAAACTTAAAGTCAACATTAGTTGTAGTAATGATGAGTGTTTTAATGAAGAGCTTATAAGATTGGGGTAGACTCTTCAAGGTTATGACTACCATATCCTCTTCCAACATTTTTTGGCTAATGAACTCTTGTTGATCTCGAATGTCCTTAACATTTGTCAAATGCTTCTGTATGGACATACACTCATCCATCATGATAGAAAATAATTGGTTCTTTAGGAAAAAAGCTTGCTTCTTCTCCAATGCCTCGTGGAGATCCTTCATAATAGTTGAAATCTCCATAGTTACCTTGTTGGATGACACTTGTGGTAGTTGATCATTAGTAACTGAAAGCTTGATAAGACAACCACCTCCAAGTTGTGCTTGTCAAATTTATCCTGATCTTGTCCAAGTCTGATAGGACAAGACTCTTTACCCAAAACAAGCTCTACAAGACAACAATACTCAAACATAGTCATCATCCGTTGTTTCCATGTGTTGTAAATTTTGCAACTAAATCGTTGATTCCTTTTGAACATTATGTTGCTCAAAGAGACCATCTACACAAGGTACAAAAATGTGAAATTTGATGAGGCAAAAAAATGATTGTGGAACCTGAGGCACATACCCCAACGCACAAAGGAAGGAAATTTCAAGTGTTGGCTTCAAAACATGTGAAGTGCATCTCACACAAATCCCAATGTACAGAATGTTTGCAAACTCAAAAAAGAATCTTACAAAGACCCAAAAAAACCCACGGAATATGTATGTAAAAGTTGATTCCAATCAATCAAAGGATTTCACAAAGAACCTAGTTAGCTAAAAGGGAAACCAAAAAAACCCTCGGTCATAGTAAAATGCCCAAAAAATTATGAAACAAGGCCCTGCAAACCCTAGCCATTGAACAAAGATGGACATTCAAGATTTTCCTTTCTAACAATGCAAAATAAACAAAAAAAACTGAAAAAACTCCTTCACACTAAAAAACCAAAAAAGACATGGAAAAACCAATAGACATGTGCACAAAAACACACAGAAAACACAATCTTTGATCACTAGAAGATGCAAGCAAAGATGGGTAAAACCAAAGCGAGCTAACAAAGTCTAAAAATCTCATCATAGAGTTCACTTGGAGCAAAATAGTCTTTGCATGGTTGGACAATTGCAAATAGAGAAATAACAACCATGAAAAAAGGTGAACAAACACATTTTCAAAAGAAAATGGACATCAACGAATAGGAGAAAATGGACGGGGCAAGCTATAAAAATACCCACCAATCAAAGACCCTAATCTCAATTTTAGAATGGGAAGCGTCCTAGAAAAACAAACTTATTTTTCAAAACTATTTAAAAAGTAATCCAAAGTTTCTTAAAAAAAACATAATTTCATATTTTAGGTTTGCTATCATGTTTAGGTAAATAATTGAATGATTAAATGAATGATCAAACAATCATTTATAAGAGTACATAGACAATGTTTCTATTAAGAAAACAATTGTAAATTAAAAACTATCTAATATTTGCATAATTTACAATATTGACCATTAAATAAGAAATGATAAAGATATTATTCTAATAGTTTTCAACGACCCATATGATATTTGATCAATGATAATCGATTGCTGACACTTGGATTATTATTTTTAACTTCGTAGTTCAATATAAATATCGTGACATTCTAACTTGACTAGTATTTGACTATTAAAATGGTTGTAAATTTTGCTTCGTTATTTGACTATTAATATGGTGAGTTTTTTTAACTTAATTGTTGCTACAAAGCTGTCTAATAGACTTCTATATGTTTTTGTGTGGACAAAAAAGATTGCCCAAACCCACATACCAAACCCTTGAACCCGAACCCAAATCGGACAAGTAATTTAAAAATTACAAATTGAGAGAAAATTTTGAAGGCAAGAAAAACAGGGCAGCGGACGTTTGAAACAAGTTACAAGGAAAGCAAAAAAATGATGGTTTGAGCGGGATGAATTTGCAATCAAAATAATCAAAATGATATAGAAAAGCTAGGAAACTGACCTCCACGGTAGAAAAAGTTTGAAATAGATTATAAGCAAAGCAAAAAATGACAATTCGAGTAGCATAGATTTGCACCCAAAACAAATTATATAGAACAGTTGGGAGACTAATCTTGCATTATTTTAAATCAACAAGCCTATGTATATCCTGTAT
Source organism: Cupressus sempervirens (assembly GCA_028749045.1). Lineage (NCBI taxonomy): Eukaryota > Viridiplantae > Streptophyta > Pinopsida > Cupressales > Cupressaceae > Cupressus > Cupressus sempervirens. Next base: position 388,453,267 of record CM053788.1, on the reverse strand, counting down.
AAATAAACATCCCCATGCACAGTGATGCGGAGCGCACAGCGGTAAGATCAATTGAGCCCAATGAAACTATAAAACATTCTATTAAAATCTGATCCAACTTCAACAAAATTTGATATCAAGAATCGATCAAAATAGATTCTTCAATGTCGATTCAAAACAACAAATACTGTAATAGATAAATAGTTCCCAGACAATCCCATCACCATTTTCATTATTCTCTTTTCATTACATCCTTCTGTCTCTTTACCAAGACTTCCTTCCCCCTTCCTCTATTCTCGATTTCCCATTACAGAGATAAATAACTTTTCCACACCCAATAACCATTTCCTAAAACTAACCTTCAACTTCCCCTATTCCAACATACTCGTAACCGAATCAGTTAATTACTAAACACATGATAATAGAAACCCTTTATTTATTATATCTAGATTATTTAGACTACTATGATTTTAACTTACGAAACCCCCAAAGACATGAAATGGTTTTTTAAGCCACATTACAATGCATAATAACAACATATAGTCTAAAAATATTATTAATTGCTGAATGCTCTTGCATCATATTCCCAAGGACAAAAAAATTCAAGTCCCGTTGAATTGTTGTGATCTTCTTCCGAGTTCTCCAATTGTATGCAGGTAATGTTGTCACCATAAGAAAGACTGAATTGATGTCGCTCCCCACAACATGTTGATTCCAAACTTTATAAGGAATACCCTTCATGGTATCTTTGTTGAATCCTGGAACAAATACATTTGCCAACCATATATCACATGCATAAAAATACCAATCTAAGTGATACACAATCTGATCTTCTTCCTGTTTATATATCTTTAGAGCATCACATTGATCAACAAATATTTCATCCCTGTCATTAATAGTCTTCTCCTTAGCCTGTAATCTTTGGACTATGTTCATTCTATCTTGATCATTTTTGTCAACATCTCCATCATCTGGGCAAATCATTTCTTCAACCATACCTATCACCAACTCTCCCTCATCCACAAGAACCTTTTCCTCACAAGGTTCAACAACAACCTCTTGTTGTTCACTCTCACTCTCACTCTCTACACCAGCATTCATCTGTTGTCCATGCCCTTCCAATGGACTATGTACCACTTCTTGATCCTTGTCTTCATCTACATCTTCATCTTCATCTATTGCTTGCTCCAAAAGCAATGCTATCCTCTCCCACTTTGCAATACTCTTATCTAACTCTTCTCTAAGATTCTTGTAACTTTCTTCTTCTTGTTCTTCCAAAACTCTTCTTAGGCTTCTCAACTCCTCTTGTCTCATCCATTTTATTTCTTTCTTTCTTGCTTCTTCTTCCTTCTTTTTTCTTTTTCTTTCTTCTCTCTCCTTCTTACCGCCATACAAGTACCCCTTCAATGCCTTAATCATTTCTCTTTCACTCCTTGTCAAAACCATCCTCTCAAACCAATCTAGGATTCGTTAGATATCCAACCACCACCTTGGAACACTCTTAGAGGATAGTTCAACTCCAAGCATCAACAAGGGACCTTCAACCTGCCAAATCCTAGATCTTCTTCCCAGACCTTTTGTTGTGCTCTGATACCAATCTGATGCGGAGCGCACAGCGGTAAGATTAATTGAGCCCAATGAAACTATAAAACATTCTATTAAAAACTGATCCAACTTCAACAAAATTTGATATCAAGAATCAATCAAAATAGATTCTTCAATGTTGATTCAAAACAGCAAATACTGTAATAGATAAATAGTTCCCAAATAATCCCATCACCATTTTCATTATTCTCTTTTCATTACATCCTTCTGTCTCTTTACCGAGACTTCCTTCCCCCTTCCTCTATTCTCGATTTCCCATTACAGAGATAAATAACTTTTCCACACCCGATAACCATTTTCTAAAACTAACCTTCAACTTCCCCTATTCCAACATACTCGTAACCGAATCAGTTAACTACTAACCACATGATAATATAAACCCTTTATTTATTATATCTAGATTATTTGGACTACTATGATTTTAACTTACGAAACCCCCAAAGACATGAAATGGCTTTTTAAGCCACATTACAATGCATAATAACAACATATAGTCTAAAAATATTATTAATTGCCGGATGCTCCTGCATCACACAGCAAACAAATATACTCTCCTGAAAATGAATGCAACCATACTAGTAACCCCATCTCGAATGCTACGTTTACCCTTCTTTAAATATAAGTTTTGTTTTGAGATTACCATTCATTCCGCGATATATGCTATTGAGACAAGTCGAGCAGAATAAGACTGAATCATTAGATTTCTTCACAGTTTATCAATTTTGTTGCAAGACGCTTGACTGAAACTACAGCAAACTTACAATTCTTTGTCACGATTCATTTGAAGGGGTCTTGGAGGAATCCCCTTTTATGCGGTAAAGACTAAACTCGGGAATTTCTTTTCCGTTATCACTGGAACCTCGTTTTGTACTCTAAAATACTTGAATGAAGTCCGCGCAAGGTTTGGTATACTCTTGGCATATTTGTGATGCGAAAAAAACAGGAAGAATGAAAGAAAATCCGCTTATGGACTCTGAAAAAGAGAATCTCGTGTGCTAAATTGCCCCTGACTTGGCCGTGACCTAAAACCAAGCATGTCTCTTTAAATAAGAACCCGATTCTCTCAAGGCAAATCCGCAATATCCATGCCACCTTCCAGACGAAAAAACAACTTTATCTACATAAACCGAAAAATCTAATAATCCCCTATTGCTTCTTTTGCTGTTAATGTCTATAAAATTTAGCTGATAACTAAGGTCATTTCGCCTAGCCAACTATCCCGAACAATTTTGTAAAACACCAAAAAATCAGGCAGTGTACTCAAATGGTAGCGGCAAATACATCTATAACAACTAGGTGAACAATATTGAGTTGAGCAGTACAAGCAATTAAAACCTGAGCATACAGGGTTTCCTAGGAAATGAGTTAAAGAGAATCGATCCATCGACTGCGAAGAAAAGCAGAGAGAAAAACCTAGTTTTGGAGAAACGAAAGGGCTGTACCTTGATGTCGTGATCGGCGCCTCCTGTGGCGAGGAATCCCGTGAGACGATGAAAGTCGAGAGTGAGAACAGGCTTTGAATCGTGCCATGTTATCTGCACTGTGCCGCCCTTCATTTTTGCACTTCCACCCGACGGATGAATTGAGTAGCTTTACTTCTCTCGAGTATCTGTTGTCCAGTGTTTTGGCGGGAAATCAATTTTATTAATTATTCGATTCAATGTACAATTTGACAGCAGCCATTTTACGGCGGGGAACCAGAAAGGATCTTCATTGGATGAAACGTACGAGATTGGCAATATGTGTTTACTGTAACGGGAAGAGCTACATGTAGTGACGGTCAAGAATGATCCCATTTCATTTTTCTTACTTTGGTCTTCATAAAAAAAAAATTTAAATCAGTTTTCCAGTCGTGTTAAAAAAAATTATTAGTTCCTGCAGGATACTAACGCATCGGTGAGATGTAAATAAATGCCAACTATCTTTTCCATCCCACCAATGGTAGATAAATATTTTTTTGTCTATACAGAAATTTGTAATGTTGACCTATTTTCTATTATTTTAACATATGAAAAAAATCTAATTATCTTTATTGGGATTGGTGGAAAGTAAAAATAGTAAAAAGAAAAATTAATTTTCATTACATATTAATATAGAATTTTCAACACTTTGCAAATATATAGGTTTATAAGAATTTTATGAATGCATTAATTACAACCTTATCTTTTCCTTATCTTTTCCACACTTGTGACAAATGGATTAACTTTTTAAAAAACAATTATTTTTATCCTCCACCTCACAAAGAAATGTCTAATCAATAATTATTATTATTACTATTTATTTTTATTACCAAATTTTTTAATCAAATATGTCTAATCAATAATAATTATTACTATTTATTTTTATTACCAAGTTTTTTAATCAAATATAGAGTTTAGTATTTCAATTTGTAATTTTTTAAAAAATTTGAGTTTTTTAATAAAAGTACTTGAATTATTGCTATCATTTTATTTTTATAAATTAAAAAATTAAACAACATTCTTTTTTAATTATATTTTATAATAGTGTTTGTAATATGTATAATTGATAAGTGTTACAATTTAAAAATTATATCATTTATTATTATTTTTTATTTAAACAATTTATCATTTAGCTTAAATATATTTAAAACTTAAATATATATTTTAATATTAAATTAATACTTATATTTTACATCAAAAAACATAGTGAAGGAAATAACCACAAAAAAAAGATACTTCAATTCTAAAAGATGTATAAATTATTATTAAGTTTTCCTAAACTATGTATTAAAATTAAATAGTTATATGTTATTTTTTATTTATTACATTATATTTATTCATTAACATTAATTCATATGTATTACATCTATATGTTATTTACAAGTGTACATATTAAATTATATACATATTATTTCATAATTAAAAATTACTTTATTTTATGAAAACATATGAGCCATCTATCAGATGACAAGTGCAATTCTAAGCAAAAATCAATGCATTCACAATCCTAATTTACAACTATTTAACTTTATTCTCACTCACCTACACCTCTACTACACCTCTACAATTGCAGGAACTACGACGCATTGTGTCTCTTGTTTAAGGGAGGTGTGGTTAGTAAAAACAATTATGTAAGTTGTATAATTAGGATGGGATTGTATTATTTAGGTCAGAGGGGTAAGTTAACCTATAAGGATGGTTCTATGAATAATAATAAAAAGTTTGAAGAAAATATTAATCAAATGTATAGCTTCTTTGTCAAAATTAATAGGAGGTTTGACATTGAAAAAAGTGCAAAGATAAATTAAGGATGTTTTGCAAAGGTCTCGTAGGTTGTTTAGCCTAGCAGACATCATTAAAATCCTTCATTCATTCATTTTATTGTCTATGAGATTTTTATCTTGGTGGATTTCTTTTGGTGTGTTATTCAACTTTGTTAGTAGATGAAGGCTCACTTGATGATTACTACAATTTTCCATTTTACTTGAAATTAGATACATGTCCAATTAGATTTTTTTTGCTTGCATGTAATTGGACAAATCAATAAATCGTCAAAGTTAGTAATTCGAGATGCAATAATTTTTTCTATGCTAATTAAGTTGATATTTAACTTGGTTGAACCAATGAATTTAACTTGTTTTGTTTGTGCTAAATTGACTAGTTTGAAAAGACAAAGTCTACATTAATGAATGTTGAGTTGGATAAGTTGATGAGTTGTTTGGTATGAAAGTGCAAGCTTGACATTATAAGCATATTGAAGTGGTGAGTTGGCAAGTTACTTGATTTGAAAAGGCAAATATATTTTTTATGTTTGTTGGTTGTAGGGGATGACACTAGCATGGCACGTTGAACTTGGCCAGCTTATAAGTTCTTTATTTTGAAAGTAAATTTTTTATGTTAAATACATGAATTAATAAGTGTGATCTAAAAAGGAAATACCAATAACAATAACACAGTAAGTTGGGTAAGTTGGTAAGTTATCTTGTTTGAAAAAGGAAGTTTGATAGCACCGTCTCTATGAAATAGGTGAGTAAGTTGACTGGTTTTTTTTTTTTTTTTTAATGTTAAATACGACACACATTAAGATGGGTAAGAATGTAAGTTGTTTGGATTAGGAAGTATTCTCAAAATAGGGGCCAATAACACATTGAGCAAATATATAAGTTGTTTGGTTTGAAAGGAAAAATTGAGAGTATTGACACATAAATTTAGTTTAATTGCTTAATTATTTGGTTTGAAAGGGTAAGCTAATACTATTGACGCATTGACCTCACCTAGTCAGTAAGTTGAATAGTCTAGAAAGACAAGGCTAATAGCAAACATACATTGAATTGGTTGAGTCGAGAAGTAGTTTAAATTGAAAAGACAAGGTCTAACAATTTATTTAGCAACAACTTCCAAATAGTCAATAATTCATTGGTCGCATTAATGGATGAGTCGGACAAGAAAGTTAGTTTGAAAAGATAGAAAAAATAACTATTCAAATTACAACAAAAAGTTAGTTTGAAAAGATAGAAAAAATAACTATTCAAATTACAACAAAAAAATGTGTGGATAATATTTATAGACCATACCATTTACACCTTTAAATATTACATGTCTCTAATATCCTCTGTTATTAAAAGAGTTCCACTTGAGATTGGATTTGTATTTAAATTTATCAATGATTTATAATTTAATATATAGGAATGAAGATAATTTTGATGGATTTAGAAGAATAAATTCTATTTTAATTTTTCAAGCTTGTGTTATCTTATGCAAATAGCTCCTTGTATTGTCACAAAAAGTAAATTACACAAAGGTTGCATTTACTTTGTCTACCTTGCAATAAGTGACAAATAAGTATTAAACAATCCATGACAAGCCACTAATACATATATTTTTATACTATAAGATAGTTGCAACTATGATTAATACTTCAGGCTTTTCTCATTCCTTGCATGACTCGTGTTATTATGTCATTTTCATAATCTTAATGAAATAGCTAACATGTGGTTCACTAATATTTCTAGGAAACTATAATCAGACGGATCTTCCTACAGAGATATATTCATTCATGAGTATCCCTCCGTCAAATCACTTATTCTCTTTCTTTATTTTAATTATTGAATCTCCTGCCACTTTGATAGATCTATTCCACTAGCTATGTATTAAACTTAAGTGACATCATTTTGCTATCAAATCTACAACACAATTATCTTCCTAATATATGTGGGAGACGGTATAACTACCAATTTCCTCCATCAATTTGTTACCTATATTTATCTAATTAGACAACTTTCATTTAAGGGATTCTCTGTAACCAATTGCTTGTACACATATGTATGTGTCTCCCTTAATCTCAAGCACCGCAATATTTTTAGTTCCTGGATACTAACACATCCGTTAGATGCAAATAACTTTTTCATCTGACTAATAGTATGCAAAAAAAATTTGCTTATATACAAATTTGTAATGTTCACACATTTATCTATGATTTTAAAATATGAAAAAAAAACTAATTATCTTTATTTCGATTGGTTGGGAGTAAAAATAGTAAGGAGTAAAATTAATTTTCATTGCATATAAATATAGAATTTTCAAACACTTTACAAATACATTGATTTATAATAACTTTATCAATGCATTAATTACTACTTTATATTTTCCACATTTGTGACAAGTGGATTAACTTTTTAAAAAACAATCATTTTTATCTTCCCCTCACAAATGAATGTCTAATCAATATTAATTATCACTATCTATTTTTCTTACCTAGTTCAAATATTGATATTTTAATCAAATATAGAATTAAATGTTATATCTTTGTATTTGAATTTCTAGTTTTTTAAAAACTTTGATTTTTTAATAAAATACTTAAATTATTACTATTATTTTACTTTTATAAAAATAAATTAAACAATATAATAGTGTTTGTAATATGTATAATTGATAAGTGTTACAATTTAAAAATTATATCATTTATTAATCCATGCCTTTTTTAAGCAAGGAACTATTGTTTTGTTCCCCCCCCCCCCCCCCCCCCCCCAATTAATTCTTATGAAAAAAGTACAAAGTTACAAGCTAATGTTTTGGTACATATATTTTTAAAATCAATTATACCAATCAAATTTCTGATTTCTCATTCATTAGTGACCAATTTCCTGGATATTTACTATTTTATTTGAATTGAAAAAAGAAAGAAATAAACAAGTGATAAGAATGAATTTAATAACACTTACACCTATCAATACTGTTGTGCACAGTTATTTCTACTTCCCTACCAGAATTCTAGAACACGTGTCATGCCTTGTTATTTCATTGTTTGTTTAATAGTCAAGAGCAACAAACTCTCTTGAAACCCACGTGATTAAAAGATGTCAACTGGAAGGCATCGGGTAGCTGGATGACCAGCGAATTTGTTAAATGAAGAGAAATAGGGTGCATAAGCTCATTTAAAGTAATTTTATTGGCAGCAATAAATCACTGTTATTATTTGTCTTAATTTACAGTAAACGATGTGGATGGGACTGCAAGAGTACGTATTGAACTTGATGTAAAGTAGAAGCAACTTGTTTAAAGATCATGTTTCCAACTTCTAAAATCACAAAACCAAAAAAAGATAGATAGATAAAAAATTAACGTCCACGAGGCTAAAAATAGCCTATGGGACAACAAGACAACTCAAGCAGACTTAAGTAGCATTGTTCGCTTCTTGTGCAGGATGATGATGAGTCCACCCAATTACTCAATGTACTCTTCATTGAATAAGTTATGCCAAGAACCGTCACATATTGTATCCACAAATTTATCTCTGCTACTCTTCTAGGCCTCACATTCTAAAATAAAGTGTTGTTCAATTTCCACTTTCCTAGAATTGCAGATGCTGCAAATTCTCTCTTCCCAAGCCTCCTTTGGCCTCTTCCAATGCTCGATCTCACAATGAAGTTGGTGAGAGTTGGTTCTCAGCTAAGCAATAAGAATTTATACCTCTAAGAAATGTTGGCTCCTATGTATGCTTTTTGGAGTTGATCACAAGTGGGGTTGAACTCATTTATATAATATAGTTTCTTCCTCCCGATTTCGCTTCCTCAATTTCTCTTGTAGAATTTCTCCATAACAAAGACCTTTATTTCTTTATTATTTGTGGGGCACATATTGAATTGAATATTCCATTTACTCATCCATTTGATGTTTTATTGCATCCATGTCCTTTTTCACTTACATAGTGTGTCACTAAAGACAACTTTAGGCCATCTATCCTCTTCCATTTTTTCGATTCTTTTTAAATAGCTTAGAAGGCGAACCATAGCAAGTGCCTCGATAGGAGCAGCCCCCATTTCACTTAGCATGATATCGTATGGAATAGTGCTTTTGATTTTAAACTTGCTTGTGATCAAGCGCTTTTGCATTCCTTGGATTTGTTTCCATTGTGCTGTAGTAGTGTTACTAGCCCAAAATTCACACCCGTAAAGAACAACTGGCAGCACAAGAAGACCGAACAAGGTTTGAATAGTTTTCCAATCCCACAACTCCGCTTCACGGCACCTATTCTGAAGAGCATAAAAAGCCTTCCACCCACCTAATATCCTTTTATACCTGCAGCTAGACCAGCTTAGTTTTTTGTTGAAATCGATGCCAAGGTATTTATACTCCACAACTTCTTCAAGAACACTTCCATTGTAATAAAATTCATGTTGATGTTGTTTTTTATTATTAGAGAAAATCATAACCTTAGTCTTGTTGATATTGACCTGCATCCCCACCATTCCACAAAAGCGCTCAAGAGAAGATAGATGATCTTGCAAACCTCAAGCAGATTTGGCAATTAAAATGAGATTGTCTGCATATAAGAGCAACTTTATAACAAATTCACCTAGCTGAATGCCTTCACCCTTTTGCATGTTTAATCACTCTTCCAATTTGTCAATATATAAACTAAACAAAGTAGGAGATAAAGGGCAGCCCTGTTTGACCCCGATATCGCTCTTAAAACATTCTGAAATGCCCTCTGAAGTTATGATTTTGACTTTCACCTCTTCGTACATCCTATGAACAACAACTTTGAGATGCACAGGAATCCCCAATTCTTCCATCTTGAACCCAAGCTTGTCTCTCGAGACGGTGTCAAAAGCCTTTTTAAAGTCAACAAAGCAACAAAAAACCTCTTCTTTTTTGTCCCACTCTTTTTCAATAATGTGTCTCAAAGCGACGCAGTGATCCACTATCGAGTGCTTTGGCCTAAAACTAGCTTTCCCTTTAGCACGTTTATGATTTTCTTTTGCCCATTTGCCGATCCTAGTTTCTATCATGCTGCCAAAAAGTTTAGCAAAGAGGGGATTGATCATTATAGTCCTGTAGTTGGAGGGATTGTTTACATCACCACTTTTAAAAAGTGTTATTGCATGGTTGATTGTCCAATCTTTCGGAAACCCTTCTTGGCAGATTTTGTTGAAAATTTTAGTGATGTGCGGTGCAAGATTTTTCATACCCCACTTCAGATATTCTGCTTGGAGCGCAACAAGGTCTTTTGCTTTACCTCCACCTAACTTCTTAATCCCTATCTCTATCTCTTGCACAGTGAAAAGATTTGTATCATCGTTGACCAAAGGTGGATGTCCCACTCCACCCTCTTGTTCATAAAGTTTCTTAGCATATTCAAACCATTGGGTGGCGGTAATATTATTTTCAGTTTGCTTTCTCCTTGGTTGGAGTTCTTTCCAAAAACGTTTGGGGTTATTTCTGCCTAAGAAAATTAGTTCCTCTCTCCTTGTGAACATAAAATCAGTTTTTTTCTTCTTTAGGATCTGTTTGTCGCCCTTAATGTCAAGGTTAGTTTTATTTGACTCCCTTAGGTTTTTCCTAGCCCTCTTGCATTCCTTATCAAACCAAGCATTGGTTGGAAAACAATTAGTTTCAGATTTTATATTTTTTGCTCTCTTGCATTTTGAAAGAGTCTCATGAATCAGATTTGATAAATCATGACTATTAATACCATGTTTATACATAGGATGTCCCATACAAAGTTCCTCAAGAGTAGCTCTGAAAGTGTTACTGTTTTCTAAAGTTTACAAAATTTTGCCTTGAGAAGGGGGGTATTGAGGGCCTTAGACTTTTGCCCCAATCCGCCTATCCTTTGCCTAATACAAATTTATGTACAATGGTCTATGATCTGATTTGAGATCCCAAATGTGCTCTCCAATTTCAACTTCTTCAATATTTTCATACAAATTTTGCAAACAAATTACATAATCTACCACACTTGCCCCGTTGTATGTGTTGCAAGTGAAATTGCCCGACTTAGCCCATCTAGCCAAACCATTACAAATTATGAGATCAAACGTGTCACATAGAGTGATCAATTCTTCTCCAAAATGATTGCAGCCTTTAGCATCTTCGGATATTCTTTCCCATTGATGATTTCTTTCTTCTGTGAGCCAAATAGGGTTATCATTTACTTTGGAGCTAAAAATACTTGCTTGCCAATTTGTTGTCCTAGCATTGAAATCTCCAATAAGAAGAACATCCCCACACTATGAAAAAATAGCAACATCTTTCTTTAACGCAGCATAGGGGTCATTATGATCTAAGCCACACTTTTTATAAGTTTTAGATACTTGTGGAGCAAAGTAACAGGCTGCAATCCTGAGAAGAGTGTTATTTTCCATGATTTTGAGCCATATAAATTGTTTATTAGTATCGGTCTTTTCCAACTGAATGGCACGAACTTCTCTTTCTTTTACTAGAACATTATACCTCCATGACCTTTACCATTTCCCGCTGCCTCATTCCACTTCGCCATCTTCTAGTAGCCTTCAAACAATGGGGTCTTACATCCCTCGTGCTCGTGTGTCTCTATGAGACAAATAATGTCTTTGTCTTTCGCGATAGGTCCTAACCTAGGCTCACGTCTCCACGGATAACCTCTGCAATTCCAAAAAACTAAACTTAAGGACGTCTGGGTTAAGCTTGATTTCTTTTTTTTTTTATGTGAAAGACTCGAAGTTGAGTTATTATCGTTATTATTAAAGTAAAAGTAATTGTCGGGCCTTATGGTGTAATTTGGCTAGGTTGGTTTAGTTGTTTTATAAATGTTGTGTCCTTTTATTTTAAAAGGAAGGGATCCCATATTTAGAACCCTGGCATTTTAACTAAAAAATTGTATCCCATAAACTTTCAAATACTAATACTCTAAGATTGACAGTGTTAATGTTAACGGCACAGAGTGTACGGCCTGCAGTGCACATGTTTAAAACACCCCTCAACCCTTTTGTAATTATATACAAAATTTATTTAACAAACGAGAATAAGATGCCAACCTCATGATTCAAGTTCCGCTACATTTTTTTCCTAACATTGAAAATGCCAGTTATTTTTGAATGATGAAAAACTTTTTTAAATTTTGAACTTTTTACGGGTGCATTACATATAATATAAATATAATAATAATAGTAACATAGTTGAAACATTTATTTTTTCCACTTCATAAAAATAATAATTAATTTTATTTTATTAAAGAAAGATAATTATATAGATTTTTTTAATTTTAGATTTCTAATATTTAAGTTTTATTTTTATGTAACTAGAGAGAACATAATTGATGAGAAAAAAAATATCTTTTTAAAATAATTTATTTTCATTTTGATTACTAAAGTTTTCATATAATTAAGTTATTTATTTAAGTTATAAAAATAATATTAAATTATAATAAAATATGATAAATATAGAAATATAATATTTCTAATTTTCTTTATGAGTCTTATAGTTGGACATGTTTTAGTTTGAAAAAAATAAAATTTAGATGTCATTTTAGTTTTTGATATGAATTTACTTGTAAAATATTAAATTCAGCTACACGTATAATTCAAATAACTATACAATATTTGTAAGCAAAGTTATTTAGCCATTATAGGTCCGAATGATTCTATGAGGGACTAATGATCCAAAGGTAATTGCTTATAAATTTTTTACTTTACAACAACGAATGAAGAAAGATATCCATGCATCGCTTGCAACAATTGTGTTAAGCCTATGCTAAGTCACTATCATCTTGAAATCTTCGACTACTCGACTTCTACCACATAGACATTTCAAGATGATTTCCTTCATATCACAGACTAACAATTGCAACCCCCACTATGACCCCAAAAGGCAGGGACTTCTGCTCGCAAAGAGCTCTTGTTGTTATTATTATTATTATTATTATTTAAATAATTTAGCATTTAGTTTAAACATATTTAAAGTTTAAATGTATATTTTAATATTAAATTGATAATTATATTTTATATTTAAAAAATATAGTAAAGGAAATAACCACAAAAAAAAAAGGTTCAATTCTAAAAGATATATAAATTATTATTAAGTTTTTATAAACTATGTATTAAAATTAACTATTTATATTCTATTTCTTATTTATTACATTATATTTTTTCATTAACATCAAATTTATATATATTACATCTATTTATTAGTTACAAATATACATATTAAATTATATAGATATTATTTCATAATTAAAAATTACTTTATTTTATTGAAAACTATGAGCCATCCTATTAGATCACAAGTGCATTTCTAGGCAAAAATTAATGCATTCACAATGCTAATTTAGAAATATTTAACCTTATTCTCACTCACCTACACCTCTACAACCATTATGCATTAGGTAGGAACTACGACGCATTGCGTCTCTTGTTCACTTTGCATAGTTTCAATCTTATGACCAATCCTTTGAATTTGACTTCATTATTTATAGTTAATCACATTTGTTTAGAAGTGACCCAAACATATCTATGTCTCCAATCTCAAACTATACATAAATAGCACCTACCAGGCTAGGGTTGTCCTTAGCGACCCCATCAAACATTGATTTCCACCATTGTAATTTTGGACACTTCCAAACCACGACCTTTCTATCCATCATTATAATACTTGGAATCACCAAAATTTTGCAAAGGACTTTCCACTTTTTTTAATCCACTCATCTCAATTAGAAAACTTAGGATTTGACATGATAATTAGCCACTTGCCATAATTTTGTTTCTAATTTTCACCTCCAATTTTTTTGTTAACATCTCCTTCTCTTTCAATGTCCTTTTATTATGTTATTTTTGTATATTTCATATTAACATTTGAAGGATTTAAGCAATACAAATCCACAAAACCTGAAGAACACCTGCATGCAAGAACCTGTCACAGAGAAGCAAAGACAAAGAGAAGGTAATGGTTTGGCTTTGAAAATATGAAAAGATTGTATTTCTAGAATAATGAATTATTACAAAGAGATCAATCCTTATAAAAGAGATCGAAGAAACCCTAAGAGGTTCAAAAAATATTTAATAATTAATATTTAATTATTAAATGGAAATACATGTGCATAAAGTGAAATCTTAATAAAGGAGTAAAGAGAATTTAATAAATTCAATTCAATTAATCCTTTACTCTAACACCCCCCCTTAAGATGAGCAACAGTGAAGCTACAAACAATGCAAAAGAAGAAAGAACACTACAATGTTGAAAGCATAAATGGGTGCCAACAACATGGCCTGATGAGGTACCTAGCACAACCAAATCTCTTAAAAATTGAGAAATAGGGAAAACCACATTGGAAAAACCCGACTCCAAAAAGAGATAGAAGAAGTGAAAAAAGCTATAAAAGAAGGAAGGAAGGAACAACTCATCATTGAAACCCCCCAAGGACAACTTCCTTCACCCAAAACATAGAACGCAACTAAAGATACCATAGGGGTGCAAAAGGTTTAGTGAAGATTTATGCAACCTGCTTAGTAGTGGGAATGTACTCCAAGCTAATAGAGCCATCCTGATGAAGTGCATGTAAACCTCAATGTGCTTGGTTCTCTGATGCTCAACTGGGTTATAGGAAATGTGTATAGCACTATGATTGTCACACCAAAGAAAGGTGGAACTATTAGGAGGAAATCCAAACTTTGTCATCAACTGTTGAAGCCATAAAACCTCCTAACTAGCTAGCACAACTGCCCTATACTTTGGCTCTATAGATGATAGTGTGTGAGCATGTTGCTTCTTGCAAGACCATGTGGTGGGACCAAAACCAAGACAAAAAGAAAATCCAGAAGTAGACTTGTGATCATCAATATCACCAGCCCAATTTGAGTCCGTATAAAAAATAATGTGAGGATCCCCTAATGTATACTAAATGTCATAACATGTAGTACCCCGAATGTAACTTAAGATATGTTTGGAATCTTGTCAATGACTCTCATGTGGATCATGTGAGAATCTAGAGACAAGTCCAACCGCAAAGCATATATCAGGACATGTGTGTGTTTGGTACAACAAACTACCCACAAGTTGTATGTATAAAGTGGAATCCACTATAGGAGTAGTGCAAGTGGTAGATAAAACAAAACCTGACTGAAAAGGTGTGGGAGCAGGCTTAAATCAAGCATGTTGAATCTCTAAATCATATCAAGAGCGTACTTCTTCTAGAGTATGGTTATCTCATTCAAAGACTAAACAACATATAGGCCCAAAAAATAGTGTAGAAGTCCAAGGTTTATCATCTCAAACTTCTCTCTCAAAGCTCATTGAACTCTAAATCATAGAGGATGAGCTACATATAATGATGAGATCATCTACATGTAGCATAATTATCAATAAGTTAGTCCCATGACGTTGAATGTACATTGTAGGATCATAATGACACCGAGTGAACTGTGAAGCAAGCAAGAAGGAATCTATCTTCTCATACCAAGCCCAAGGGTCTTGTTCGAGACCATATAAAGACCTCTAAAACCTACATACCAATGAAGAGTCCTACATAAAACTATGAGGTTGCTCCGTATAGATCTCCTCATGTATGTCTTAATGCAAAAATGCATTCTTCACATCCATCTTAAATATTGTCCACCCCTAAGAAGTTGCAAGAGAGAGTACAAGGCAAATAGAATTCATCTTGGCAACATGAGCAAAGGTCTTGAATTAATCAATACCCTCAACCTTCAAAAATCCCTTTGCAACAAGATGTGCCTTGTACCTACCAATAGAACCATCTACAATATACTTGGCACGATACATCCATTGGCACTGAACCAACTTTCTTCCTTTTGGAAGAGGAAAAAGATCCCACGTGTGGTTCTTCATCAAAGAAGAGTACTCCTCATCTATAGCCCTATCCCACTATAAGTGTCATATTGCCTGTAAAAAACTCTATGTATCATCTAAAATGGCATGACTCAATAGTTTAGTACCATATGTTTGAGCACAAATACGACAAGAATCTGAAGGATCTCCCGCCATAGGTCATGTTACATCAACAATATCATGAGCCCACCCGAGCACTTGTTGAACATCTAGTGAAGGTGGTGAAAGGGGATCAGCATCAAGATCTTCCTCAAAGGATACATAATCCTGTAGATGAGAAGAGGAAGTACTAGGTAGTGAGGGAGAAGCTAGTGATGGGGGCCCCATCTAAGGTTAACACTTATCAGACTAGACATCTCGTTGAAACAACACCTCTCTAGAATTAGGATCAAACAACCTACACGCCTTCACATCCTTACAGTATCCAACAAAAATAAGTGGTCGACTCTTCCTCTCCATGGCTTTCCTCCAAGCATCTGGAATAAATGCCCAAGCCTCCTACCAAAAATACAGAATGTAGAAACATTGGGCTTGAGATGAGCCCAAGCCTCCTTAGGAGTCAAGTGTCACAATGCCTTGTGATGCATCTGATTCTAAATATAGTTGCCATAATTGATAGCCTCAACCCAATGTGAAGAACTCATAGCTCAAGACTATATCATACAATTGGCCATCTCCTGTAATGTCCTATTCTTTCTCTCTACAACCCCATTCTATTGAGGGGTATGGGGAACTGTGAACTAATGTTGTAAACCATGCTCAGTGAAAAACTCTTTGAAAGATTGATTCACATATTCCCTACCATTGTCAGTGTGTATACGCCTAACAAAAAATCAGACTACTTGTTAGACTTGTACTTTAAAAAGTACACTCATGTACATCTAGAAAAGTCGTTGATAAAGGTAAGCACATATTGAACACCTAAAAAGGATGGAGTGGGGAATGACTTAATATCACTATGTATCAACTCCAATGGTGCTTTAGCACATGTGGATCTACCTACTAGAAATGGATCTTTGTGATGCTTGCCAAGTGCACAACCTTGACAAACACTATCAATACAACAAGTCTGAGGTAGCCCAATAACTAGCTCCTATGTACTAATCTATTGTAGATATCTATAGTTGACATGGCCAAAATGATCATGCCAAAGCTTGCTCACTATTTCTACATGAGAAATAAGAGAAACACTAAGAATTGGAGCTCTCAAAGTCATCAAACTCATATAAATGAGACTGAAGATCAACACTCCCAATAGCAACAACCAAGTTAGGATCATGGAGATCTCAAATAACAACATCATGTGGTGAGAACTCGACTATCTTACCAGAGCCAAAATGAAAAATCTAAAAGATAGAAAGGAGGTTGATAGAATTGGTTGGAACCAATAGAACATCCTGTAGGGAACCACCCTCGAAAGAGATAGTACCTGAACCTAAAACTAAAAGTTGTGCAGAGTCACCAACTGCAATCTATATAATAACACTTTGAGAAATTGAGGTAACCAAATCATGTAAATGTGTTGTATGGTGGGAAGCACTTGAATCAAGAATCCAAGTAGCTGATGAAGACAATGCTCATGCAAAAAGAGCATGTACTTTCCCTGGAGGAAGAGGTGGTGGCTTTAGAGAAGCAATAATATGATGTTGCACGACCTCCTTTAAAGCCTTGACATGTTTCCAACACCTGGAAAATGGATGTCCTTCCTTGCCACAAAAACTGCAAGAATCACCTATAAACTTCTTAGTCGAAGGAAGACTCACCAAACTTAGAAGGTTTACCCTTCGGAGTGGATTTTTGAGCATATGATTTAGGAGAAGGCTTGGAGGAAATCTCACCACCTTTTGTACTTCAGTTTTTTCTTTGGCTTCTCTGTAGGTTTCTAAGCAACCAATGCCTGATTCTTTGGTCCTGTGAGAGAGTCCAATTATGAAATCTTGGCTTGCTCTCTAGTCAACCGATCACATAATACCTTGAAAGTGGGCATGGTAAATCTAGGACCCAAAGCTTCCATAGTGGAATGGCAGGTAGAAGAGAAAATATGAAAGTTTACTCGAAGCTTTGACAATATTAGATAAATACACTCCTTATCAGTCTTCACTTTCCCACAACCTTGTAGTAAAGATATTTGTTGTTTAAACCTCATCAAAAGTCCTCAATAGAGGGAAATGCACTTGGTACAAGTGACGAAAGCTCTGCCTCAATCTAAAGTGCCCTGAACTCATTGATGGTACTAAACAAATCCTTGAACTTGGCCCACATTTCTTGAGGGGAATTCAACCCATCAAGATGAAATTGTAAGTTGTCTGAAACATTCAAATAAATAAAATCCATGGCCTCATCCATCTTATTCATGTGTTGCATTAGCTCAAAAGACCTCTATAAAATTGGTTGTACTTCACACTACTACATTTGGGCTTGAATTGTGATAACAGATGATCATAATTGTAATGTTTATTGCTCGCAATTGTGATGTCTACCCATCACCCAAGCAACAAAACCATAAATTGGCTCCCGTCGGATGATAGTCAAACTCCTGCTATCACAAATTGTGACGGCAAAGGTATCCATAATAATAGCAATGGATGACACTATTGTAACTTGAAAGTAGGAAGGGACAAGAGTTCAAGTTTACAATGTCACAATTACGACAGTCAGCCATCATAATGATGATGTCTTAAGCTTATATTACATCATCTCAATTATAATGTCTATGTGACAGTTGACATTTATCCATCAGGACTAGTCATCATAGTTGTGACATTGTTGTAATAGTTGTGTTGTGCAAGTAATGGCTACATGTTGGAACAGGTCATCACCAGGTAAATTATTAAATAAAATTATTGTTTTTAATGCCTAGGTTGCTTCTACTATTAGAGAGGCTTCAAGCTCTGGTTGTCATCTGCAAATAGAAGTAAAGTAGGTGAAGAGATCTGAGAATGACATGGACCTATGTCTTAGAGTTCTCTTTCCAAAAGGGGCTAGGTGGCATGGACAAATGTGACATTGAAAGGACACCTTCAATGAAAAGAAACGTGGTTACAGAAGTGGGTCAGCATGATCTAAGTGAGTCATTTGTGGTCTATAAGTAGCCTTCCAATCAATTTGGAATAGAGTCTAGTTTGGGAGCAAATTGTTTGTGTGAAGTTGCAAATGATTAGACTTGCAAAAGGTTTGGGAGATATTCCAGGTATGCAAGGCATGATGGAGTCTTACCAAAGTTTTTCCTCAATAAAAAATGTTGTTGATTCAACTACTCATGACAATCCTTTTCCAGACACAACATTAGGGTCCCCACATGAAATAGAAATATCATAGGGATTCAAAATGGCGAAGACTTATACAATAGCAAGAAAGCCTATAGAGTGTTGATAAATGGATAACCTTGTGAATAGAGATAAGGAAGCTACATATTTTCACAATGCTCTTCTCTCATTCACTCTAGTAAATCAGATGTTGAAGTTTATAAATTACTCACCATCAGATGCACAATGGGCTTATCTTTCCTTAGACTCTAGTGATCACTCAAAAAAATCCATCAAATGTTGGGGGAAGGGATATCCATTAGATATTGATTATTTAGATTCATAGACCTCTACAGGTGGAATATTATTTGATAGAACTATCACAAACTCCCTATATTCAGACTCCAACTTTGTTTACAAATAAAGTTCAAGAGCATACTAGATGTTTTTCTATCGAGGAGGAGAATATGGATTATCATACTAAAAAGAATACAACTCAAAAAAGATTTAGCTCATTGACTAAGAAAAACATTCTCAAAACCAAGAATATTCTGACAAACTCGGCAAAACATAATTCACCCATAGCTATTCCTCCAACTAGAAGTTTCTTTAAAAGGATTGTCACCAGCTCCACAGAAAAAAGAACAAATATGTTAAAAAACAAAGCTTTGGCAACCCTAAATTCAATTGTACAAATCTTGGAGGGTAGGCTTCTGTAAAGGAAAATCTAAGTTGCAAAACAAATATGGTTCATCAATCAGAAAGAAGGATTCAAAAACACCCAATGTAAGAGCTGGTAGCATCTTTGCAAGACAGATTTCACAAGGATAGGTTAGAAACCAAGCAATATATTATGCAATGTGAAATCGTTTATTCCATTAGTTCAACAGAAATAGGCAACAACATCAGTTATGACAGGTAAATTCTTGTCAGATTCTAAGAAACTAGTTTGTGTTTTATTTGAAATCATTTTCTCATTTATCTTTGAACTTCATGTGATACTGGTGTCCTGCAACAGTGACTTATCACCATTTTTAGTTTTTTTTACATTGTCACTTCATTTTGTAACTAGAAAAATCATTGTTTTTCTCATTATTTGGTTGTCCTTCCTATCGATACCAACCCTTGCTTTTGTCTTAACTCTCACAATCTGAATGTGTCTTTACAACATTCATATGCTTATAGTTTTAGTTTAACAACTAGTTAAATGGTCTTCAAACCAGGTTTTAGTTTGTGGACAGGATGCAGATTAAGAGTTTAGTATTTTTCTTGTTTGTTACATGCAATGTACTAATGTTTTCCCCTAGTATTTATCATTGATCTACTTTTTCAGGTTAAACATAATAATTTTCTTTGTGGACAACAACTATAAGGAAGATGTCAACTATGAGGAAGTCACTCCAAGGGATAAACACAATCTAGCTTTGATTCACAGTATTGTGAAAAACATTTTACTCTTAATTATTTTGCATTTATATAGTAGCAACCAGTAGATCGGCTTACACAACACCATTATAAATAATGAAACTCATCCTCTAATTATTCTTATAAGCAAAAGTAATGTAAATGCATTGAAAGGAACCTGGTAAGAGATTGTTGTTGTCCAACTCTTCCTTGGTTTGATTTCCCATAATTCTTTCTTCTCCAACTGCCAACACCAGTGATCTCCTTCCAAGAATTAGGTTTCATATTTAATCCCCCCCCCCAATCTGTTGGGGTGCATAATTGACCCAACTTTGGAGTTCTCAATGAAACTTCAATGCATATAGTATATTAATTTAAGTACTTCACTTTACAATAAAAATTCAACGTCTTTATGTTCAAATATTTTCATCACATTTTATTATTCAAGGAGTAGGGTAGAAATAAAAAGCCAATTCTAAATTAAAATCTAACTGGTATGTGGGCTGCTCAAATATCTGATATTTCCTTGCGAGGAGCTAACCTCCCTTATCTCAATCACACCCCCACCTTGTTGAACTTGTAGCCACTTAGACACTTGCAAAAAATGAACACGAGTCAGTAATTGCATGAGTATGACATAAGCAAAAATGTAAACAACTCATCTACTAGTCATGTAAACAACTCTTTTAAATGTAATTGCGAGAAAAATGAAAAGTCATACATTAAGATTAGATGTTTAAAAGGAATAAGAAACCTTCTTTATAGAAAAAATGTTAGTACTTGATCTAGAATGAAAATGCCAATAGTAGTCTTGCCAATCTTCCATAGCTTTTTCCAATAAAGTAAACATGTATGTACTTGATACATACATTGTTTTTTTGTCAAAATTAGTGGCTTCTGAGGTGAAGCTAATTAATTATTTTCTAGCATTCTAGTCAACTACTAGTTGAGGACTTTTACATTGCTGTAAAATTATGAATGTGATAATACCAACATTTTTATGAGAAAACCTATATCAAATGACTAGTTTGGAAAAATATAATGTCAAATGAAACATTTTCATCATACAATCCTTGTTGCTACTCTGGACTTCAATGTAGATACAAAAATTTAAGTTGAACATTTCATAGAAGAACTTAAAAACTTCTTCCATCAAAAAATAAGGTTTTGAATAATTGTTTCCATCATATTTACAACACCCATATTTGTTATTGATATATAGAATCATCTCTCTTAATACTTATAGCCCAGTACAAAAGCAACTCTCTATGCATATCTAAAAATCGTTAGCCTCACATAATATCATCCCAACAGAGCCATTAACAAGAAGCCTTTTACCAACCTCACACTAACTTGATCTTTCTACAGTAGAGCACCTTTAAAGATAGTTTATTTGGTTTATGATATTCTAACCTCTCACAAAAAATGGATCAAACCATTCCACATGTAAATAATTCTCTTATATGTCTTGAAATCCATCCAATCAATAATACAAATTGATACTATGATGTCTGAATTTTACAATAATAGACAGTTCCAAGAACACCATTGAGTAAAAAAACATATGAAATTGGCATTACAATATAGTGAACATACATAAGAGTGTCATGTAAGAAACTACCACATTAGTGTGACTACTTCTGGAAAATATTTTGCAAAGATTGAGATGGAAAAAGTAATGATTATATTATAATAAAAGATAGGATTATATCCACAATCAACTCAATATCCTTCAATTAGACCAAAAAAATGAGCACATATAAAGTGGGAGAATGCCTTACTTGAGAAACTATTACTTCATGCTTACACAAAAGCACATTAGCTTGTAGAAAATAACATGAAGATAGATGACTTGAGGATAAAATATAAAAGAATAAAAAACCAATGGATATACATAAAGCCATTACTTTTTAAATGCACATCTACTTTCAAAAAAATACCAAAACTCATAATGCACACAAGACAAGGCTAGATCATGACTAAATTTAGATAAGATTAGGATAGAAGGGATACATCTATTTCTTTGCTACATAAAAACTGCTCTAGGAAGGGCTCACAGAAAGCATAGGGACCAATCCAACCATTTTACCATCTCTTCCAGGTCATTGTTTCCTTACTAGCAATAATTTAGATATATAAAAGGTTAGCCTGTAAAATAGGTTGGTCTAAAGATCCAATGCATTATTTTTTATTAAATATCTTTATTGACATAGAACCAACCATCTACTTCATATTCTATTTCAACTTCCTCTGTAGCTGTTAAGTTCAGTTGCAAGTGCAACATCAACCAACAAAGAGTTAAAACAAAGCTTTATCACGTGTATCCATTTCAAAATAGGAACCCATAACACTATCAAATCTTTAAAGACAAATAAAGATAAATCACAAAGGAGTCTAACTAGTGATCTTGGGATGATGAAATTGTTAAAAGGTTACTTAGTCTTCTTTGTCTAGGTACAAACTTATCCTCCTTGTCAATGGAAAAAAATATGCCTATTTCAACTTGGAATATAAAGAAAACAATGTTTTTAAATGAAATGTATGATAAAATATTCATATTCATGTGGATACATATAACAAAATATAACAAAAAAAGGTTCCAAACCTGCAAAAGTGGCATCATTTTGCCATCTTTTGGTGCACGTCATTTTTGGTCGCATCCAAAATAAGATTTTGCCACTCTAAATCAAGAATGCATGTGCAAGTGCATTCTATATGCATGGACAATAGGTGGAGCTAAAAACATGCACCATGTTTACATTCATTTAATAGGTCTATTAAGTTTTTAAAATTATAGACCATCCTAAACACTAGAAATCTAGCTGCTATGGCCGAGAGAATGTCCTCAGCAAGCCAACACATAGAAAGTCTTGATTTGCTTGCATGTTGAGGAAATTACCCTTGCCTATAAGAGTCAAAGTTACAATGTGTGTGATGGTTTATAACTTAAAATAACTAATTAAATACCTCTAATAAAAATGTAAACTTGTTACATTTTTTAGCTCCACTTGATGTCGTATGTATAAGAATTGAGATTGCATATTGAACTATGGCCTCCTTCTATATTGCCTAGAACTAGGAGATTCACACAGTTAGTTTTCATGCAATCATAGGTTAATGTTGAGCTTCACTTGGTTTCGAGAATAGTTTAATATTCTCTGCTAATCAGGGCAAACCACATGAAGGTGGAAGCTCATCCCCCCCCCCCCCCCCCCAAAGCATCTACATTCCCTGTTAACATCTAAAATCTTTAAGAAAGGATCAATCTTTAAAGTACCTAGAAGTTGGAATACTCTCAGAAGAAGTCCATCTTCATTGCTCACAAAAAATTCATCATAATTCTTTAGTGTTCCTACACATCTAACACAGGTACACCCAGGAATTTCCTCATCACCTCCTCCATAAAATGAATCCAATATTACAAAACGCCCCCCAAGCAATAATATTTCAAGTGAAATAAACACATGAAAAATGAGAGAGAAAAAAGAGGAATCTACTTATGGAATATTTATGTAGCTAGATAAATTTTTCTGTTGTGCCAAGATGTAATAAGCACCTTAAAAAGAATCAATATGTATATATACATACATACATAGAAATACACGCGTATGTGTATGTGTATGTGTATGTATGTATATACACACACATATATATACATATACTTATGTATATGTATATATATATGTATATACATACATACATCACAAGGGTACAACAATGAAATGCAGAAATCACAAGGGCACAACAACAAAATGTAGTAATCACAAGGGCATGACAATGAAATCCTAAATCTCCATTGATCTCCACCAATGTTCAGAGCTCTCCACCCTCATTTGGAGCTCTCCACCCTCTTTCGTGTGCAGCTCTCCACAATTGATCAAAAACAAATAGGGAATGATTAATTTCGTTTTTTCTTCTTCTTTTGTTTATAATCCATAATCCACAATCCACAAGATCTTTTTGTATACATACATACATACATACATAGACACACACACACACACACACACACACACACACACACACACACACACACACACACATATGTGTGTGTGTATGTATGTATATATATACATATAAATACATACATATATACATATACATACATACATGCATATACATGTACATTTACATACATACATACATATCTTCATTTTGATTTGCTCAAGGCAAGTCCGTCAATGCCATAGACTCTCTCTGGTGCCTTAAATTTTGATCAAACTTCTGAATATCTGCCTCTACCATATCTAAAATCAACTTCACATTGTCTTGTAACTCTAGCATAGGTGTTTGATCCTTGATATCTTTCATTTCAACATTCAAGTTTTCAAGATTAGTCCACATCCTCACTTGCGGACCTCTCATGTTAAGCACTTTATGTATTATTTCAACACCATGATCTTGCTTTTGAGCTAACAATTCTTCAGATGCATTTCCTTGTAAATATTAATTTTGTTTAACAATTGTAAACTCTTAGAAAGTGTATTTTTGTTTTCTATTAGCATTGACAAGCTTCCCTTGAAAAAAATCAAAATGAAGATATAAATGTATGTATCTACACACTCACACACAGTGGTAGAGAACTAATTATCTTAGTTGTTGATGAGAACCAATAGACATGATTGTCTAGCTTAGGGACATAAAGAGAAGATATGGGTGCAATGAAGGAAATGTCATAATTTGTGTTTCATTTATGCCTCTTCATTTTGATTTTGTTCAAGGGAAGCCCATCAATCTAATAGAAAATAACAATGCACTTTCTAAGAGTTTACATTTGTTCAAGAAAATTAATGTTTTACAAGAAAATGCACCTGAAGAACTGTTAGCTCAGAAGCAAGAATATGGTGTTGAAATAGTACAAAAAGTGTTGGACATGAGAGGTCTGCAAGTGAGGGTGTTGACCAATCTTGAAAACTTGAATGTTGAAATGAAAGCTATCGAGGATCAAACACCGATGTTGGAGTTACAACAGAATGTGAAGTTGATTTTAGATATGGTAGAGGGAGATATTCATAGGTTTGAAAAAATAAATTAAGGCATGAGAGAGAGAGATAGAGTCTGTGGCAATATACCTGAAGGAGCGGCTTTAGAAAGAGACTGCACAACAGAAACAACAGCTAGACAACATATAGGATATTATGGGAGCACTGGATAAAATCCATGAAAGTGTTGTGGTAGGTACTATGACATTGGAATCACTTGCAAGTGTTATTGAGAATTTAGAGTCCAAATATTGGGAGGACTACAAGTTGTGCAATTTGTCATGTATTGCATCTACATTTGATTTGCTATTACTTATAAGAGTGTTTCAAGCTTGGGAACCACTTCAACATCCTTTGCATGATTTAGAGGTAATGTCATTGTGGCAGAGGCTTCTATAAGGGAATGAGCCATGTGATTATGGCATTTACATAGAAGTAGAACTTGCTTCTTCAAATCCTTACACTCAACTCTTCACTAAAGTTATTCTTCCAGTAGTGAGAATAGTTGCTACAAATTCCTGGGAGCCAAGGGACCTTAAACCTATGCTACATTTTCTAGAGACATGGGATAAGTTACTACCAGCTTTAGTACTTCATAACATTTTGGATCATACAGTGATGCCCAAATTAACAACATCAGTAGATACTTGGGATCCTCATAGGGAGACTATGTCAATACATGCATGGTTACATCCTTGGATTCTATTTCTGAGCCAATGTATGGAGCCTTTATATCCAACCATTCGTTATTAGTTGGGGAATGCACTTCATGCATGGCATGCAAGTGATGCATCTGCATATGCAATTTTATCACCTTGGAAAATTATATTTGATCATGCTAGTTGGGAACAACTAATTGTTCATTTTATTGTACCTAATCTAATGATAGTTCTATAGGAATTTGGAATCAACCCAACTAATTAGCAACTAGACTAATTTATCTAAGTTATGGCTTATTTCTTTCTAAAATTATCTACTCTATTATGTTTTGTAAAATTTCTTGCAAACTCTACGCATTTTTTCTCGTCTGTATTATTTTTGTACAAATCTTGAGGTAAGTCACTTAGTACAAGTTGAGTGAGTTTTGTTGTTTTATTATTTGGATTCAAGAATATATATGTAGCTGGATCAATTTTTCTATTGTGATAAGATGTAATAAGCACCTTAAAAAGATCTCTCTATATATATACATAGACACACACACATATGCATGTGTGTATCTATATATACACATACATATACATAAAGAGAAGCTTCTCTAATCACCTACCAGGGGAAATATAAAGAGATACATGTTTAGAAGGAAAATAAAAGAACATTTACATAGGTACCTCTTCCC
Source organism: Cupressus sempervirens (assembly GCA_028749045.1). Taxonomy (NCBI): domain Eukaryota; kingdom Viridiplantae; phylum Streptophyta; class Pinopsida; order Cupressales; family Cupressaceae; genus Cupressus; species Cupressus sempervirens. The sequence continues at coordinate 388,426,650 of CM053788.1, read as the reverse complement.
CCCTTGAAGAAAATCGCAGAGCAAGGGCACACAATGAAATACAAAGATTGCAAGGGCATGCCAATGAAATATAGCAATCACAAGGGCAACTGAAATCCTAGATCTCCACCGATCTCCACCAAGTGCATGGTAATGAAATGCAAAGATCACAAGGGCATGACAATGAAATGCAGTGATCATAAGGGCACGAAAATGAAATCCTAGATCTCCACTGATCTCCACCAACGTTTGGAGCTCTCCACCCTTGTTTGGATCTCTCCACCCTCTTTCACACAGAGTTCTCCACTCTCTTTCACGTGCAATTCTCCACCCTCTTTCACGTGCAATTCTCCAAAATTGATCAAAATAATGGAGAATGATTAATATCATATATTATTTTATTTTATTTTTTACAATCATGTCGACATCGTAATTATGATGCCAACATTGGTATAATGATGATGTTGGGTACACTTGTAAAAAAGTATAAAAAACACAAATAAATCACACTGTCGTCACAAATTGTCATCACAATTTGACCCCAAAGGTTGTAGTGTCATCTAAACAAGACCACAAACCCTTTGAATGGAGAATTCATGCCATAGAAGATGTCCATGTATGATGGTCATGTGGGTTTAGAGGAACTAGACAAGAAGAGGTCTTGACCATTGTTTTAGAAAGTGTTTGGTTTTTTTTTGAAAAGTTCTAGTTTACTAATGTAAATAATAGAAATAACAATATAAAACACCCCCCATAATGCAAAAAACTAAACCCCAGCTGCTAGAAGGAATGTGTATACAAGAAAAGACCAAAAAAGCTTCAATTGAGTATCGCTAATACCTGGGAAAAAAATACTTGTGAAATAGCAGAGAATTTGGAAAGTGCTTGAGAAGAGCTTCTGATGTTTTTTTTTTTGGATGGGAAAATAGAGCTAAAATGAGAATGTTATGCCCCCCAGAAGGTAGAAAGCATCATCTAACTTCAAGCGAAAAAACAAGTACAAAAATAGAAAATTTTCCAAAAAACAGCTTCATAAATCTGTCTGTCTCAGAATAAACATTTTGACTATGTAAGATTTGTCAAAAAATAGCTCTATATGCCCAAGATACAACCAAGAAAGCATCAATAGGTCTTTAGGAAAAAATAACTCAAACAATGATGGGTGAATGACCATCAAATTTTGGTTCAACAAATGTTGATGTCATGACCTGTGGCTGTCAGACCTGTTGCATCAATACTTTGTTGATGTCAGTACTATACAGGCATCCTTTGCATTTTTTCCTAAAAATGAATGCATGCAACTTTAATTTGTGCAAACTTTTTAATTTTTCAACGCCACTTTTTTTTAAAAGTGATTAAAAAAATCATACCTACATTGAGATGTGTTCCAAGACCGAATGACCTTGGTATGCAAAACAAAATTGCCTCCCTAGTCAACGTTGTCCATCAACAAATTTAATATGAAAACAGGGATTTTGATGCACTCTAAATCCAATGGTGATGTTCCTTTGGACTCAAAGAGTTCTGATTTTTAAAGACCTATTTTTACAAAAAAATATCAAAAAAATACCAAAATTGATCCAACAAACCCTCTTTCTGCTTTCTTCAAAAACCTAAACAAGCTGCAACAAATCTAACTCTATTACCATGAAGGATTTGAGAAATAAAAATCCACAAAACCCAAAGAATACTTGCATGCAAGAACCCATCATAGAGAAGCAAAGACAAAAAGAAGTCAAGGGTTTGGTTTTTAAAATATGAAAAGATTATATTTCCAAAATAATGAATTATTAAAAAGAGATCAATCCTTCTAAAGGAGATCAAAGAAACCCTAATAGGGAAACCCTAAGAGGTATAAACCATTTAATAATTAATAATTAATTATTTAATGGAAATGCATGTGCATAAGGTGAAATCTTAAGAAGGGAGTAAAGGTAATTTACTAAATTAAATTAAATTAATCCTTTACTCTAACAACATTGATGGGACAATATGACGAACCACGAAGATGTTATATATATTATCAATCAACTTTGCAAAAAAGTTACCATACATTTATGTCTCGACCCCTTCCAATAAAATGTTTCACTCAGCCAGTGCCAACAACATGAGACATTTTCTAATAACTTCTTAATCTTTCTTTAAATAAAGTGCATCTCGAAGGACATGTTATGTCTAAGTATTATAGTCTACCTATTGTTAAGCATCTTTTGTAGAAGGCTACCCATAGGAATGTACTAGCTTTAAGTAATGATGGCACTAAAATAATTTGGCTATGTCTTGTGCCTTTTTCCCCTTTTTAGGTCGAGTCTCTATTTAGGTTTGGTCTTGGTTTCAATATTTTCCCACATCCTCGCTAGGGGTGGCAACCAACTACCAACTTCTCGTTCATGCTACTACAGTAGGGTAGGTTCATTTGTTGGGTAGTTGTGTTCTATTCTCTAGTTGGGGTGTTATTATAGTAGGGGAAAGAATGAATGGGTCATTTTTTCCACACTTAAAATACCCCTTAGTCCTTTAGAATAGTAAGGCCTAGCATTCTTGCCCCTTGCTCTATATAATTTAGGAAGATATCATTGGTCAGGTGTGACTTAATCGCAGCAACCTGCTTGCACTACCTAAATGGTTGTGTAGATGAGGGTTAACCACCTCTTAGAATAGTAGGGCTCCACCCTGAACTATAGTTTTTCCAAGGATGGGTTTGAAATAGCCTTTCTATTTTAAGGGGATGCCCTACCCATACTATTTGAAGGGCAAGTGGCCATAGAATAATACTCCAACTTGTTTGCTTATTTATATCTGAAAAATTGGGGTCATTTCACTTGGCAAGAAGTTCCATTTTTCTTGGGTAGGGAAGATCCCCTACTATTTTAAGGGGTCATGGGTGGGGGCAATGGGTAGGGCCAGGGAAGATGGGTAGGGGTAAGTGACCATTTTCATGAGTAGACTCCTTCACTTTCCCAACTTCCCCTCCAAGTGTACACCCTTCGTGGTAAGGAGGGAACCTCCTCTGCTTTCCCAACCTATTCAATCATCCATGTGTAGGCATGGTACCCCCCTATTAAGAGGGATTTTTCCTACCCTCCCTATTGAAAACCTACTACTATAGAAACCTACCCCTATAGAAGCTAGATTAGGAAAGCCCCATCCTAGCTTAAGGGAGATAATTTCCTATGTGTTATTTAGTGGGGGAACCTAAAGAATATTTGGAGGGGTAGTCCCCCCCCCACCACCAATAAATAACTATCCTTCCCGTCTGTGCTCAACTATATAGTAGGGTGACATGAAAGCTTGTTAGAAATCTAAATCAAGGTGGGTGGGTTTAAAATAGGATGGGTGTTATCCAAGAAATCTGTGGGTGGGTGGGATAATCATATTTGGAGGGAGGGTACTATAGGATAGAGATGAGCATAGCCCTACCCCTCCCACCAAATTTCCTTTCCCTTATAATAGTAGGATAATTCAAGTGAGACTATAATAATTTTAATTGATGCCTATAGTGCCCTTGGAAGATAAATGGCGTCAAGATTTGAGTTGCTTTGGGGGTATAGAAATAGATTTAGACTAGAGGAACCCAATTATTTATTTATTTATTTTTGTGGGGGTGAGGGGGGGTTCAATAGTGGCAAAGCGTGAACTTCCCTACTATCTGCTATGTATCTTCCATTGCTCCATATAATATTAGGGTGATCAACACATAGTTCAAGAAGATGCAGAGGATATTGGTCCAAGGAGAAATAGGAAAATATAGAATATGATTTATTTTTTATATTTTCTATGTTTTAGTATTTTGATTTTTTGGAGGTCTTCAGAGCATTTATGGGTTTTGTAGAAAGTTATGATTTCTACAAGTAGACTTCAAATTTTATATAATATTTCATAGTTATCATAGTATTTATATCTTATTTTACAATTAGATAATTTATGGACTTTCCATTTCATCTCCAAGGGATAGTGGTGACCCTTGAGATCCATAAAATTTGTATAAACTATAATTTTGAATAGAAATTTTTGGCTTTGAAGAATTTGTTGTTGATTTTTTATTTATTTTTTAATAAATCACAATACCACAGGATCCGCACCAGGTATTGTAGCCAAATTCTCAATTTAGATCATAGGGCCTTAGAATAGTAGGGGTCCTACTTACTACTCCATGCACTTGGCCACCCCCCTTCCCTATAACTATAATTCCCTGCCCAAAAAAGAATATTGGTTAGTGGGGTTAGGATAGGTGGGGAGGGGAAGTATTTACCTTGGGTGGGTGGTGGCTATAATACCCCACTGCTCAGAAAGCTATTTTAGTTGAGGTAGATTAGTTGATTAGTCCCACCCTGCAACTACCAACCAACTATAGAACTTAACCTCCTATAATAACAACTAATATACCAACTAGAACTCATGACTAAAATAGTGTTGTAGTTTACTCTAAAATTTGGTCATCTCAAGTCAAGTCCTACATGTTGACATGTTATTTGTCCATGTTCACAAGTCAAAAGTTGTCAAGTGTCTTGTAATAACATGTTACTCATGTAGGCATAGTTTGGTTTAAGTCTATATGTGTAACAATTGAAATCTTTTGAGCATTTAATTTTTTGTTAATCATAACATCGCTGATATATTTTGAATTACCACTTTGTGGTCACAACATTGTGGGAGGTTTAATCCTCTGTTTTTGCAACCCCTTAATAGTTTTATGTTTAAGTAGTTTAGTGTTGTGAGGCTATGAGTTAATAATGATAGTTAGAGATGGAAGGAAGGCAATCTTATGTAGTGTTTCCATGTGTCCATGCAACATGAGAGTAGCATCCAAGTAAAAAAGGTTATGTTTGGGTTGCAAAATTGCATGATGTTACCACATGACATGGAGGAGATAGTAATCAATCAAGTGATTATTGCATCATAGTGGTTTGATTCATTGACAATTTGATGTTGTGAGGTAGTGAAAAGGTTATAAAATCTTATGAGGAATGTTACTCAGATTAGAAATATTAATGATCGTAACCAAGTGGTGATTGGGATTGTAGCAATTAGCAATATTAATGATCGTAACCTCATGATATGTAAAGATTTTAACTATTAATGGCTATGAGGATGCAATTAAGGATAAAAAAATTAACAAATGTTGTCCACTTAAACTCACCATAGTTTGAAAGAAAGAGTGTTAGTGGTTGTGAGGGCACGATATGGAGTTTGGTAGTTTGTTTGCAAGGATTAGTAAAATAGAATGTTTGAGGATGTGAGTCGACGAAATGTTGACATGTCGTGACATAGGTTTCGATTGACTAAAATTTTTTTTAATGAAATGGATTTCTTCAAATAGGAAAATGCCACTTATCATTCTTAGGGCTTGATTTTGATGATGTGGAAATTCTTTTTCAAAATTGCATTTTTTAATCTGGTTAATAGCTGAAATAAGAAAACAATTTGCCACAGCTACTTTGAAGTTGATGACTAATGCATGTGAATTTATTACTAATGAGATGATTTTTTATTATTGATGGGATGGAAACACAACTATGAGCAAAGGAGCAAAGTATAAAATTGGGGACGTGTGCAAAGGTGGTGAAGTATTATTATATTTAGACTACAAGAGGCAAACCCTAAGTTGATCACTTTTACTCTACCTAATAGAATTTGAGTTTTCTATGTTGTGATTTATCTATAAGCTAGTTGTAATCATGAGTTAGAGTACATAAAAAAGTTCTAAGGTTTCTAGTATGGGAAAGGATACTAGGAAGAGATCAATTTGGCATGAGCTTATCTATTTGTTGTTAGAGTTTTCTAATAGTTAGACAAATAATGAATAAGATGTTGGCACTAATAGGAGAATTGGTAAAGTTTGTTTGGTAATGAGGTGTAGCTAGAAGTAGTGAGGTATTTGGTTATTTATTGATGGTAACATAGTCACAACAAAAAGATGGATTGATTGGTGAGATAAGGCAAGTGATCGGTGAACAAGAAAAGGAATAAGTGTTACAACCAGTGTGCATTAGTAAGTTAGATATTCAGTAATGATCATGATGTAGTGTGAACCAAGTGGAATGGTCATAGGTGAAGATTTTATGAGATGCATACAAACTACATGTATGATCGCAAAGCATAATAATGATTGGTGATTAAGCTTATATACATAAGAAGATGATAGAAAAATATATAGCTTATGTTCTTGAGTTACTAATTATACATTGGTGATTGGTGATCAATATGGTCAATGTTGTGAGATTAGAAGATATGGTGACATGTTCCAATTAGTTGAGGATATTAGGGGTTGGAAATTGTGTGGTTGAAGCAAGCATAAATAGAAAATTCCAAAAGAAGTTGGTTGCTCTAGTGAATAACACAAGAAACCTTAATGTTGACCAAGACAGTTATAAAAAATGTGTTTAGTACAATGAGATATGTGAATTATGTGTAATATGTGTGTGACAAGTTTAAAATTTGAATAGATAAAAAATATTAGGTGGCATTAGGATTAAGTATTTGTATGATGCTATTATAAGAGAATGCATGTTGAGAGTGGTGATTGTGGTAGGGGATTTTGCAAGTACAGAGATTGTGATCAAGGTGTGAAGCAATATTTGAGTAGCGATAACAATTAGAGAGGATTGAACATATTGGATTTGATAGGCAAGCAGTGCTACTTATAAATCATTCAACTTATTATTTCATAACATGTACAACAAGGGAAATCCCTTAATTAAGTGAACTTTAACATGTCTCTTTATGAGAATCCTATAATAGGGTAAACCCTTAGAAGGAGTTATGAATCCTCTAGTGAGGTAGATCCTAGTAGATCTTTGTTGTACTACTAAAAGTGTACAAATAACTTCTAAAAGGGTAAACCCCTAGAAAGGGTAGTTGTATCTCATGACAGGGAAATATTTTTACTACAATGAAGGGCTTGTGGGTGTTATCGCCACCATTGTTTTCTCCCTCTAGTCAAGGGTTTCCATGTACAAAAATTAGTGTTTTATGTGTGTTTCTTGTGTGATTGATTGATGTTATTTACTTCTCTTTAATTTATGCAAAACCATGTGATTGTTTTTTTTTTGAGGTTACTTTAAGTTAATCATACCAATGATCTAATTTAGTGGTTTTCTTGTTTGTCCCCCTGTACTTTGATATACCAATAATTGGTATCAGAGCATAGGTTCTCAAGGAGACAAACTTAAATGTTAGAGGAAAAGTTCTATGAAATTGGTATGGATACACACACACACACACACACATGTGTGTGTGTGTGTGTGTGTGTGTGTGTGTGTGTGCATGCATGCATGTATGTATGAAAATAAATTTGAAGAACAATCCAATGTGATCCATGAACTATAAGAAAAGATAAGAAAATATATAAGAAGAGAGCTTACAAAAAAGTTGAATAAAATTTAGGACTACATTGGTCAATTACTTGAAGGAGCCATATGCAAAGAATCTAAGAAAGTAATTGTAGGATTGATAGATAAAAATGAGAACCTTAAAGAGAAGGTTGCAAATCTGTAAAGAGAACTTTAGGGCAAGCAATTAGTGTATGTGAAGGCCTTGAAGCTAAGAGAGTTATAAAGGATACAAAAAAATATTTTGAGGATGCACTAAAGGCAAAAGAGGAAGAACTAAACATGACAATATAAGAGATGATATTGATAGAAAGGCACATGTACAATTCTATTGATGAAAATCAACAAGTTGTGAGTGAGAGTGAAATATTGAGGGAAGAAAATAAAAAATTTAAGAATGAATTGAAGACTAAGATGAAATTAAATGAAAGGTTGAAGAGGTATAGTGATATTTCACAAAATCTCAATGAATAAATGAACAACAAGAGGAGACACAAGAACACAACTAGTCTGGGATAGAGTGCAGAAGGCACATTTGAAGTTGGAGAATCGTCAAAACCAAGGAGACTCAACAAAGCACGAAGGTAAAAACAAGCAATATTAGTAAGAAACTAAATAAATAGGTACCTATTTAAACTATGGAAAGGTTGGTCATACTGCTAATGTTCGTACAAGTAGATCGATAATCACTAAGTCTCAAATGTTTAATGGTCATTGTTAGAACTATGGAAAGTTTGGTCATATGGAATATGGTAGGTCCAGTATCAATAAGAGATCTAGTGGAAGTAGATTTGATGGTCACTATTATGCATGCAAAAAATATGGTCCTAAAATAGAAGATTGCAGGTCAAGAGTACAAGTTCCCCAGTCTCTGATCAAATCGGTGAATACCTTTAAAAGGGAATGACAATTAAATGCCACCTATTTAGTATGTGGAAATCAAAGAGATTTGGCGATTAACTACATATGAGAAGATAAAGAGAAAATTTTAGTCCTTGGAAGATGACAGGTATGATGTGTTTCATTTGTTACAAGATTGGGCATTTTGCAAGGGACTATAGGTTCAACAATAGATCAAAAAACAAGAAAGGAAATAAAGTTATTGATGTTGAGGAAATAAGAAGTGAGATGTGTAATGTCTTGCTTGGGAACCCAAAAAAATAAATCTAATATGTTACAAAGTTCGCTGAGCTATTTATTTCAAAAGTTTAAAAAACATCAAGTAACAACACAAAATAAATATATTTAATCACTAAAAATTGGTATAATCAAACAAACACCGCTAGTCTCAAAAATCAATAAAAAAAAATCAAAAGTCCTAACACAAAAGACAATCTATTTCTATCACCTAATTTGATCAATGTATCAAATTGCATAAAATCATTAAATTGCACTAATCCTAAAAAATAAATTAATTCCTAATTAAATGACATTGATTGGCAATAAATCATCCTAAATTATTTAATTTAATTCAATGTATTAGTACATTAATTAAATTGAACCCACTTTCCAATTGCCCATAAAAAAGGGGATAACAATTAATTTTCTTATCATGGTTCAAGGCTCTGTTGTGTTTAAGTCTATTTGGAAAGCTTGGAAATATGTTAGGCATTTCATCAATAATAAGGATTTCTTTGATAATAAGACCCTCCATGGTGAAAGGTCCATTTGGTGGAACCTTAAGTTGTGCAATAAACCCCTTGCACTTACCCAAGGCTGCTCTAGCAAGATATGGGCCAACTACGGGATCAAACAATTCATTGATATCTTTGAAAAGGACACCCTTATCCAGTGGGAAGAGTTAAAGAATAAATTTAACCTTCCTGATTTTCATAAAAAGACTTATAATATGATTGTTAAGGCTAGTAAGGATATCCTTACTTTATGTCATGTTGACTCGAACAGTTATCTAAAAATTAAATGACCTGGTGGTATCATCATTTCCAAACTCAAAGCTAAGGATATTTACAAAGTTATCAATCACAATGAAGATATTATTAGTCATATTAATAACAATTGGTATATTGATCTCAACACTCCTGCTTGGAAGAAATGTTTTGATTATCTCTAGAAAAGTTCTATTGATCCTAAAATTAAATGTTTAAAATGGTTGCTTATTCTTAACAAGCTTCCTATTAGAAGCTCTTTCTTTGATATTGATTACTATAGCATATGTAGAGTCCCAAAAATGGGAAGACATATTTGATTTGATTGTAGTTTTGCTAAAGAGGTTTGGTTAATGTTTGGTATATCTATTCCCTCTACCTTTAATATTTTTGAAATTATTATTGGTTTTATTTCTAATGCAAAAAAAGATGTTAACATGTTTTGGGACACTCTCTCAGCTAACATTTTGTGGCAAATTTAGAAGTGCAAAAATGAAGAAAGGTTTCAAAATATACCTAAGTTGCTTATTGAGTCTTTTCGAAGCCTCACTTATTTAAAAAAAAATTTGCAAGTCCAAATTACCATGAAAACTAGCAAGTCAAAGTTTAAAAGGTTGCTTAAAGATGGTCATGCAATGTTCTTTGCTAATTAGGTAAAGAATGGGCACTTATGCACTTGGATAATATTCACATTTTCAATCAAATAGTTAAGCTCATCAGCAAGGAGGTTAAGAGGACTCCCCATAGCTTCACAGGCGAAATGATCTACATGCTGAAACAAATTCAAGATCAGAAGAACATGGTGTGGATGGAAGGCTTAATGGGTTGGACAACATGGATGGATACGTTTGAAGATGTGCTCCATTAATTGTTGCTTTTGCTCCTTCTCTTTCTCTTATTCTCGAGTTGTTTGTAGTTCCTCTTTCTCGATGTGAGGCTTGTCCTCTATCTTCTGATACTTTGCAGATTTATTGTATGATTCTGAACTTCCTATACTTAATAAAAAAAAAAAATTGATTAATTGAGAAAAATATATTAAATGAGGTAAATATTCAAATAAATTCAATTATCTTCTCCAAAATTGAGAATTGATGAAAGCAAGGATTAATTGACACAGTTGAGTTGAGTTCTAATTCTACAACAAAGAAATAAAAAATTAGATGAAATAGTTAACTTGATCATGCATAAATAAAAAAGAAAGTCAAGGGAATTACACCACCATTTTAGGTAGTTAACTGAGCAATCTAACTCAGTCAAACTAGTCAACTCTCTTATCACTCCCAATCAAGGGTAGTGAACTAGGCTTCCACCTCCTGAAGGTCTCTCTTCAATAGAAGGTGCATGAAGTTGAACTCAACTCTACCTCATCCTAGAAATTTCTATAAAAGAAGGCCTTCTAACCTTCATTTCTCATGTACAATTGAAGAGTAAAGGTATTATGTTGGATTTTCTCTAGAGAGATTGTGCATCAAAATTCGTTGAGAACATTACTTTCTTAGATCATATAGATTACTTGCACCATATTTCCAACCATCTAGATTTATACACATCTACATACAAAACACACAAAAAAAGAGTTTAGATTTGCATTCATACTAAATCCTTCATTTCAATAGTGTCTAGTCACTAATACAACTTCGACTATGAGGGCTACAAACTCCTATTGACTAGAAGGCGATAGGTCATTTTCACATGGTTTCTTGCATACTGTTTGCTTTTTTCTTTTTTCTAACCATGGATATAATGATTTATTGAAGTGTTGTGTTTATAGATACAGGTACCAACTTTTACACACACATCTCTGGCACCCATCACGGGGACAAAAATAACAAATTTAGCTCCATTTTGCATTTTTAAATTCCTTTAATATGATATTGTATAGAAGTCTCTTTTCTCACGTGACTAATTTGCAGGTCTCATGTGACAATTTATTACATGTGTTTTCTCACCTGCTAATTCATCCTGGCTTACATGATATCTTGTATTGCATGAAGTGTCATTTGGTTCTTATAAAATTATCTCTTGTAATCGTACTTTCTTGTGCAGTGGTAGGTATATTCTTGTGCGACATTTGGCATCAATTTTCTATTTTTTCAAGACAACAAGCTAAATTTTTAGGGTTTTTAGATTTCAAATTGATTATTACTGATGCTAACCCTAGAATGTTTTCTCTTTCAAATGGATCTTTGGTTCAAAATAGCCCAATGCATGTGTTGTAGGACATGTTATCAAAGATGCTTTAAAAAAAAAAGCCTAACGCATGTTTGTAGGATGTATTGTCGAAGATGCTCATAACAAAAAAAAGACTATTGACAAATTTTTGTTGCAAGTTAGCTCGAGAAAATTCAAGCAAACACCTTTTCCATTTTATCACTTTGTCATTTGTAGGAATCTTAAAGCCTTGTAAGCATTCTAAAAAATTGAGTTAGGGGATTATGCTCTTCATTGTTTTAGGTCCAATCATAAACTTAGAAACTTCATTTGAGAGTGCTATGAAGGGTGCTTAAATCAAAATCTACTAGATATGTGTGGCATATTTGGAATTAGTCTAAGGATAGGAGAGTATGCTCTTGACCATCTATGGTTCAATCGTAAATCCTGACCCTGAAATCTATTCTAAGTCTTGTGAGTCTCTTTAGAAGGTTTTTCACTAATTAAAAAATTATCATGGGAATGACCTAAGTGGGAACAAATAGACCTAGTCAATCCAACCCACCAATAAAAAATCATTTGGGAACAAAGCCTAAGTGGTGGAATTATCTTATTCTGTTTTAGTCTGGTGAATGTGTGGGACCCTCAAGTTGTAACTTGGTTTGCGATGCCACTATCATCCTTGTACTCATAAAAATATAGTTGAATACAATGGTATCTATGAGTGGGCTAGAACTCTAAATCTCATTTACAAGACTACCTTATACTTGAGTGACTGTAAAGGGTGTGAAAAGCCCTTAATCTTACTTACAAGAATACAGGAGGTAGTTATAGACAAAATTCTTATTAAGAAATTTAAGAATAGAAGCTTGCCTGATTCACCTCTAAAAGGGGGCATAATATTTGTGGAGGGAGGGGGAAGAATCTCTCCTTTAGATGCTCACCATAGGTATACACTTGAATGTTTGAAGGAGGTATATGAAATTTGCCCCCACTTCAAGGGTGTCATTTGACCATATATTATCAAGTCCTTAGAAACACCAAAAACATAGGCAACCTCTAGTGGGTGACACATCTGTGTGAGGTGCACGTAAATGTTCAAGTTGCGTGACAAGGATTTTTCTTTCTCTACCAAATTGTCCTGAAGGTTAGCTCTATGCTTGAAGTGTTTTTGTTGTTGTATACTTTTGAGAACAATCTTGAATGTCAAACATGTCATGCCTGTTTTATTGATTCAAAATCTCCATTGATGTCATTCCATGATATTGCTTTATCTCTTATGGAATTGCTTTTTGACTACTGTCTTGTCATAAATTTGCTGGTAAACCTAGTCCTGTCATACTAGAAATTTGGAAACACGTTGTTATGCTATCATACTTGTCAAAATCTAGAAGAGTTAGCTATCATACCTAAATTTGACATACTTAAGATTCATTTTGAATTTTTAAGCTATTGGAATCTATCTATGATATGGTCATACTTGTCAAAATCTAGAAGAGACATTTATTATTCCCGAATCTAGCATACTTAAGATTCATTTTGCATTGTTATGCTATAAGAATCTATCTATGATATGGTCATACTTGTCAAAATCTAGAAGAGTCAACTATCATACCTGAATCCAACATACTTAAGATTCATTTTGTGTTGTTACACTATCAGAATGTGATATCTTTACACTTTTCAAAAATTGAGAATTTTCTATTTTTGCAAGACTTTCAGTTCATTCCTTTTGAGCTTCTAGCTTGATGTGTTGTCATTGCAGTTATGTTTAATTTCTTGTCTAGGTAGCCCCTAGGTAGCTCTCCTCTCATCAAACATCCTAAGGCTTTCCTTTTGTGTCCTTTTCAAGTTTTTTCTTGCTGCACTTCCCCTTATACCTCCATGCAGGATTCTTATCATTTCACTGCATTAAGGTCTTAGGTGATCTAGGTTTAGGCAAGTTGTTGTTCGAGCATCTTCCTAATGAGAATAAATTCCTATTTATGCTCCATTTTTGTTCCTACATCAAGTAAGAATGCTTCCTACATATTTTGACCCATTTCGCTAGCCATTCATCTTCAACGAATGATCAGAATTAAGCTAGCATATTATATTAAGTATTGAATTGTTAATTTTTAATTGTCCATTCAATTTCTAATGAGGATTTAAATGGTGCGACCTTTCAACTTCCATGAAGATGTATAAAGAGTCTCAAGATGAATTAAACAGTAGAGAAGGAGATGGACATACATCTCATTTGTTGAGATTGCCAATTTGTATTAGATCTTATATACAGAGTTCATGGTTAGACATCTAAACTACGTGATTTCCTAACTCCTATAGTGTTCATGGGCATACATCTCATTCACAGGATCGCCCAACTTTTATGAGCTCATACACAACTCCTCCACGAGTTTGTCCAAATTTGATTGATTTGAAGGCATACATCTCACTTACGAGAATGTCCACAATTGTATGAAATTTTATTTAATATTATGAATGAATAGAAGTCTTCATATGGTTTATTATGTATTTACAATACCAATATTTATTGTTTTGGTATTATCCTCCGAATTGAGAAAATGTTTCAAATTAGTGGTATCAAAGCTAGGTTTGATCATTTTCATTTAAATATTGTTGGAATGAGTGGATTAGAAGAAGATATCAGACTAGTTGTGGCAAATTGTAATATGTAGAATCTTCCATTTTTCCAGTAGTTGCCATCAAAGAAGAAGTATCTATTTAGAAGAAGATCAAATGTGCAACCAAAGAGAGTTTTCAAGATTTGGTTATAATGTTAATCAATTCTATTGAGGTAACAGGTTCTTAGTTTCTGATACTAAAGTTTGATATTGAATTAAAAATATTAATTTTAGATAACTATTTCATTCTGATTTGAAATAGATATATTTAATATATCTGTCTTTGGAATATGAACTAACTTTTAATGGAATAATGGTTTTTGATTTTCAAACCATTATCTTCAAAAGAATTTAGATTCCCAATTCTAATATGGTCAAAAGGAATTTGAATCGACTCCATTTGAATTCTTAAATTTGGTTTAAAATGTAGATTTGGTACTAGTCTATTGTGTACATTTTTTTGAAGATGTTTTAAGAGCTGGTAGATGATCCAGTCAGGGATTTGTAAATAGAGGGCTTGTAAATAAAGGGGATTTTTTTGAAATTTTCATTCTACACCCTTTCCATTTTATATAAGGCCCCGACAATGTGGGATTTGAGCAATGGAGTCCAAATAGGGGCTTTGAATATGGAAGCTAAATAATTTAGATTCAGTCAGGTGCTTCTCATCTGCCTTTACAAAAAATTTAGGGGAACCTAGTGGAGTCTCTTGAAGTGGAGAAAGTGATCGGTACCATTGTTGGTGAACATCTCTTGAATGCCAAACTGAGGCTCTTATTTTTTTCCCACATGGCTTCATGTTTTTTTGGCCAACTCCATGGATCTCTTGCAGTGCCACTAGCAATTTATGGAGTATGTTGTCCCATATGTCTAGAAAAAGTATGTTCTGATGGAGCTAGACATAGTAAAACTTGCAATTAGAAACTATGATTTGCATAATGGCAAAGCTCTAGTGGGGGGGTTTGTTCAAACCTATAGATTTGAAGAAAAATTATGGGTTTTGAAGCATCATTATGGAATAGAGGTGGATTTGTAAAGCTAAAAATAATGTGTATACATACAATTATAGAGCCACATGTGATTAGATAGGTTTCCAACAGTTACAAAAAAGAAGAATTAATATTCTGCATAATGTTCACTTTTAGGCTACGTGGCAGAATCATTATTGAGTATATATCTCACAAAAGGTGATCAGACAATGGGACCCATTGCCTTGTAAGAGGGGAGGAATGATCAGAATTAAGCTGGCATATTATATTAAGTAATGACTTTTCAATTTTGAATTGTCCGTTCAATTTCTAATGAGGATTTAAATGGTGTGAACTTTCAACTTCCATGAAGATGTATAAAGAGTCTCAAGATGAATTGAACAATAGAGAAGGATATGGACATACATCTCATTTGCTAACATTTCCAATTTGTATTAGATCTTATATATGAAGTTCATGGCCAGACATCTAAACTATGGGATTGCCCAACTCTTATAGAGTTCATGGGCATACATCTTATCCATAGGATCACCCAACCTCTATGAGATCAGATGTACAACTCCTTCATGAGTTTGTCCAAATCTGGTTGATTTGCAAGCATACATCTCACTTATGAGATTGTCCACAATTGTATGAATTTTTATTTAATATTATGAATGAATAGAAGTCTTCATATGGTTTATTATGTATTTACAATACCAATATTTATTTTTTCAGTATTGTCCTTTGAATTGACAAAATATTTCAAATCAGCGAACTTCATTAAGCAATAGTCTGAAGAATAGAACAACAATGGCATCTGCAGATATACGTCTTGTCAATTTGTGATGAAAAGACAAAGAAAAGAAAATATATAAAGCTAAGAAACTTTTAGATCAAAGTTCCAAAGTCAAAATTTAGATATATGTGTAGAGAAATGGAACTTCATCCTTTCAGTTGCTCATCCTCTGGAAGCGCACATCTTCTAATGGGTTTCCAAAGCAAAAGCTTTCCTAAATATTAAGATCATATCCTGATTAGACCAAAGGATATAAATAAAAAATGAATACCTATGTTATAAAGAAGTCAACTTGGGGCTTTGATATGCAGTACTGGATGATGAATCCATTGTCAATGATTCATCTCAAGGATATATAAGAAAAATTGGCCAAGGCAAAGGAAAATGTTTTGAAATGCTTCTCTCTTTGGACATGAAAGGTCTCAATGGTGTTTTTCTGTCTAATGAAAACATTCAAGGTTCCCTTTTTTGATGACAAGAAAGGTCAAGAATTCTAAGTGGAATATGAAGATATTCAATGGAGATGCTAGAAATATGCTTCTAATGAAGGCAGTTGCCAAGACATGCCCTGATAAAAGGAAAATAAAGTGTTTACAATAGAAAATTCTTTTTGTGGATTCTTTGAGCTAAAGCTAAGAAATAGGAGAAATCCTTGTGCAAAAAAGAAGGAAATAAGTGCCCAAGGTGTTGAAGGAGTATTACTCACATTACGATCCCGAATCAAAGGAAAAGACAAGCTTGCGGAAAGATAAGTCTATGTTTCCTCCCTTGCATATAACAAGTTGTGGTATGAAACCTTGTTTGGGATTCTAAAGTGAAGAGGGTAGTTTCCATTAAACCAAATTCAATTGATTTAGTAAGTGGCTAATCTCACTACTACATAAGATTTAAGTGAATGATATGATCGTCAGATTTATGAATCATAATATGGGTGAAAGTGAAAAGTTTTAAATAGTTGTTAACCATCAAATTTATTACAATACCACCATTATTGATGTTAGTTGTGATTTATTTCATTCATGTGGCGCTAACATTTAGATTCTGCATCTATATGATCAGATTTCTCCAAACATAGTTCTTTATTGTTTTAATGGCTATTCTATCAAATAGTTTGTCCCTTTTATGAAAATATAAGATAATGGCAATTAGAGCAGTAGCGCATGATCATCCAATTGGTTTGGAAAGTGAATTGAAAAACTTTTTAGATGCTTCATTCAAATTTTATGATTTAGACAATCTCCATAGAAGGCTCAAGTCTCATCTTATTCACACAATAACCCAAAAATTGAAGGACATTAGATTAGTTGAAGTTGCCAGGTTACCCATGGTCGTGCAAGTACCAAAGATGGTAAAGGAATGTATCAAAAGATACAACCTAGAGATAAAGCAAATAATGCTACCCGATCAATCCATTCTGCTTTCTATAAACAAAGTGTTCATGCAATCTACATTTGGTCTCCCAGTGAGAGAAGAATATTGTGACATATACTTCTCAACCTCTACATCGGTGTTCAATGAAAAGAAGACTTTAAGAAGAGAGTACATGTAAAGAACTTGGTTCCAGACAACTCGTTCCAAAAAGAGTAAAATGCCATAGACCCTTTTTGGAACCAATTTGAAAAGAGAGATTGTGGACATCTTGGCATTATTGCTAAGGTTGAAAGGAATGGATGAAATCTTAGATTTCATTAAACATCACTTCTATTTGGCAAATGCCATATGTGATGAGGGACTACATATTGGTTGGGCTTAGATCATTTGTGAAGAGCATGCTTCTTGGCTAAATTTGACTAAGGTATTAGGGAAAATTCTATATGTCTTCATATTTGATATATGCTTTAGCCACACATCACCTCTGGTCGAGTCTTCCCAGTATTGAAGACTATGAAAAAAACATAAGAGTGTATGAGTTATATCCCCATATATAGCTGTAGAGGTGCTTTGAAGAACTTGTAAAGGTTAATGATGCCTTTACAATGAGGTTGTGCTAGGAATTGTAAGGTTTCCCTGAGTGAAGGTTTTCAACTGAGGCTATATGAGCTATAGGCCAATTCAGATGTTGCTTCATCCAATTCTTGTCTTTCTCCTACCTAAGGATTGGTGCATTTGATGGTTTCCCAAAAGGATTTCCAAGTATCCTGACGATAAGATTGTTCTTGTTGAACTATGTAGACAAATATTGGAGGTGAACACCTTGTGTTCTAATGTGAAAAAGAGAGCCGAGATTTCCTTTTGAATAGTGGTAGGACCTTACTCCCATGCTTCCAGGTTTGATGCCTAGAATCTGGTCAAAATTTTTGAGAGCAAGATTAAAGTAATTGATTATGAAGTAATAAGGCCTCAATATGACCCAATGAACTTTGTTTCAAGATCATTTGAAGCTTGGATACGCTCATAGACATGTCCCAAATATTGAAGTTTATGACAAATACCAGACTAGAGAGAGGTATTGGTCTAGGCTAACAATAAATGAAATTAAATTCTATAATTATTCTACCGATGGTTTTGATCTTGCAGATGATGGCTCCTACATGCATCCCTCAACCTATGAGCAAGTCAAGAAGACCCCCATTATGTCAACTTTGCCTGAAGGTCATGTAGTTGACACAATAGAATTATTGATGTGTAGAATCATGAAAAGGATAGACAAGCAGGTGGAATGGACCAAAGCAAGAAAGAAGAGAACTAGAAGTGCAAGCTCTACTGGTGGAGTAGCTTCCAAACAACTTAATCAACTACTCCTGCTTCTTCAACATCAACTAGTCCAATATAGTTTGTTGATGGAGGATGAGACCAACCTCCTAAAAATAATGTCCAATTTACTCCAACTTGTGGAGGAGGATCTCTACTAGACATGGGAAAGGTTGGAGATGTTGAGACAAACAAAGAGGAGGAGTGGGAGAAGTTAGTGACTAAACCCTCCTTCCTTGTGCAAGTAATCAACCTAGATGGTGACAACAACCCCCTGGATGGTCAAGAGAAAGAGGCATCTTAGAAAGGTGACACTCTAGCCCTCTTAGTCACCAAGGTGAGTGATTTTCCTAATGCCACCTAGAGCAAGGAGACACCCCCAGTGGCAAGGAAGTTGTTTGATCCTGTAACCCTACAATCAACACTCAATGTCCTTTCAATCGAGTCTTGGTTAGAAGAGACCATTGACAGAAAGAGAGTGCTCCATCTAAAGACCTTATCGTGCAAGTAACTCAGTCCCAACAAATATCAAAGAAAGAAAAGAAGAAAAAGACCATTATAACATTAGAAATAGACTCGACTGTAGGTCATATTCTAGTAGAGATTGTAGAATGTTAGAAGGAGGGAAAGTTTCATGAGCTTACTCCAAATGATTTTAAGATCAAAACTATTGACTTGGGAATTCTAGTGCATGACTCTATGGTTAACATCTGGAAATCAACTAATACAAAGATATAGATAAAATGGAGGAGTTAAGATCTGAGAAAGAAAGGCCTCAAATATGGAATTGATGGATTACATTAGAGCTAGACTTGGAAGCACACCTTCAAGTACATTTGATCCAAGTACAGAGGGTAATAAGAACCTATTTCTTAGGCTACAACAAGAGAGGCAATTTAGTCAAATTGGTCATGCCTAGATAGATGAAGACAAGGCCAAGGTCATATTCTCATAGAGAATCTTGGAATTTTATTGTTAGATACAAATAGATTGAGAGAAGTAGTGTTAAAGCACCAGGACTCGGTGAAGAAGAAATTAGAAAGCTTAACAAAATAATTGTCTTTGTTACAAGAGGTGATTGACATGAAGACCAACGCAGTTGTGAATCATGTGTTACTTAAATCTTGCAAAGAACCTTTGTTTCATTGGAAGCAATCTTTGGAACTAAAATACAAGAGTTCAATGAAGGCTAAGAGTGAATTTAAGCATGTCTGTGATTTTGTAAAGAAGAAAATGGATAAAATATTTGAATCTTTAAAGGTCATGTGTACTGAATCTTATGTCATCAATAATCACCAACCGGTGGATATTGAATGAATGAAGACTAAGTTTCTTGTAGTCATTAAAGAAACTTCTAATCTAGTGAACTTTCAAGTGGCAAAGCTTTTAGAACTCACAACAGTGGACTGCATCCTGAAATGTGCAGTACAAAAGCTCAAGTGAAATATTTCTAAAATGGAGGATCTAAAAGAAATGCATGACTATTGGATGGTTAGAGTTGAAAACATCCTTTTTCCAAGTGTCATGGAGCTGAAGAATGTAATCGAAGCAATGAAAGCCTGCAAAGCTAAATCCATAACTCTGAAGAAGAAATTATGCTCTATCAAAAGTGTTACATACATCCTCCCTACAATGTGCCACATCTCTCTCTCTCTCTCTCTCTCTCTCTCTCTCTCTCTCTCTCTCTCTCTCTCTCTCTCTCTCTCTCTCTCTCTCTCTCTCTCTCTCTCTCTCTCTCTCTCTCTAATTCATATTGTAGCCATATGTGACATTCTTCTAATAGGCTTGGACTTTGCAACATATGTCAACTCAGTCAATCCTATTTTTAACATTCATCTACTCATAGATTCTCTTTGATGTAATCATAAAATGTATCTGGCCATTTCTTAGAGGGCCTATAAGTGTAACTTTTTGAAGAGGGAATAGGATCGGGAAATTATATGTGGTCAAACCCTTGTAGTTGGGGCTACTATGTGAGAATCTGTGTTTGCATTTTAATCTTGTTGTTCATTTAAGTCTTGTATTGTGCCTGGGATGAAATATGTTGTTAATGTAAATTGTAAGATTACAATAAACTAGGTTTTGTTTGTTTCTTTTTAGTGATTGTAAGCTTTAATTTCCTCATTTACAACATTATCTCGATTCCCCTGTTATGTGCAAGTTAGTTCATATGCATTTCATTGTTGTATGAGAAGTCCAAATTTTTGTTAGTGAAAGGAACTGGATAAGAAACAAGCTAAGTATTGCAAACTTTCAGTAACTTACATAATCTAGGTGTTGTCTACTTGACCAAACTTTCTATTCTGATGTAGTGTGCATTGATATATAGTTTCACATTGGTACATACTACATTCAAGGTTAGAATAGATTGCATTTTAGATGTTAGATGAGCTTAATAATTCCTCACATACATTCATATCTGTGGAAGTTTGAAGTCATAATCTAAAATTGGCCTAGATTGCTTGAAGTGTTAGGTAATCTAGTTATACCTCTTCTTCTCTTTGGTTAAGAGCATGCACCAAATTAGATGATCTACTAAAAAAAAATCTTTGCAAATCTTTGCACCATAAGGAAGTTTTACCTTTCAATTGAGGGGTCTTTGATAGATTGCTACATAGACCCATTTTGTCATTAACATTTTTTGTCTTCCATCACTTAGTCAAGGTATAAACCAAAATCTAAGAAAGAAAAAATGTTAACCAAAAATTTGTTGGTGACTCTACTGGGGAACCTTCTAGAATCTCTAAATCACATCTTTCCACATATTGAAAGATAAGGTCTTGTGCCTATTCCTCATTATATAAGTCATCTTTAGTAAGTCTTTTTATGGCTTTATCGAAGTAACTACAAATTCCTTCCTTATTAGAACTCGCACATTCATGGAGTCCTACCTATTAACCCATGAGGAAAAATGGTGTTGCCTCATGAAGGTCAAATTCTAGTAATTCAACCCAACCTTGGCTTTTAAGACAAACAAGAAGATATAATAAATCTTTTGAATAAACTCACCTAGAGAAATAGAAAATCCTTAGATGCATATAAAAGAGTCATCTTTGCATTAGAAAGAGAGGAAGCCAATGTTGAGTACTGGGAAGGTTTGTTGCAAAAAAGAATATCGAGATAAGCATAAAGCACACCAATTGTGAATAGAATTAATTCATCCTCGATCCTAAATATACCAGGAGTATTTGTGATTGAGACCAAATTGATCCAATATTTCAAGAGCCAAGGAAAGCTGATTTTCCAATATTAGAAGATCCTCTAAGAAGAGGAAGGTCTTATTCAAGGGACACAATTTTCAAGCTATCTATAGAGCTCTATTTCTACCACCCCATCCTATTTCCTAGAGACGTGGTTATTCCTCTTCCCCTCATATATTTCACACTCAAATTTTGTCATTGTGTAATACTCTTACCTTACATGGAGTTGTAGCCCCAACTACTGTCATTGTCTAGGCAGTACTAGTTATTCTCCATGCATCAATGGTCGTGCCTTGGGGTAATGCTATTGCCCCCCTACAACTTGCTGCTAACAATGACTTACCAAGAGCTTCCCAAAAGAACTTCCCCAAATTTAATAGTGATGGGAAAGTCTCTACAAATGAACATATCACTACCTTCTTTGCAGCCTAGAACATTATTTGTCCTCAACATGAAGATGCGGTCATAAGAATGTTTGTTGAGACATTAGATGAAGATGCGGCTAATTATTTCTAACATCTCCCTATGGGATGCATTACAGCTTGAGATGACACGTGAAATCAATTTGAGGCACACTATAAAAGCACAAAAGATGAACATACTTTACTATCTCAACTCACTCAAATCAAGAAAGAACCTAGTGCTCCCATGAGAGATTCCATTGCAAGATTCAACAAGTTGGTCAACTGAATCCTTGTTGCAAGTAGACCAATTACAAATAATCAAAAGATGTTCTTCCTTAGTTATATGCCTCCAAATATTAGCTTTTAGATCAGAAGAGCACATGCGGTGAATCTCCAAGCTGCTCAGACTTTGGTAGTAGAACTAGAAGATGATTTGATAGTAGACAAAAAAGTAAAGAGAGAACTAAGAATCTATGTTGCAGGTGGGTACTGATTCATCCATACAGGTGATGACAATGACAATGAAGACAATTTCTATATAGATTTGAATTTTATCAGAGATATGTCAAAATTTACAATTTGTTGATGGATGAGTGGACTCTTGTGGTAGACATGATGTGTATTCATCAATTCAGAGGTGCATTTGGTTGTAAGAATTTTCCTTAGGGAAAAATCACCCAAGACTAAGAAGCTCAACAACTGGCACAAAATAGACCAATAAAGTATGATTAGAATAACAATATGATATGCTATTGATTGTATTATACACTAGGAGTGCCTATATATAAAGGCCTCTAGAATGCTTCTAGAATGTCTAGGAGTTAGCAATATGATAAGCCTCACAACTAAGCACATGTCCACTAGGAGTGGGTTATCCTCCATTAAGCATAGGAGTTAGTGTGATGATGAGAGGATAATCCTACAAAGGTGTGTCACATAAAATTATGTTGTAGACACCATGTGCTTAATTAAGAGTGCGAACAACTATGTTGTCAACATGACAACTCATATGAGTACACAAACTCCTAGGTGTCTAACCTAATAAATAATAAAATGATGCATTTATCCTAAGGAAAATTAAGTAAACTGTAAATAATAATTATTTACACTAACACCCCCCTTAAGTGCAACTTAGGGGAATGCACTTAAGCTCACACAAGCTATGATGAAATGCACAATGGGTCCTAGCTACTAGGCCATGTTAGGTACCCATGTACAAATGCAATGAAATCTCTCTGCAAATGGAAAAAGAGGGAAAACCTCATGGAAAAAACCCTCCTCCAAAAAGAGAGATATGTACAATATAGAAGAGAAGGATCATGTAACCCCCCTAGTGAAAAATCCCTCACCCCCAAGAAATCTTGTAAATTAATATACTTGGCCTCTGTGAAGGGCTTGGTGAAGATGTTGGCTACTTGTTGCTCAGTAGGACAATATTGCAATGTTATGACCTACTCGTGAATCAACTCTTTGATGTAGTGCATATGAACCTTAATATGTTTGGTGTGCTAATGTTGCATTGGATGTTTTGAGACCTAAATATCACTCTGGTTATTACAATGGATGACTATGGGTCTGGGTAGATCAAAACCAAACTCCTTCAAAATCTACTACAACCAAATAGCTTATGTCACCATAGTCATAGCTCCTTGATACTCAACCTCAGTCAATGAGAGAGAAACAGTGTTCTATTTTTTACTCTACCAACAAAGGGGGCTAGAACCAATATGAAACATATATCCTGAAGTAGACTTGCAAGAATCAAGGTCCCTTGCATAGTCTAAGTCTATATAACTCACTAACTAAAGTCCTATACTAGCTGCATAGTGTATCCCATGTGTATGTGTACCCTAGATATAGTGCAAGATTCATTTGGTTGCCTTCTAGTGAAGTTCATGTGGCTCTTGCATGAAGTGAGAAACCATGCCAACTACAAATGAGATGTCAGGGCATGTATGTGTCAAGTAGATGAGGCTTCCAATCAACTGTCTATACAAAGTCACATCGACAAGTGAAGTGGAACACTTTGTTTCTGACTTAACACCTAAAAGAAAGGGAGTAGGTGCAGCCTTGCAGTCACTCATGCGAAACCAAGCAAGAAGATCAAGAGCATACTTGGGTTGTGATAATATTATCCCTGATGAAGACTGATGCATCTTGATACCAAGGAAATAATGTAGTAGACCCAAGTCTGTCATCAAAAACCTATCCTACAAAGTAGCCTTTACATTATCAATAATGGATGTTGTGCTCCCTATAATGATCAAGTCATCAACATAAATCACAAGAAGAAAATGTGAATCATCCCTCTAAATAATGTAGACATTTAGATTAGAATGACATCTAGAGAACCCTTTGGAGAGAAGGAAATAATCCATCTTGGCATACCAAGCTTTATGAGCTTGTCTAAGTCCATAGATAGACTTCTTTAATTTGCAAACCATGGTAGAATCCTGGATGAATCCCCATAGCTACTCCATATATATCTCCTCATGAAGATCCCCATTTAAAAATGTGCTTTTCACATCCATCTAATGAACAACCCATTACTAAGCTATTGTTATAGCGAGTGTCAAACGAATGGAATTCATCTTTGCAATTGGTTCAAAGGTCTTAATATAATCAATGCCAGGTACTTGAGAAAAACCTTTTGCAACAAGTCGAGCCTTATGTTTATCAACATTTCCATCTGTTGCAAATTTTGTTTGATAGATCCACTTACACTGAACCAATTTTCTTCCTTTAGGAAGAGAGACTAAGTCCCATGTATCATTTCTCGTAAGAGAGTTATATTCTTCCTTCGTTGCTCTATCCCATTTTGGAATGCTTGATGCTTCTTTAAATGATTGTGGATTTGAAGCAAGTGCAATATAAGAATGTGGGGGTGAGTTGTGTTGTGATCTTGTCCTCCTATTAATTAAAGGATTCCCTGCCAATGGTCTTGCTACATGCAATGCCTGCTTAGCCCATCTAGGTATATTAGAAGAAGATGTAGTAGGAGTATCCTCGATCTCAGCTGACTAATGCCTTTGTGTTGGTCGGGAACAAACATCTTCCAAGTCACTGTTATCACTATCACTCTCTTCAATGAAGGAGGAAGAAGGAGAAGTTGAAGAAGTAAAGCTTGGACAACTTTCTTCAAAATGTACAGTGCTCTCATAGAATATGTCATGCGTGTCTGGATCCATTAACTTGTAGGCTTTATGTGAGTCTGCATATCCAACAAAGATGCAAGGTTTGCTTTGAGCTTCCAATGCCTTGTGTTTCTGTGGAGGTATTCTGGCCCAAGCTAGACAACCAAAGACTCTGAAGTGCTTAACTATAGGTTTCCTACCAGTCCATGCTTCAAAAGGAGTTACATCATCCAAAGCTTTGTGAGGAATCCTATTTTGAATATAGTTAACAAAATTCATTGCTTCAGCCCAAAAGACTTGATCAAGAGACTTGTTTTGTCACATGCAAGTGGTCATCTCTTTGAGAGTTCTATTTTTCCTTTTAGCAACACCATTTTTTTGTGGCATATATGGTATTGAATTTTATAGGTTAGTTCCCTCTTGAGTGCAAAATTCTATTAGTCTTGTGTTCACATACTCCCCCCCATTATCTGTTCAAAGCATTTTGATGGCTTTCCCTGATTGATTTTCCACTTGAGCCTTCAAGTTGAGAATTTTTTCAAACACTTCACTCTTATGAGCCATGAAGAAAACCCGAGTAAAGCAAGAGTAGTCATCTATGAAGGTGAGTGCATAGTGAGACTTGCCAAATGATGGCACTGGAAATGGGCTTGCTACATCACTATAAACCAATTCAAGAACACATTGTGCTCTCCAAGACTTCCCCTTTTCATACATTTTTTCTAGATGTTTTCCAAGTGAACAACTTGAAAAAACACCTTCTAAAAATTGGATTTGGGGTAGACCATTGACCATTTTCTTGCTACTAAGCTGCTAAAGATATCTGTAGTTGAGATGTCCAAATCTCTCATGCCACAGTTTGCTTTCTATATTTGAATGTAATAACAAGGCTTGTGCATTTGATTTTGGCACAAAGGAGGAGAAAGTGTAAAGACTTGAATCATGATTGGCTTCACCTATTGCGATCATTGAGTCATCCTTGATGCTTTTCACTACCCTGAATCTGGAAAAAATTCAACTGTATTTCCACCTCCATAGTGAGTCATCTGGTAGATTGAAAGAAGATTAGAGGTAAGGTTAGCAACATATAGAACATCCTTGAATGCTCCATTGTTCATCTCAACTTCACCTTTACCTTCAACTTCCACCTTAGTATCATCACCTACAAAGATGTATGGTACTTTTGAATGTGTCATGGAAGAAAAATCTCTCTTTGACACACCCATATGATGTGTGGCACCTGAATCAATGATCCATTCTCCTTAACTAATAGTGTTTTGAGTAAAGCATGCCCTTTGCCCTTAAAATCTGAGTATGAAGATCCTTTTTCCTTATAAGCATTAGGCAGTGGAACATTGTGTTTCTTCATGATGTTCTTCAACTCATCAATATGTTTATGATAACACTGACATTCATCATGACCCATTTTCTTACAATAGGCACACTTTTTCTTCTCCTGATTAGTGTCCCCCTTCTTGTTTGTATTTGAGAAAGACTTGCCTTGTTGATTTGATATTGGTGTTGATTTTTCTGTATCCTCTCGTTTGTTGTTCTTCCACTTCTTCTTCTTTCCCTTTCCTTTATTTGAACTTTGACTAGCTAAATTTTGAGAACCCTCATTATTAGCCATTAATGCCTTAGACTTTCAAGACTTGAGAATTGCCATTGTTTGCAACTTAGTTTTTTCATCTTCTAACATTTGAGCATAATCATCAATAATGATTTTCTTATAGGAAACCACTAATGTAATCTTTGTGGTGTTGAGAGAAGAAACAAATGTGGAGTACTTAGAATAGAAACTTATTATGAATGAGATAGATCAACCTATCATCTTTAATAGGACTACCATAATCATGAAGCTTTGTTCTTAATTCATTCACCTTGATAATAAAATCCTTTATTGAATCAAAGGTCTTAGGATCTAGGGAAACAAGCTCATCTTCAATTTTATAAACATCCTCCTTAGTCACTTTACCATATAGGTTTTTGAGGGCATCCCAAGCTTCCTTGGATGTATCATACTTTTGGATCTGATAGAGGATTCTATTTTCAACCCCCTTCCTAATATCACTTAGGGCTTTCCTATCTACCTTTTCCCAAGCATGGATATCACTTTGAGATACTTTATCACCTATTGGTTTAGGAAGGGAATTGTCTACATATTGAGAAACTTCATCATGCATCAATTTACACCATATTTTAATAGACCATGTGGCATAGTTATGCAGTGTTAATTTTGGAATGTTAAGATTTCCCATTATGTAAGAAAGGACCTAATTCTAAAGTGGTATTTTTGTCCACACAAGCCTATAATCTGATTATAGATCTGGAATGTAGACAAAAAATTATTCACTTTCAAAAAAATGGAACCTGATTTGGAGTCTAAATGAGCTTGTACGAAGTAATTGAAGTTGCAAAATGTAGGATTAGAGAGGTACAATCACAAAAAACTATAATTTTTGAAAAATCCGTGCAAAAAAACTAGAAAATAGTAGCACTACTAAAAAATTTAGGAAATTCTAGCTAAAACCAAAAAAAATTGCACATGATTTGGAGCCCAGATGATTGAGATATGGCCTCCCAAAGTCAGACTACCAAATCAAAAAAAAATATGGAGAGGGGTCTGATCAACAAATTGTGAGGTTAAATTTGACATCCAAATGACCATTGCAGTAGTTCAATTTGGCCTACAAATGATGGTCAAACGACTAACAATTTTAAGCCAATCAAAAGGTGATGTCACCAAAATATTCTCTCCTAGATGACATGGTAGTGATGTTAGTGATGATGTCAGTAGTATAGAATTGTACAGACAACTGACATGTTAGTGTTGATGTGGATATTTGCTGATCAGTTATGCTGACATGGTTTCTTAGGTGGCGTACTAGGGTGCTGAGTCAAACAACACGTGGTAGAGGGTGTATCCTTTAGTTGCGATTAATTAGGTGCCATGTGGCACTACAATCATGTGTTGCATGGCTGGACAAGTCACCAGAGTGGAGGGTGTGAGTTTTTCGATTGTTAAAAATCGATGGTGGAGAAATGTTGATCGACAATGATTTTTTGCCAAAATATAAACTTTAGCCAGCGAGGTGGGTTTAACACCACAGGCAGGCTATGCTTTTGTCCCACATGCACCAAAAAATGGGTGTGGGATTTATTTAAAAGGAAGAGGCCATTGCAATTAAAGTGGCTAAGAAGCCACAATGAAGTTGTTGCTAGATATTGATGTTGTTGGTAGTTGTAATGGTGATCTTCAGACTGTGTAGTGATTGCCCGGCTTGTGTGAATCAATGTTGAGATATTGAAGGAATTTGCCACCAATTGTTTGAGTTGGATTTGGAATATTTTCCAAATCTTGCAGTGTGCCAACCAAAATGTTAAGCCAAAATATGTAGAATTAAACCGCCAAAATATTCTACAGGGGTCGAGATTTCACCATTCGGTTCCTGCAAAAAAAAATTATTTGCAGGCCCGATGACCTAAAAAAATTAAAAAAAATTTAAAAAATTATAGAGAAAATAAAATAGACAAATCTAAAAATAAATTAAGTTGATCTGAAAATGATCATACCGTACTTGCAAATCAGGCCTTCGGGTTTTGATTTACAAATTTTTTTTGCCTCAAGTTTGACTATGGCCCAACATAGTTGAATTTATAGTCAATTTTTATCGAGAATCGACACTTTGAACGCAATGGTGAGGTCTGCTTTAGCTCTAGATGCTCTCAATAGTTGCAAATACTCCAGATCTAGATCGAGGTGTCCTCAGAGAGGTGAAGCAAGAATGGTCTCCAATGGATATGAATGACGCTCCTATGGCTCTGATACCATGTAAGAATTTTCCTTAGGGAAAAATCCCCCAAGACCAAGAAGCTCAATAACTAGCACAAAATAGACCAACAGAGTATGATCAGAATAACAATATGATATTTTATTGATTGAATAGTACACTAGGAGTGCCTGTATATAAAGGCCTCTAAAATGCTTCTAGAATGTTTAGGAGTTAGCAATATGATAAGCCTCACAACTAAGCACATGTCCACCAGCAGTGGGTTATCCTCCATTAAGTACAGGAGTTAGTGCGATGATGACAAGATAAGCCTACAAAGGTGTGTCACGTAAAATTATGTTGTAGACACTATGTGCTTAATTAAGAGTGTGAACAACTCTATTGTCAACGTGACAACTTAGTTAATTATGAAAACTCCAGTGTTGTAGACACCATGTGCTAAAATAGAGTTGCTTACTCCTGTGTTGTTAATATGACAACTCATATGAGTACAAAAACTCCTAGGTGTCTAACCTAATAAATAATAAAATAATGCATTTATCCTACGTAAATTTAAGTAAAGTGTAAATAATAATTATTTACACTACACAAGGCAAAAATTTTATTTGTGGATATCTTCATGAAAATCAGATAATACATGCATTCCATGCTAAGGAGAATAGGTGGGTCAAAATTTTCCATGTTGAGGAGAATGAAATGAAAAATCACAAATCATTTTCTAGTATGAACAGTTATGAAATATTCAATGACAACATCAATTCATTTTATACGAGCACTTTAACTGAGGGAATTGATGAAGATGGTAAGAAATTTTAAATGATAAAAATTCCCACATCTTGTGTTGTGATATCTTCACACTTGTCAATAATTGAGAATTTTCTATTGTTGCTAGACTTCCAGTCCATTCCTTTTGAGCTTCTAGCTTGATGTGTTTTCATTGCAATTATGTTTAATATCTTGTCTAGGTAGCCCCTAGGTGGCTCTCTTCTCATCAAACATCCTAGGGCTTTCCTTTTGTGTGCTTTTTAGGTTTTCCTTGCTCCACTTCCCTTTATACCTCCATGCGAGATTCTTGTTGTTTTTACTGCATTAAGGTCTTAGGTGATCTAGGTTTAGGTGGGTTGTTGTCTAAGTGTCTCCTCGATGAGAAGAAAGTCCTATTTATGTTGCATTTTTGTTCCTACCTCAAGTAAGAATGCTTCCCATGAATTCTAGCCTATTCCGCTAGCTATCCATCTTCGATGAACTTCATTAAGCAATAGTCCAAAGAACAAAATAACAATGACATCTATAGATATATGTTTGGTCAATTTGTAATGAAAAGACCAATAAAAGAAAATATATAAAGCTAAAAAAATTTCATATCAAAGTTCTGAAGTTAGAATTCAGATCTGTACAAAGAAATGGAACTTCATCATTTCAATTGCTCATCCTTTGAAAGCACACATCTTCTAATGGGTTTTCAAAGCAAAATCTTTGCTAAAGATTAAGATAATATCCTAATAAGATCAAAGGTTATGATTTAAAATTGAATAAGCTATGTTATAGAGAAGTCAACTTGGGCCCTTGATATGCATTACTGGATGATGAATCCACGGTCAACAATTCATCTTGAGGATATATAAGGAAAAGTGACCAAGGCAAAGAAAAATATTTCAAAATGCTCCTCTCTTCAAAAAGAAAAGGTCTCAATGGTGCTTTTTTGTCTAATGGAAACATTCAAGGTTCCCTTTTCGGAGGACAAGAAAGGTAAAGAATTCTAAGTGGAATAAGAAGATTGTAGTGCCTGCCCCTAGTTCACATTTCTGTTATCATTGTCAAATTATTTTAGGTTGATTTTATGCATTGATTAGTTTAGAGATATTGGATTTACAATATTATGATATTATTTCATGTCTTGAATTACAAATGTATCGGTTATTATTGCTTAGTTGATTTCATTCATGTGTTGTTAATGATATTTTAATGATCCTAGTTAGTAAATGTGATTTCTTTTATAAAAATGTTAACATGATGTCTTTAATGATGATTATGTTGTATTGATAGAGATGCATTATTATATGTACGCATTTGATCTTAGATTTGCGATTTTATACTTACCCCATAATTGCATGTGTATGGTGCGCGTGTTTATTTTATCTTTTTGTCTGACGTGTTTGATGTGGTTAAGGGAGGGAGTTGTAGTCACCTGCTAGTCGGGATCTACACGATGAACCACTCCCCGCCATTGTCTGTTTAGTTTAGATATATTATATACATGTACATGCTCGTCTTTTATGCAGGATGCAGGTACCGGGCATCGACTTCCCTGAATTGCCAGGATGAGCGTGCCCTATTACAAATACTCAAATGGTGAGAATGGGAAGATAATGATCAGGTCCAATCCTAGCCATAGCCTATAATACTTGTCCTACAAGGAGGACTCGTAACAGACTGTCTACCCTTTTTAAACCCGTGAGTATTTTGTGCGTATGTTGTTTTGTGAGTTTTTGATGAATTTCTATTAGTTAAGTCTAATTAATAGATTAAATTAATAACTTAATTTAATGGAAAATTATTATGATATTATGAATATTTAATTATATTTAATTAATTGAGAAATTAATTAAATATAAAGAATTAAATTGAAGATAAAAGTTTTAAGATTAAATTTAGAACGTGATAATATTTATTTAATTTAATAATAATATATTTAGAGTTCATTTTTAAATAAATGCTAAATATTATTGTTATTTAAGTTAATAAATATTTATCAAATTAAAACGTTCAAAAATAAATTAAGAAGTGAAAAGATATTAAATTATGAAAAAGATCTAAGTTCGCATGAATGAGTTTAAAATATAGAAAATTAATTAAAAGATAAAAAACATGTGAACTCGAATAAAGATATTTTAATAATGTGCACATGAGATTTTAAAAGTTATAAATTTATCAAAGTAAAGTAAAGTGGAAAGTTAAATAAAGTAATTTAATGATTCATTTAAAGTGCATGAAGGAATAATAAAAGAATATCTTAATTAAAAAAAGAAAATTAATTGTGCATGAAAGAATTAATTAAATAAAATAATTATAATTTTAGACTGGTGGTGATACAAACCCTAAAGGGTAATTAGATTCTATATTAGAGGGTTTTGGGGGTCATTATTAGAGGGGGAGAGTTTTCCAGACACAAGTTTTTTAGACACAGGTTTCAGGGAACACACTTTTGGAAAGGGGAACAAAGAAATCTTTGGAAGCTTGGAAGGGTTCAGATTAGCAAGGGTTTCACCAGATTGTTAGCATCAGATTAAGGTAGGGTTTGTGAACCATTCTAGAAACTCTTTCGGATCTCTGTCTTCTTCGTGCTTGTTGAAAATTGCTTTCTCAAATTTTGTTGTATGATCTTGCCACCCTTCGTTCTGAATCTTTTGCTATTTGATTTCATCTGTGAATCCAGATTGAAACAACCATTTAGAAAACATCGTTCTACATGTGAAAGAAATTAGCATTAAATCGAGATTAGGGTTTGAAATAAAAAGAAGATTTTAGGTTGAAATTCGAATTGTGAGAATTATTTCTCTATCAGATCTTATTTGTTATATTAAGATTATAGTAAAAATAAAAAAAAATAAAGTAAAAGAAAAAGAAAATATTTATTTAAAGTATTATTATAGAAATTTTAAATAAAATAAAACAAGATATATATATATATTTGGAAATATATTTAAAAGTTTATTTTAAATAAAATAAAGTTGAATTAATAAATAATGGCAATTATATTTTAAAAGTTTTATTTTAATTGGGAAGTGGGGGCCACGACCTCCCCCAACCCCCCCTCCTGGCGTACAACCGCCGGCAGACCTGCTGATGCAGGTACTGCACAGGCGAGCTGCCGTAGGCCCTACGTCAGCAGGCCTGCCGTGGCAGAGTCTTTATTAAGGCTTCGGCTTGCAAATGAAGCAAGCGTTTTGTTTTTTTTTTTAATATATGTTGATTGTTAGATTTAAAATTTTCATTTAAGATTTTTATTAAGTTTTAAAATTAAATTAAATTAATAATTTTAATCATTTATAATTTATATTATTAATTATTAATAATTTTATATTATTACTTATTAAATCTATTATTAAAATAATAATTATATAAATTATTAATAATTGAAATATGGTTAAGTAAAATTAATAATTGACTTAATTAAATTTGGATTTAATTAAGAATTATTAATAGATGAATAATAAGGATTAATGTATATTGTATTAATTTACTTGGATTAAACAACATTGGAAGTTATGGAATTAAATGCTGAATTTATTATTAATTGATGATTAATGTTGTTTAAGAAATATAGAGTTACTTCATTATTATTATCAATGAAGTTGATAACGTAGTATTATATCAATGATTATTATTTTAATAATTTAAATAAATGATTACTCCCTGTGTAATTATTTAAATATAGCAATTAGTTAATGGTAAGGATTAATTGCAAAAACTTATCACTTGGAATTGTATATTGAAATGTAAACTGAAACTTTACCTTTAACCTAGTTGTGTATTTTCAAATCAAACTAAACTATGAGTTGGACTGTTTTACTTGTACTTCCTATGCTTTGAGATGTTGGTGTTGATTAGTTGTCGACCAGTCTAGGGAGTACACCAGGGGTTGTGAGATTTTTGTTATACCATTTATGTGGCTAGTTGTCATGATGTGTTATGTGATTCAAGTGAGATTTTATTTGTGAGATTTACTTGTGGAGAAATTATGTGTACTTGGATGGAAGAACCATCTTGTTTTCGGGTTGCTTGTTAAGGAACCAAGTTTGATCTTTATGAATGTTGTGGTATGGGACACAACTGTGTTTTTATGTGCTTAGGTGAGGTTGTCTAGGTACGTGACTTGGGAGTGGCTTGCATAGGGGTTCGGGACCCAAAGTGGTCAGTACCAGGGTAACCTAATGCAAGTTATGTAATAAGTGATAATCTAGTAATTAAAACTTTTGGGGGGAAAACACACTAAAAAGATAAGTTAGAGATTTTTTATCTACCCATGCCTTGAGTGCTTGTATAGACTAAGGATGGGAATGAGGAGAGTGCCTCGTCTTCTTGAGAGGGCTTTCTAGTTTCCATATGTGTGATGTTGAGGGTCCGGGGTTCAGAGTAACCAGTCCAGGGTAACTCAACGCTTGAGGGTCCGGGGTCTTTTAAGAGATCAGTCCAGGGTAACTCAAGCAGCCATGTGATGACACTCCCTAGTATGTAGCCCGAGTCTCCTCTGTAGATTTGTGTATCTCTGGTGGTGTATTTATTGTTGGATGTGTTTATTGTGGTTATTACTTTCACAGAGGATGATTGGTGATTCATGGATGATGTACTTTTGACATGTGGTTATTGACTTGAGGAGGATTATCTTTCATTGACTTTATCTTATGATCTTGGTATTTGGTTTATACTTGGTTCGTGTATGATGTTTGGTTATGTGGTGTCACTATTGGATTGAGTGGTCTTACTTTTGGATTATTTTATCTTCTTGAGTAGTATGTGTTACCTTTGAGATAGTTTTGGCTAGTAGGTATTCCATTCCTAGGAATGTTTTATGTTTGATAGCCGTATGTGGATCGTTCATTATCTTCCCTGCACGGTGGGAGTGGAAGCCTGACTAGGTAACCACGTAGTCGGGAGGTAGTGCCTTCTTACCATTTGGGTTCCCTTCACATTGCTAGCTGTTGGATGTTCATTGCAGAAGATGTACCTTTATCATTCTTATTTCTTATCTTAGAGACTTCTTTTCAGATGATGTATATATGTTATCATGTATTCTGATGTATTGTATCTATTCTCACATACCCTGCGACATGTGCAGTGGATGTTATTTATTGGATGTACTTTCATTGTATTAGTTATACTTATGCTTTTCTTATGCGATTATGTATCTATTATTTCTTTATGATCTTGAGACATTGTACTTGGAACTTAAACTAATTAATTTAAAATTATTAAATGTGACTCAACGTAAAAGAACTCTTGAGGAATTGAAACTATATCTATATTTGCATATGTGTATTTGATGTGTATGTTCATATTGCTTCCGCATTAATATTATCCTGATGTTGTTTAAACTTCAAAAAAAAAAATAGTTCAGTAAACATTGTAACATGTTAGGTTTATTTCTCTTGGGTTCCCGAGTGGGGCATTACAAAGATATTCTGCAAAGATGCTAGAAAGATGCTTTTGATGAAGTCAATTGCAAAGACGTGCCTTGGTAAAAGGAAAATAAAGCATTCATGATGGAAAATTCTTTTTGTGGCTTCTCCGAGCTAAAGTTGAGAAATAGGAGAAAGCCTTGTGCAGAAAAGAAGGAAATAAGCGACCAAGTTGCCAAAGAAGAATTGCTCACATTGTGATCCCAAACCAAAGGAAAAGGCAAGCTTGTGGAAAGATAAGTCTATGTTTCCTCCCTTGCACATAAGAAGTTGTGGTATGAACCCTTGTTACAAATTTTGAAGTGAAGAGGGGAGTTTCCATTAAACCAAATTCAACTGATTCAATAAGTGGCTAATCTCACTACTACATAAGATTTAAGTGAATGCTACAATCATTAGGTTTATGAATCATCATATGGGTGAAAGTGAAATTTTTTAAATAAATTTTAACCATCAAATTTATTACAAAGCCTGCCATTACGGCTGTTAGTTATGATTTATTTCTTTCGTGTGGCGCCAATGTTTAGATTCTCGCATTTATATCATCGAATTTCAACCAAACATAGTTCATTATTTTAGCAGCTATTTTATCAAACAATTTGTCCTTTTTATGAAAATATAAGCTAATGACAATCAGAGTAGTAGGGTATGATCGTCTGATTGGTTTAGAAAGTGAATTGAATTTTTTTTTGGATACCTCATTCAAATTTTATGATTTAGGTGATCTGCACATAAGGCTCAACTCTTAGCCTATTCACCCAATAATCTTGAAATTGAAGCAAAGTAGATTAGTTAAAGCTTATGGGTTCCCCATGGTCATGCAAGCACCATAATTGATAAAGGAATGTATCAAAAGATTCAACCTAGAGACAAAGAAAATATTGTTATCTAATTAGTCAATTCTACTTTCTATAAACAAAGTGTTGATGCAATTTGAATTTGGTATCCTAGTGAGAGAAGAATACTGTAACATTGACTTCTCAACCTCTGCATCAATGTTTAGTGAAAAGAAGACTCTAAGAAGAGAGGACATACAGAGAACTTGGTTCTAGACAACTTGTTCCAAAAAGAGTAAAATGCCACAGACTTTTTTTGGAATTGATTTGAAAAGAGAGATTATGGACATCTTTTCATTATTGCTAAGTTTGAAAGGAAGATAGAAAATCATAGATTTCATCAAACATCACTTCAATTTGGTACATGCCACATGTGCTAAGGGACTACAGTTTGATTGGGCTAAGATGATATGTGAAAAACTTTCTTCTTGGCTAAATTCGGCTATGGCATTTGGACAATTCTATATGTCTTCATATTTGATATATGCTTTAGCCACACATCACCTCTAGCCAGGTCTTCCCAATATTGAAGACTATGATGAAAGCAAGAAGGTGTATTATTTCTATCCCCACCTACAACTACAAAGGAGCTTTGAAGAATATGTAAAGGTTAATGATGCCTTTACAATGAGGTTGTGTCAGGAATTGTAAGGTTTCCTTGAGTGAAGGTTTTCAATTGAGGCTATATTAGCTATCGGTCAATTTGGATGCTGCTTCATCCAATTCCAATCTTTCTCCTACTTGAGGATTGGTGCATTTGATGGTTTCCCCAAAAGGATTCCCATGTATCCTGAGGACAAGATTATTCTTGTTGAACTATGTAGACAAATAATGGAGGTGAACACCTTGTGTTCCAATGTGAAAAAGATAGCCGAGATTTCCTTCCCAATAGTGGTAGGATCTTACTCCTATGCATCCAGGTTTGATTCCCATAATTTGGTCAAAATATTTGAGAGAATGATTAAATTTATTTATTATGAAGTAATAAGACCTCAATATGACCCAGTGAACTTTGTGAAAGATCATCTAAAGCTTGGATATGCTCACAAACATGTCCCAAATATTAAAGATTATTGGGCTAGATGTTATGATGAATACCAAATGAGGGATAGGTATTGGTCTAGGCTAACAATAAATGAAATTCATTTTTATAATGATTCTATTGATGTTTTTGATCTTGTAGATGATGGCTCCTACATGCATCCCTCAACCTATGAGAAAGTCAAGAAGACCCCCATTATGTCAACTTCGCCTGAAGGCCCTATAGTCGACACAATGGAAGTCTTGATGCATGGAATAATCAAAAGGAAAGACAAGTGGGTGGAATAGACTAGAGCAAGAAATAAGAGAATTGGAAGTGCAATCTCTACTAGTGGAGTAGCTTTTGGAATAACTCAATCAACCGCTTCTACATCAACGACTACTGCTACTTCAACACCAGCTAGTCCAACATAGTATATCAGTGGAGGAGGAGACCAAACTCTTGAAAAAATGTAGAAATTACCCCAACCTATGGAGGAAGATGTTTGCTAGACATAGGAAAGATTGGAGTTGATGAGACAAACAAAGAGGAGTGGGAGAAGTCAATGACGAAGCCCTCCTCCCCTATGCAAGTCATCAACCTAGATGGTGAAAAAAATGCTCTAGATGGTCAAGAGCAAAAGGCATCTTAGAAAGGTGACACTCTAGCTATCTCAGTCACCAAGATAAATTCTTTTCCTACTACCATCCAAAGCAAGGAGACACCCTCAGTGGCGAGGAAGGTCTTTGGATCTATAGCCCTGCATTTAGCACTCAATGTCCTTTGAATTGAGTCTTGGTTGGAAGAGACCATTGACATAAATAAGAGGAGATGTGAGGAGAGTTCTCCATCTAAAGACCTTATCATGCAAGCAACTCAATCCTAACCAATGTTGAAGAAAACAAAGAAGCAAAAGACTATTGCAACATTCACAATAGATTTGAGTACTAGTCATATCCTAGTAGAGATTGTAGAGCCTTCGAAGGAGGGAAATTTTCATGAGCTAACTCTAAATGATTTTTAGATCAAAACTATTGACTTGGGAATTCCAATGCATGACTCTATGGTCAACATCTGGAAATCAACTAATACAAAAATAGAAGATAAAATGGAGGAGTTAAGATATGAGAAAGAGGTATTGAAGGCCCCAAACAAATAATTGATGGATTAAATTAGAGCTGCACTTAGAAGCACACCTTCAAGTACATTTGATCTAAGTGCAGAGGAGAATAAGAACCTATTACTTAAGCTACATCA
Organism: Cupressus sempervirens; assembly: GCA_028749045.1. Lineage (NCBI taxonomy): Eukaryota > Viridiplantae > Streptophyta > Pinopsida > Cupressales > Cupressaceae > Cupressus > Cupressus sempervirens. Next base: position 388,388,399 of record CM053788.1, on the reverse strand, counting down.
AGAGAGGAAATTTGGTCAAATTGGTCATGCCTAGATAGATGAATTCAAGGCCCAAGGTCCTCCCCTCATAGAGAATATTGGAAATCAGTTGTTAGACACAAATAGATTGAGAAAAGTTGTGTCAAAGCACCAGGACTCAATCAAGAAGGAATCATAAAGCTTAATAGAGAAAATGGCTTTGTTACAAGAGGTGATTGAGATGAAGACCAACATGGCTGTGAATCATGAGATACTTAAATCTAGCAAAGAGATTTTTCTTCATTGGAATCAATCATTGGAATTCAAATATGAGAGTTTGGTGTAGTCTATGAGTGAATTGAAGCGTTTCTATGATTTGGTAAAGAAGGAAATGGATAAAATATTTGAATATTTAAAGGTCCTGCATAGTGAATCTTATGTCACCAATAATCATCAGCTAGTGGGTATTGAGAAAATGAATACTAAGTTTCTTGCATTCATTGGAGAAGCTTCTAATCCAATGAACTACCAAGTGGCAAAGCTTCTGGAACTCACATAAGTGGATTGTGTCCTGGAATGTGCAACAAATAATCTCAAATCATATATTTCTAGAGCTAAGGATATGACATAAATGCATGACTATTGGATGGTCAGAGTTGACAACATCCTTATTCCAGGTGTCATGGAGTTGAATAATGTAATCAAAGTAATGAAGGCCTATAGAGCTAAATCCATAACTCTGAAGAAGAAATGATGCTATGTCAGAAGCATTACATACATCCTTCCTGCAATGTGACAAGTCTCTATCTCTCTCTCTCTCTCTCTCTCTCTCTCTCACACACACACACACACACACACACACACACACACACACACACACACACACACACACACACACACACACACACATTCATATTATAGCCATATGTGGCATTCTTCTAATAGGCTTGGACGTTGTAACAGATGACAACTGAATCAATCCTATTTCTAGCATTCATCTATTCATAGATTCTCTTTTATGTAATAATCAAATGTAATTGGCCATTTTTTAGAGGGTATATAAATGTAACATTTTGAAGAGGGAATAAGATTAGAAAATTATCATGTGGGAAAACCCTTGTAGCTCAGACTACTATGTGAGAATCTGTGTTTGCATTTTAATCTTGTTGTTCATTTAAGTATTGTATTGTGCTTGGGATGAAATATGTTGTTAATGTAAATTGTAAGATTGCAACTAAACTAGATTTTGTTTCTTTCTTTTCAGTGAATGTAAGCTTTACTTTCCTCATTTACAACATTATCTCAATTCCCTTGTTTTGTGCAAGTTAGATCATATGCATTTTGGTGTTGTATGAGAAGTCTAAATTTTGGTTAATGAAAGGGACTAAATGGAAAAAAATCTAAGTATTGTCAAATTTTAATAATTGGGGCAATCTAGGTGTTGTCTAGTTGACCAAACTTTCTCTTCTAATGTACTATGCATTGGTAGATAGTTTCACATTGTTACATCTCTCATTCAAGGTTAGAATAGATTACATTTTAGATGTTAGATGAGCTTAACAATGCCTTACATACATTCATATCTATGGAGGCTGCGAGTCATAATCTAAAATTGGCCTAGATTGCTTGAAGTGTTAGGTAATCTAGTTATACCTCTTCTACTCTCTAGTTAAGAGCATACCCTAAATTAGCTGATCTACTAAAAACAAATTCTTTGCAAACCTTTGCACCATAAGGGAGTTGTACCTTTCAACTTAGAGGTCTCTGATAGATTACTACATAGACCCATTCCATCATTAATTATTTTTGTCTTCCTTCTCTTTGAGCATAGTAAGAGTTAATCTAAGGAAGATAAACTATTAACCAACACTATCAAAACTAGTCCCATACTGTTTGAAGGTCATCTTTGCATCGACACACTATCAAAATATATCCCAAAATATGGTCCAAACTATTAAGAACTATCAAATTAGCTATTTTCTTGTCTACACTACAATGAAATCTCATGCGAGCTAGTAAATTTAGGTCTGTTGCTATTCTCTAGTCACCCCAAAATTGTCTTGGTCTTGCCTGGCAACTCACCTTTCATCGCCAAGCTTTTGCTCCAAAACTCCCAAAATTTTTATCAAAATTATCAAATTGGCATATAACCTCACACAAGACTAACAAGATCTCATGCAAAATAGTCATTTACTCACCTGGGAATATAAAATCTCACATGATTCTTCATAAAATTGTCAAAACATAGAGCATTATTTCACTAGTTAAGTCCAAAATTTGATCTGGTGTGTTCTTTGTAAGCTATTTGGTCCATCTTGAGTCTTCAAAAATCACATATAAAACTGAAAATGATATTTTAGAGTGGGTAAAACATCTTGTTCTATTGTCAAAAATATAGTCTAATATTCTTACATCTTACATTCCATACTGTGTTGTGACACCAATTGTTGTAAGAGTCATTTAATCGACTATTTAGCCATTACTACTTTGACAACTTGTACCTTGATATGTATCACCTACTACTACTCATACATAAATTGAGATTAATTTTGGCACATAAACTGGATCTATACCTATCAAACTATTGCTACTATACATTTTGATGCTTGCTGAAACTAGGAGTTCTAGAAAATGAATAGTTGAATGATCTAGCAGAAGTAAGAGGCTTGCTCAGGAACTCAAATTTTTAGGTGATTCAGAAAAACCTCCATCACCTCCCAAGTTCTCTTATATGAGATGAGATTTTACATAAAATATTAATCCTTTGTTTTAGGGACAATCATCTGATAAGAATTTTGATAATTCATCTCCTAAACTCGAGTATATTACCAGTAGTAGAACAAAAACACCAATTGAACCTAACCTTGAGATACCGATTAGATAACCATCTAAAATGATGTATGAACACAATAATGAGAATAATGAGGGATAAAGAAATAATTCTAATCAAAATAATAACAACCATGTCAATGAAAGTCCATATGAAGGAGAACTAACCCCTGCAGAAGTGGAGAGGTGTAGAAAGAGAAAAAAAATTTCATAGAATGATGGATTTATTACTGAAATAAGAGAAGGATAAATGATTTCTTGAACTTTCTCTTAAACGAGCTAATCTAGCTTCTCACTATTCTATAGAAACTCTTGTTACTCAGGAAGAAGAAATTCCTATGGCTCTTTTCACTAAACAACTGTAAACCATGTAAATGCAACTGAAACTAATGAAGAAAGAGAATGACAAAACTTCTACAAAATTATCATTAGATGTCATTTACCCATATCATTTTGATAAGGACACGTATATGCCTCCTTTTCCTAAGGGAGTTGAAATCCCTAAATTTGAAAAGTACTTGGATACAACAAATCCCTAAGATCATTTGAGAGAATTTGGAGCTCTATTCATGGAATTCTTGCATGACTAGTCATATCTTATGTGCTTGTTTTCACGGAATCTAGGTGGACAAGCTATGAAATGGTTTTCAAAATTACTTACTTAGTAGTATGTTTACAACATCCCACATCTAGTTACCATGCAATATATAAGCAAAATTAAACAATGAATAGGAGAATATTTCCTAAAATTCCTTCAAAGATGGAGACACTTGTACTCCAAATACACATGCAGGATTCCCAAAGAGGAGAGATTGAACATATTCTTAGACAACCTTGTACCTAAATTTGGGTGTAAGTTACAATTGGAAGGGAAATCTTTGTTTGATGGAATGACAAAAAATGTTGTACGCATAGAAGAATTTATGATCAAGAAGGGAGAACTAACACTTAATAAAGAAACCAAACCGGGGTGTAACAAAGACAATGGTAAATACTAGAACAAAAATTACGATGTTGTAAATGATGGAGTTGTAGACACAATAAAGCCCAAGATAACTAAAATTGCTTTTGACTTGATGAGTAACATACAAGAAACCAAAGAAATTAAAAGGAATGCATAAAATTCCAAATCTACTAGAAACACATCCAACAATAAACCCTAGATTGCTAAATCCAATCATTATTTTTCTCCTCTAGGAGAACCTATTGAAGTGGAACTCAAGATGTTATTGCAAAACAACACCATAAGTCTACTAGATAACTCAAGACCTTTTGATCCATAAGTGAAACCTCATTGGTGGAATGAGAACTATTACTATGAATTCCATCGAAACAAAGGACATAAGAATGGAAACTACATAAAAATTAAACACATAATCCAAGATCTCATATAATCTAGAGATGTAGTGGTTGATGGACACAATGCAGACACTAATCATAAGGATTTCAAAGAACCTTTTCATAAGTATGAAACAAGAGAAGGATCAAAATCTAAGAATAGTGCAAAGGTCAACTAGATGTACTCCAATGATGATAATGTGATTCACATGGTAGATTCTATTGAAATGGAGTAATGTAACATGATTATCCTAAAAGGATTGAACACAAGTATTGAAATAAAAAATGTTGTAACTAGATCAAGAGCAAAGATCATTCTCAAAGGGTTGAATCTCAACTTCCTAAAGACAAACTAACTATTGTACCTATAACTAAATATTTGAAAGGACCATCTTCCTCTTAAGGAACCAGTTACAGTATCCTTCAACAATTTAAATGTACCAATGCTCACATAACTATCTTCAAACTACTGAAAAATCTCTCCTAAACATAGAGAAATCTTGGATAAAGCCCTCACAAAGGAAAACATGCCTAAATAATTAGACTTGGATTGGTTTCGATCTATGGTGGGACACTTAACTTCAACACATTACTTTTCCTTCTCTAAAGAAGTTGATAACTCATTGATTCACTCGCATAATTGAGCATTTCATATTGATGTCATAATACATAAATCTTGCATCAAGTGTGTGATAATAGATGGAGGAACAGGTCTTAACATTTGTTCTTACAATCTAATCTGAAAACTTGGTTTCTTTGAGCATAATATAGATCCTCCAAAGAATATAACAATCAAAGCTTATGATGAAAAAGAGAGGGCTTTAAAAGGGCTTTTAGTATTTCCTATTATATTAGGACCCATAGAAAGAGATATAATTTGTTAAGTGCTAGATACACCATTTTCCTACAATATCTTGCTAGGACATCCTTGGATACATGAAATGTGAGTTATACCTTCAACCTACCATTAGTGCATAAAGTTTTCCCATAATGGAGTAGATATATCTATACCTACTGACTCGAGCTACTCATGCAATGCATTGAGACAAGGTGTTGACACTTTTGTTCCACACAATAGGGAACTTGCTAAAAATTATGAGACTAAATTGAAAGAGATGGAAAAGTCTCTAAGATTAAAGGATACAGGAATGGGAGAGTATTCTCTACCAGTGTTGTCTCTAACATCCTCCATCTCCTCGATATTATGGAAACAATATGAAGATACCAAATTGTCAAAGGAAACAACTAAAACTATTCATAATGGTACCTTTGTACAAGAAACAATGCCCTAGAAGACAAGGAAGAAGAAAGAGTTATTTTGGCTTGACTGTATAAATGAGGAAAAAAAGAAAAAAAAGTAAAATATTATGACATGCTATCTCATAAACATGGAAGAGGATACAAGATGTTGAAAATAATGGGATATGGAGGGGAAGGTCCTGTTGGAAAGAATAAAAAAGGCTTGATTGATCCTATTGAGGAAAAATTTAGAAGACCTAATGATACTATTGGTCTAGGTTTTAAAAAGACACAATTTCACTTAGGAAAGTAGAAGTTTATATTAGTCCTAGAGAAAATGATAGAGAGCTCGAATGAGGAAGATATTTTTCCTTATCCTGTTCCACATGACATATCTAACATGCTCCATGATAATGTTGAACAAGCTACACAAGTAAACAATGTTGAAAGAAATGGGACTCTGATGACATAGCATCAATAACTAAATTGACCTATGAAGGATTGTGTACCATACAAATGCCTAATCCAGACTATCAGGGTGGGTTATGCATACCTCCTCAATTTCAAACACAATTCCAAACAAGAGAATCTAGTCAAACTCAACCAATGAAGGAGTTGAAAAGGACCAAGATGATAATGAAAATGTGTGAATGGGTACCCATGACTATGGGAGAATAATTTAATCTACCTTTGTGCACTATTGATTCTCGTAAATATGAGTTTGATTCATTATTGAAAGCTATTACTGCCGACAAAGATGTAACCAAGGTTCACACCTATGAAAACCAACTTCACATAGTACATCGGTCTGGTGTTAGGTCCAACGAGTTTAATTCCACTTATGTTAACATGTCCAATACTTATAGTTTTAGGAATTATACTGATTTGAACACACCTATGGATGAGATCATTGTATAGTCCACACTTTTCACAAATTTATTGTGAATGCGATTGAACTAGTCAATTCTTTTTCCCTCATACATCTTGAGCTTATTGAATGGAACTTTGATACAACATCCATTGAAGTCCCAAAATTACAAAATGAATATGCGCTAGCTTGTTACCTAGACACCATTGAACCTCTAGCATCTTCTACTAGTGACTCTAATGTAAACATGATAGAGGTGAATATCAGATATCCCAATCTGAACATCAAAAAGAAAAAGAATAAGTGTTTTGATGGTGAAAACCACATTGTGGGAGTGTTAGAACCAAACTAGTAAATAAAAATGATGTATCTAAAGGTGAAAAACTCATTAAGGTGCCTAAAGATGGGATATTTGATGTTCACTCGAGTCATTTTTAGGAGAGATCCAACGTTGATAGAACCAACACAACTAGTGAATTTGGGAACATATGAGCATCCACATATGATACATCTAGCTCAATCTCTATCAGAAGCACTACCTTCTTCCAGGCAAAGAAAATTAACTTTGGATGGGCATATTTTGATATGTTGGGTTTTGACCCTAATTTAATCTTGCATCATTTATCTATTGCACTTGGATCAAAAGTGATGCAAGAGCATCTTGACCCTTCATACATTATGATAAATTTCATAATATTGTAATATTTAAGTCATTTAGACTTTCCCATAACCATGTTGAATAAATGGTTAAAATTCTTAACTTTTCATTGTGACATATTTAAAACTTGGAAAAAAAAACATTTGCATTGTAATGGGAGTGCTTAAAGAAGCATTGAAAAATGTACAAGGGTTAAAAAAATGTATTAGGTTGGTTTAAAAGGTGGTTAGGAAGTTGTAAACCACCACAACCACTTTAAAATCATTGTATTGGTCATTCCAAATAGAGAGGGGTGAATGAGAAGAAGAATAGATCATTTTGAAGCAATTGGTTTTGAAGAACTTGTCATTTTGATTGGTTTCAACTATTTTAGTGTTGGTTCCAGGTCTTGTACAGCCATGTACAGCCTGAAAACCTTTTATTTTCAATACATTTGAAGATTAGGATGAATAATATTCTTTCTCTTTTTATTTTGGAACAATTTTGTTAAGTTTTGAAGAAGTTATGCTAGTTTTGGTAAAAGTGGTTATTTGCAAATTTGAGGATGTCCAGCTACAATTAGATTTAATTGTTTGGTACGAGCATATTTGGATGAAACATAAACTCTAGTTGTATTTATTGGAAATATATATGAACAAATTTTTATTTCCAATTAGTTTGAGTCATTTTCATTTAGATATGTGTTAGTTATGTTCATTTTAATGAAGACTGGTTTTTAAGGATTTGTTTTAAAGTTACAAGCAATGATTGGTGCTTGTAGAACAATTTATGAATTGGAAAATTTAATGGCTTATATATTCAGAAACTAAAATCATATAAGGTTTATGGAAAATTGGTTTTGTTTTATTTGGAGTCATTTTGAGAAAGTTATTAGATGCCCAATGAAGGGTTATTGGTTTTACTTCTGATTTATGACAGAGAAAATGGGTCTACATGTAGAGACTATAACGTGTAATGGATTGATTATTTTTGGCTCATATTTGGATATTTTTTAGTATTCCTAATTTGGAACAAATTCTACTAATGGTTTTGAAATAAAATTTCAGGATTGAAATTTATGATTAATGTACTCAGGTATAGCAGTTAGACCTTGTGAATGGTGAAATATTGTAAACTAGTGTTGGAAAGAGTTTTGTTTTGCCTCATGAGATGTCTTTAAAAATAGAATTTATCTCATGGATTTTGAAGGAATAATAATGTATCCCAAAATTTTGTTTACTCCATTGATTCTATTTACATCAGATTGGTATAGAGCTCTGTGAAAGATTAGGTGTTTTTGTGGGTAGAGATAACTGGAGGTATGTGGATCCATCATAGCTGCAAGAAGGATGCATTTGCAATTGCATATGTGAAGATCTGTGAGACCCCTTCTTGTAAAATATCTTATTATTTAAAATATCCAAATATATACTTATTTATTTTAGCTTGACCTAATGATTTAACTAATTAAATAAATTTGTGAATCTAAAATTCTATTTACTAAATTTATAAGTTCATCGTTAACTTTTTAGGAAAAAAATTTGATGTTTATTTATAATTTATTAAAATTTGATAAAATTGTAAATTAGTTAATAATTATATCATTTGAAAAAAAAAATATTTAAAAATATTTTTTATAATGTTTAGATTATCATATATAAGTATTTTTCAATATTTGTCATAATTAATAAAATGTACCATCTTTTAATTCTAGTTAAGTTTAAGATCCAGATTAGCTTAAGATTAAATTTTACATCTAATAAGATCAAGCTTAAACTAGAGTAAGATTAATATCAGAAGAAGTCAATGTTACAATGTATTTTATTTAAACTTAATAATTGTAATAGATATGATTTTTTTGTTGGAGTCCATTATTGAAATGTTTTACCATTTTGTGAGACCCCTTCTTATATGTAATTATCAATACGAATGCTCTGTTAAAACTGCTATAGGAGATTGAAATGGATAAGATGTAACATTTTATGTTGTGAATGCCCTAATGAGATTGAGATCAGTTAATACATCCATGTTTTAAATACTCAATGATTTGAGAACTTTTTCATTATCTCAACTATTTAAACATTGAAATTTCACTAACGATGATATAAGGCATTTTCACCTAATGATAAGGGTGTGGATTTTGGTATCTTGATGATTAAGTTTTATGATTCAGATAGTTCAATATTCTTTAATTCAGTGTTGTTATGATTAGGTTTATGCATGCCTAAAGATGATTATTCAGGTACTTTAATTTGAATTAACGAATAAGTTATGTTATATTGATTATGTGATTTGGATGGTCAAATGTAAGTAGAAATGAATTAAATAGTTGATTTTATGAAAGATTCATGTTTTGATTTACGTAACTATACAAATAAGTTTTGAATATATGTATATGATTTTCTTGAGCTACTGATGTGTGCAATGAGTGTGCAAGATATTTTAGTTGGGAGATCTAATGGAGAAACAAAATTGAACCCTATGTATCAATTGTGGAAATCAGGGTTAAATCTGATGAAAGATGCAAACCCGATTGTTCGTATTCTATTTGTGTCATGGTTTGAATGAATGTAGCATTCTGTAATCAGTAAATGTTATTGTTTCGTAACAGTGCTTTTATAGTTTCGCTTGACACTTGTGAATTGTTTATGCATTTCAAAATGTAGTTAGGATTCACCGAGTAACCTAAAGATCTAAGTCAGACTAAGTTAGTGACCTTTTTCTTGCTAATCAATTATAATTGAGATTAATTACCTCAAATCTAGTTTAATGTTTATTTTTGCATTTTAGGGTTGTTAGTAAGTCCATATATTTCTAGCTTTTGATAGGTCTCAAATTAATCCTAAAAGCCTAAAACCATTAAATCTAAGTACCTAGGGGGTATGGGTAAGGGTTGGGGACATTCTCCACCCCCTTAGCCCCTTTGGTTGACTTTTATGGTCACTCAAAAAGTCCATTTTTGCTTGAGTGCGAAAATTGATTGCTTCCTTCTTGAGTTGGTAACCTTGACTCTACCTTGAGGTTTACCTAATGTCTAATTGAGTTAGGATCTTACATAGGGGATTTTTGGTGAGGTTTTGGTTGTTACCCAACCTCTAGTTTTGGAGGAAGTTTGAAGATCGAAGGAAGAAAGGGAAAGCTCTTCTCAAACCACCATTTTCCATAACTCTTTTATGAAGGTAGGAGTTCTTCACTCCTTGAAATTGTTTCTTCATGTGCTTATGTTTGAATCTTGCTTGAATCATGCATAAGGCATTGTGTAGTCTTGTATTTCTTGCTTGTGTGTTGGGGTTGATTTGGGAGGGATCTCAATTTGTTTTCTTTTGATGTTATTGCCATGCTTGTTTGATGTTTTGTGTTTTTGTGAGGATTCCATGGGGATTTTTTTGGCATCACTCACCCTTGGATAGGGAAGAAGTGCCCATGTTTGGGGGAAGGGCTTTAGTTGGACCTCAATAGTGTAGAGTCTCCTCTCATGGTGAGAGGAGGGAAAAAGGGTAGGGTGTATGGGCCCCTACTTGTCATCCCATACCTTGTTGTTATTGAGAATTCTTGAATATGGAAAGGAATGAAAATCCTTGTGGTAATAGCCTTGAAAGGGCCTTGTAAAAGAATGGAAGTTCTTGAAGTTTTAGCCACGAAAGGGCCATGTTATGGTATGGTGATTGACATCTCCTATTGAGAAAATCCACCTCCCCCCTATATTGGTTCATTGTTGAACGTATGGTGCAAACTAGGTTGGGAATGCATGCTTGAATTATTCTCTTTGTTATGTTGTTTTACCTTCATGTTGGTTCTTGTCTCTCCCATGGTTTCCTTGATGTAATGAAGACATTTAAAAAGTTCTCTTGTGGAAGCCCTTGAAGAAAATTCAATTGAATTGTAATATTATGTAAATTGTATTTGAATGTTTGATGTATTGGCAAAGACATCGGGTTTTTTTACTGGTTCTTTCCCGATGAAGCCTTGAACTAGGATGAATAATAAAGAAGAAAAATAAGATTATGAAAATCTCCTTGCATTGTTTTTATGTGGTTTCAAACTTTGCATATGGATGTGAGAAAATAGAATGATAGATAATGTCTTTGAATTATGAATGTTCAAGTTTTCAATTATGTTAAGATAATTTGCATTTGATATGTACTTAAATTTCATAATTATCCATGAGTGTGAGGAAGTAAAGTAGTTCTATTCGAATACTTATGTATTGCATTTAATCATATTATCACTTTAAAAGGGTAAATAAAATAAAATTTGTTGGTGTGTTCATGCCCTATATATTTTGGGCATGAAAAGATCTCAAGCTGAGATCTTAGTATTGTCTCCATCAGAGATACATCTGAAGTAGGATGTTGAGAGCAACCATTGAGCGAGAGTGGGAAGTGCATCACTAGACCGAGTCTGTTGTTGGGTAAGATGACAATAAGGTGGTATGAAGAAGCATCATGAAGCGTGATGGCTAGACAGTCTTTACTCTACTGATGGGAGTCATTTAAAAAATATAGAGTAAGAATTAGAATCATGGACCCAGTGATAAAGACAAGGAACTAAAAAATTTGTTTCCAGAACTCTCCACTGCACATTTCCATGGGACATGGAAATATTTTAAGCCTGGGAGTATGATACAGGAGCATCTTGACCCTTCATACATTATGATGAATTTCATAATATTGTAATATTTAAGTCATTTAGAATTTCCTATAACCATGTTGAATAAATTGTTAAAATGCTTAACTTTTCATTGTGATGTATTTAAAAATTGGAAAAAAAAAACATTTGCATTGTAATGGGAGTGCTTAAAGAAGCACTAAAAAATGTACAAGGGTTAAAAGAATGTATTGGGTTGGTTTAAAAGGTGGTTGGAAAGTTGTAAACCACCATAACCACTTTAAAATCATTGTATTGGTCATTTCAAATAGAGAGGGGTGAATGAGAAGAAGAATAGATCATTCTGAAGCAATTGGTTTTGAAGAACTTGTCATTTTGATTGGTTTCAACTATTTTAGTGTTGGTTCCAGGTATTGGATGGCCATGTACAGCTTGGAACCCTTGTATTTTCTATACATTTGAAGATTAGAATAAATAATATTCTTTCTCTTTTTAGTTTGGAACAATTTTTTTAAGTTTTGAAGAAGTTATGCTAGTTTTGGTAAAAGTGGTTATTTGCAGATTTAAGGATGTCCAGCAACAGTTAGATTTAAATGCTTGGTACGGGAATATTTGGATTTAAAAAAAACTATAGTTGTATTCATTGGAAATATATATGAACCAAATTTTATTTTCAATTGGTTTGAGTCATTTTCATTTAGATATGTGTCAGTTATGTTCATTTTAATGAAGACTGGTTTTTAAGGATTTGTTTTGAAGTTACAAGCAATGATTGGTGCTTGTAGAAAAATTTATGAATTAAAAAATTTAATGGCTTATATATTCAAAAATTATACTCATATAGGTTTTGTGGAAAATTGGTTTTGTTTTATTTGGAGTCATTTTGAGAAAGTTATTAGATGCCCAATGAAGGGTTATTGGTTTTACTTCTAATTTATGACAGAGAAAATGGGTCTACATGCAGAGACTATAACGTGTAATGGATTGATTATTTTTGACTCATCTTTGGATATGTTTTAGTATTCCTAATTTTGAACACATACTAAAAAATTTTTTGAAAGAAAATTTCAGGATTGAAATTTATGATTAATGTACTCAGGTATAGTAGTTAGACCTTGTGAATGGTGAAATATTGTAAACTAGTGTTGGAAAGAGTTTTGTTTTGCCTCATGAGATGTATTTAAAAATAGAATTTATCTCATGTATTTTGAAGGAATAATCATGTATCCCAACATTTGGTTTAATCCATTGATTCTATTTACATCAAAAAGTTACAAAAGATGCACCCTCATGTGACATATTTGGTTAAATTTGAATTGGAAAATTTACTAAAGGCAAAATTCATAAGGACTATTGAATATGTGGAATGGATCTTCAACATTGTGCTAGTTTCTAAAATTGACAAATCTATAAGGGTATGCACAAACTTCAGAGATGTAAACAAGGCTTGTCTAAAGGATGATGTCACACTACCAAATATACAAATAATAGTAGATATAATGGTTGGATACAAGATGTACTCACTAATGGATGAATTATATGGGTATAATCAAATAAATATCACACCTAAAGATTAGGAAAAGACAACTTTTACTTGTGCTTGGGGTACATCTGTTGGAATGTCATGCCCTTCAGTCTAAAAAATGAAGGAGCAATATACTTACATGCAATGATGACTATATTCCATGATATGATGCATAAAATGATGGAGGAGTATGTAGATGATACCCTAACAAAGCCAATAGAAAGAAAGACACATTTGACATATTTAAGCTCAATCTTAGATAGAATGGAAAAATTCAAACTAAGGCTTAATCCCAAGAAATGTGTGTTTGGGGTTATATCTAGCAAGCTACTAGGCTACATTGTATGGATAAAAGGAATTGAGGTAGATCTAGAAAAGTTACAAGTAATAATGAACATGCAACTACCTTAGAACATTATTCAAATGAGAGGATTGTAATGGAACCTACAATCAATTATAAGGTTCATATCATAGTTGGCAGAAAAATCATAACCATTTATTAAAACTCTACACAAAGGATTTGTATGTAAATGGAATGATGAATATGAAAAGATTCTAAATCAATTGAAACAATATTTGGAAAATCCACTAGTTTTAATGCCTCCTATTCAAGGAAAGCCATTGATATTATACATATCAGCTACTATCTTAACACTCGGGGCACTTCTAACACAAGAAGATAAGAACAAGAAAGAACGAGCAATATACTATATTAGAAAAAGTTTGGTCTCATATGAAATGAAATACACTATAATTAAAAAAATCTTTTTTGGTAGTGGTATTTTCCTCTCAAAAGTTGAGACACTACATGCTTTCACATTCTATCAAAGTGATCACGAAGATTGGTCACTTTAAGTACCTACGGAACAAAGCAATGTTGACCAAAAGGTTAGCCAAATGGGTCCTGATAATAAGAAAGTTTGACATTGAATATTTTGATCAAAATGATATAAAAGGACAAGTAATTTTTGATTAATTGGCAGAGGCACCACTACACGATGATCACCAAATGAATATAGAGTTTCCTGATGAATCCATTATGCTTGTGACACAAAAGACATGGACGATATAATTTGATGGTTGATACACTCAATAAGGATTTGGTGTCAAAATTTGTTTTTATCACACTAAAAATTTATTCTCTACCTAAGTCCTACAAGATATTGTTTCCTTGTATTAACATTGCAAAATATGAAGCATTGATCAATGACATGAAAATGGCCATTGAATGGAAGGTAGATGAATTACACATATATGAGAATTCACATCTAGTAATCAATCAGGTAAATGAAATCTATCAAACAAAAGGCAAGAAGTTATTACCTTTTAAGAGAATGGTAGATGATCTCAAGAAGTACTTCCCATATGTAACATTTCAATAGTTTCCAAGGATAGAAAATAAAGCTATTGATACCATGAAAGTTCTTAACTAAATGTTACAAGTACTAGGAAATGATTTGTGCTATGAATTCCTAGTAGAAGAGTTATGCTACCTTTCCTATGATTCTCTAGACTTCTAGATGATCTATTCTATTGTAGGACATGATTAATCCTGCTATCATGACATCTACTCTTATCTTCAAGATCAAACTATTCCTGAAAACCTAACTCAAAATGAGAGATGTAATTTTATTTGTAACACTTCATGGTGCATAGTCATAGCTAACAAGTTATACAAAAAGGGACTATCTAATACCTTACTTAGGTGTTTAGAATGTGAAGAATCTAAATGTGCATTAGTTGATGTACATGAAGGTGTTTGTGGATCACTCTCTAGTGGTGTGACATTAGATTAGAAACTACCAAGAGCAAGTTACCATTGGTCTGAAATGGAGAAAGCTATTCAATTTTCCAAAGCATGCAAATAGTACCAACTACATAGAAATATGATCCTTATGCCTACTACAAAGCTCATACCTTTCATCATTCTTTCACCATTTCAACAATGGGCCTTTGACTTGAATAGATAGATTTACCTGTCATCCTCTAATGGACATAAGTTTATCATAACTACGACATAATACCTTAAAAAGTGGGTAGAGGTAGTATCTCTCATAGAAGCCACTGGTAAACAAGTAGCTATGTTCATCTTGAAATACATAATATAGAGGTATGGTATCCCATCTTCTATCATCATGAATAATGTGAGGAAGTATAAGAACAAATATCTTAAACAACTTTTACAAAATTCAAGATCAAACAATAGTTGTCATCCATCAACTATCCTCAAGGTAATGGACATGAAAAGGCATCAAAACAAGACCTTGCTAAAAATCCTATATAGAAAATCAACAAAATTAGAAGGGATTAACACCTTCAACTCAATCCATCTCTCCGGGTGTATATAATGACTATTAGAACATCTACTGGGGCAACAACCTTTGCATTGTGTATGAAGCAGAAGTGGTACTACCTATTGAGATTGAGATTCCCACTTTGCAAATTTCTCATAAAGGTTTTATCACAGATGATGATCACAAAATATCTAGGCTACAAGAGTTGTAACTATTGAATGAAGGTCACCAAGTTGCATTTGATCACCCGAGGGCTTATCAAAAGTAGATGTCAAGAGCTATAACAGGAAAGTATGACCAAGATAATTCCAAGTGGGTGCTCTCATTCTAAGAGAAAATCTACAAAATAACAAGAGCATAATTTATAAGGGTAAATTTGAGTCAAACTAGCTTGGACCTTTTATCATTACTGAGGTCTTTGGATTAGGAGCATACCAGTTGTCAACGCCAGAGGGAGAATCATTCAAAGAACCCATAACACTCTTCATCTGAAGAAGTTCTATAGTTGATATTTTGAGAAGCTATTTGTACATTCTAAAAAGTCCTAAAAAATAATAAAAATTGAAAAAAGTCATGAAAAATCATCATTCTGGTGAAAACCTAGCAAATAGGCACCTTGGTGATATAAAAAAAAGTCATTTGCTTATAGTTTTTCTTGCTTACAAGTGTATTCATACTTTCATCTACTGCTTTAGCTTGTGCATAAGATTTAGTCACTTTTGTGACCTTGCTGAGATCGTGATGGATTGAAACCAATTAACATAATAGACATGGGAAAATGAAACTGTACATAGGGAACAAGGTCCTGAGCATCTAATGTGGTTATTCTTCCATCAGTTACTATCTTTCCAACCTGAGTCATTCACCTATCTCCTAACCACTGAAGGTATCTAAAACCTAACATCTTGATCATCAGACATGGTAGACAATCAAATCTATCAACATAAAGCAAGAAAGAATAAAACTTGCTTGGTTAATACTAGATTTTTTCTTTATATTGATTTTGCTTATTGTTCTCCCTCAAGCAACTCTGGGATGTCTACTTAGACTTAAACAAGTGATGACAGAGGCCATAGTCTTTTCTTTATTTTTTGATTGATGGTTTTGTTCCAATGATCCAAAAAATCCAAATGAAAGGGGTATCCACTATGAGAGCCTCCATCATGTGTTGGATGGCCATGTGTACCTCAAATCATTTTCTTTGGACACTTTGGTGAGGTTGGAATTTCTCCTTGTCTCTTTGAGTAATATTTTGATTCTATTGTAATTTAGATGACTATCCTAAGATGTGAATGTACGAGTCACTATAGGTAGATGAAGCTAAATTTTGTCTTAGGTTATGAATAATAAAGGATCATTGTGAACAAAAAAATCATAGTTATATAACATAAGAAGGAACTCTAGCATATTTGATGTGCTTGTACACAATGAAAATTTTGGTCATCCTAGAATTTATGTGTTGATGCTTATGATAAATTTCTATATCAAAAGGAAATGATATGCTAGTCATGCAACTAGTTATGCCTCAATGCTTGGTTCTCTTTCTGATGTTAATAAATAGAAAAGAAATAAAAGAAAGCAATGAGTGTCATATTCATATCCTTATGGTATTCTAGCTAGTAGGGGTCGTATTGACATTCGATATCCATACAAAACCTTGTTGGAAATTACAATTGGAATAATTGTTATGTTGTCATTAATATCAAACCTTGCTAGTGAGACATTTACTGATAGTTTAGAGTGCCAAATCAGTTGATTAATGAAGAATATTTAAAAATAGAGATAACTAGATGAACTAGTGAAGTTGTTGAGTAAAAAGGAGTAAGTATATTGGAATTAAAATGGGAACTTGATCAGTTAGTATTTGAAAAAATAATGTGTTTCTTAATCATTATATGAAGTGAAGAAGATTCTTTAGTTAATTTATAGAAGAGAAGATAAGAAGTTGAGTAGAACATTAAGCTTGACTGAGTCACAGTTTTACTAGATTGATGAAGCAATACATTAAGGAACTTAAGAGATAGCCAAGAAAGCAGTATCAATCAAGTGATAGTTATGGGCAAGAAATGTGAAGAAGAAAATTGAAGAAGTGATTGAGCGTAATGAAGATTGAAAGAGCCAATGTAAGCCAAACAAGATAGAATAGTAAAGATCAAGCTACCTAGTATTGACCAAGAAGAAGAACATAGTGACAATCAAGTGTCAACATTTTAACACTTTGTGAAAGAATTGAGATTTGAGGCTGACATGGTTGAATTTTTGGATTGGTCAAAATGCATAAATGATAAGGATTCATGAGATAGAATATTTAATGGATGAATTAAGTTTGTTATGCAATCAAAGGAAAGGATTCAAGGAGTAATTTCTAGTAGTTTTAAGAAAGGAGGACATAACAATGAACATATTTAGTAATTTGATCAAACCTTATGACCTACAGTGATGTTTAAGTGGAAAAAGATCAAAGCTACCTATTTAAGGATTGCCAAGAGATGTTTAATAAGGTTGGCTCATTATTGATTGTCAAATTTATGAAGAACCTGTGAAGAACAAAGCAATAGAGGAAAAGTGAGTATATTGGTAAAGTGTTATTACTTGAAGGGTTTCCAAGTAGATAAGAGATGGTGAACATAATGAGGTCCAATTAATGAACCATTAATTGAGCCAAATGGAGATCTAAATTTGCAAAATGAGTTGCATATTGATAGATCAAACATAGCTGTTATTTTCTAACCATTTTGGCAATAAAATCCTTTAACCAAGGTTGACCTAATAGTCATTTGTAAATCCTCTAAAGAAGGTGACATTCTAATGGAATGATCCAAATTCCTCTAACTAGGACACTCCTAAAAGGGTGATCAAATCCTTTAACATGGTCATACCTAACAATGTGTTTTGTAAGCTTTAATAGGCCCGACTCTTCACCAAGCGCACTTTGGAAGAGTGAAAAGTGGTAGCATGTGACTTGGTTGTTTTCCCAAATTGGGTTTCCACATTAAATTTTGGTGTCATATATGTGTGAATGTTGTTTTGTAATGCATGATATGTATTGTTGTTTATTTTTGTTAGTCAACATATATTGATCAAAGAGCTAGTGATGAATGAATAAGTTAAGTTGTTGATAAGTTGCTATATTGGCCGAGTGATTTTATGAGATTGATTATGTTGTTTAAAGTTGTTAAAAGTTTAATTGGTACATCTAGACATGAGGATAACTGATTCATCCCCTCTCTCTAGTTATTCTAAATATTCTAACAATTGGTATCAGAGCTTTGGTGCTTGTAAGGAAAGTTTGAAGGGACTTAAGATGAAGATCAAGATGTACAAGAGAGAGGTACCTAAGATGAACAAAGAAAACTTCCCAACATGACAATGCCTGATGAGATTGCATCTATGTAGAGTTGGAGATTCTACATTATACTACTTGGAAAATATATATATTGAAGTACCTAGACCCATGACTATTGAGAAAATGAAGGAAAATCAAGAGTTCAACCAAATGATGATAGATCTAGTTGTTAGAATGATTTTAGAATAACTGAGAGGGTGGGTGGGGGGGGGGATGAATCAGTTATCATTGGGTCTAGATGTTCCAAATAAAATTTTAACCACTTTTAACAACTTTGATTTATTCATTAGTCCAT
The DNA here is from genome assembly GCA_028749045.1 of Cupressus sempervirens. Taxonomy (NCBI): domain Eukaryota; kingdom Viridiplantae; phylum Streptophyta; class Pinopsida; order Cupressales; family Cupressaceae; genus Cupressus; species Cupressus sempervirens. The sequence goes on along the minus strand of CM053788.1, from coordinate 388,369,462 downwards.
TTGGTCTCTATATCATCTTAATAGTAACATAAACTTCTAGTTCATTGTCCCAATAGTAACCTACTTGTAGAATGTAAAGAAATAAGTAATAAAAAACATAAAATAAAATTCACACAAGTATGATACCATGATTTAATGAGGGAACCCAATTTAGGAAAAACCACCAGTAACATGCTACCAACTTTTCACTCTTTTGAAGTGAGCTTAGTTAAGAGCCAACCCTGTTAAAGGTTACAATACACACTGTTAGGTGTGACCTTGTTAAAGGATTTAATCACCCTATTAGGAGTGGCCTTGTTAGAGGTCTTAAGATACCCCATTAGAATATCACCTTGATTAAAGGATTTACAAATGATTGTTAGGTCAAACTTGATACAATGAAAAAGTAACAAGTTGATCTGATAAATACAACTCACTTTGCAAATACAAATCATAATGTAACTCATTTGGTGATCCAATAACTAGCCTTAACTAATATCTCCATCACCAATTTTCTTGGAAACCCTTCAAGCAATCACACTTCATCTCTACTTAGCTCTTCACAATCTTCTACTCAAGTTTTCCACTCAACAAAATCAATAATTGCTAACGTCTATAGGTTAATCCTTATACCTCCTTAAATAGGTGGGTTTGATCTTTTTTTGTTTAAACATCACCATTGATCTTAGGGTTATGTTAGATTTATCAAATCCTTCCATCATTTCATTTCCTTCTTCTCCTTCTAGATACTTCTCAAAAATTCTCTATGAATCCATGCTTGGGAATGCTCAAACACGGTTTATCATTCATTAAATTCTCTAGCTCATCAATACCTATTCTTCACGTGCTATGACCAATCTAAAAATTTAACTATGTGGGAACATTAATTCCTTTGAAAACTATCAAATGTTGCCACTCAGTCAATATTGTGTTCTTCGACCTCGGTCATCACTAGACAACTTGGTTAATACTAATTGTCTTGCTTGGCATACTCTGTCTTTTTTGATACTTGGTCGACACTATATTTGCTTGAATTCTACTATCACTCAGTCGATACTAGCACAACTCAACTTAACTATAAGTTCCTTAATCTTCAGCTTTGCTGCTTAGTTTAGCCTATGCATGCATTTGGTCTTCCATTGATCATCTGTATTAGGCTTTAATTCAACTATCTTCTCCACTTAATGTAATGATTAAACAACACATTATCTTGTTAATGTGTGAACTAATCAAGTACCCTTTCTAGTTCCACATAACTCAACCTTTTCGGTAGGTCTTTTTGTTATCTCTTATTTTCAAATCCTCTTCATCAATCAAATAATATGGCAGTCTACTTAGGTAGCAATTGTCTCACTAGTAAGGTTTGACATCAATGACAACATAATAATTGTTCCAATTGTGGTTTCCAACACTAGCATCTTCCTCGAGTTATGTTGAATATGCTAATGTAAAGGATTGTACTATTGCTAAGAAAATGTGGGATAAGTTGGCACAAATTCATGGCGGAGACAAAAATGTGTTAAGGGCTAAAGCAAAAAGTTTGAGAGGCAAGTTTGGTGACATAAAAATTTAAAGGAGAGACTGTTGCACATTATTGTGGCAAAATCAAGGAGGTTGTGAATGCTATTAGAGGGGCAACATAAAACATACATGATGAGACTATGATAAGAAAGGTATTGAGGACTTTACTTCCTATCTATGCAATTAGAGTATCTGGAATTATAGAACTAAGATGTACACCTAGTAATGATCTGACCTTATATAGTCTAATTGGTAGACTCACTACATATGAATTGTGAAATTTGATAACTATATACCTTATACCATTGAATGTTCTTTCCAGTCTCAACTAACCCTTGATGGATCTAAAAGAAAGAAAAATAATAATCCTATGGATAGTGATAGTGAATTAGATGTTGACCTTGATGAGTTAGAAGAATTATTGGCAAGAAGGCCACCAAGAGGAAAATGAAAATACAAAGGTAAACTTCCTATTATCTATTTTACATGTAACAAAGTTGGTCACATTGCTACAAGATGTCCCAAAAGAGATGATAAGGAAGAAAGGAAAGACAAAAAATACCAAGAAGGAGAGACAACCGAGGTAACAAAGACTGTAAAGTAAAAGGTAGGAAATCATGTTACATTGCTGAAGAAGATGGTTCTGATAGTGATACTAATGAAAATGATGAAGAAGTTATTTGTGTTGCAATGAAAGATGAATCTGATGAGGATGATAAAATTGATTTAACCTCACAAGTGAATAAGAATGACAACTGGATAATTGATAGTGGTTGATCACATCATATGACTGGTGATACTAGTAAGTTCGAAAATCTTGAACATTATAATGAGAGTAGTGTTAAGTTTGAAAATGATGCACCATGTTATGTGAAAGGTAGAAGATTGATAATATTGAATGATAAGATCATATGTGACAATGCATATTGGGTTGATTAAAACAATGCATGAGGATGTTGATCAAATGGAGAAGAACAAGACACATACGTTAGTACCAAGACAAAAGGACAAGAATGTGATAGGAACAAAGTGGGTATTCATAAACAAGTTGAATGAGAAAGGTGAAGTCAGAAGGAACATAGATTGACTAGTTTATAAGGGATATACAAAAGACAAAGGATTTGACTATGGAGAGACAAGAACCTTGCTTGCATATGCTACTTTCAAAGGATTTAAAGTATATCAAATGGATGTGAAATCTACATTTTTGAATGGAATCTTGGAAGAAGTCTACATTGAACAACATGAAGGATTTGTTGATCCTAACAAGAGGAACATGGTACGCAAACTACACGAATAATTATATGTTTTAAAACAAGCCCCTAGAACATGGTATGAAAAGTTACATAGTTATTTGGTGAAAATTGGCTTTGCAAGAACTAATGACGATAAAAATTTGTACTTGAAAAGTAAATACAAGAGTAAGATATTGCTACCAGAAATATTTTTTGATGATATCATATTTGGAGGCCATGATATGCTATGTAAATCATTTGGTAGTGAGATGAAGAAAGAATTTAAGATGTCAATATTTGGAGAGATTAAAATATTTTTTGCTTTGGAACTTTATTAGATGAAGAGTGATACTTACATTACACAATCAAACTATATCAAGGAGATATTAAAGACTTTTGGAATGGAAGATTCAAGACTAGTTAGAACACCTATGATTATTGGACATAAAATTTCAAAGAATGATGATTCTACTGAAGTAAATCAAACATTGTATAGGTCAATGATTGGAAAATTACAATATATTGTTCATAGTAGACCTAACATTGAATTAGTTATTGGTATTGTTGCAAAGTGAACCAAAAATTGAACTGAATGGAGATCTGAATTTGCAAAGTGAGTTGTATCTTGACAGATCAAACCTAGCTGTTACTTTCTAACCATTGTGGTAGTAAAACCCTTTAATCAAAGTTGACCTAACAATCATTTGTAAATCCTTTAATCAAGGTGACATTCTAATGGAATAATCTAAAGTCCTCTAACTAGGCCACTCCTAATAGGGTGATTAAATCCTTTAATAGGGTCACACCTAATAGTGTGTTTTGTAACCTTTAATAGGGTTGGATCTCAACCAATCTCACTTCAGAAGAGTGAAAAGTGGTAGCATGTTACTTGGTAGTTTTTCCCAAATTGGGTTTCTACATTAAATCCTAGTGTCATATATGTATGAATGTTGCTTTGTGATGCATGTTATTTATTGTTATTTATTTCTATTGGCATATACTAAATAGAGAGCTAGTGATGAATGAATAAGTTAAGTTGCTGATAAGTTGCAATATTGGTCGAGTGATTATTTGAGATTGATTAATTTGTTAAAAGTTGAATCTGTACATCTAGATCCATAAATAACTAATTCACACACCCTCTCAGTTATTCTAAATATTCTAACAAATCTCAGTGATAAAAAATAATATGTGGTTTGGTGTCTAAAGTCATAGATTTGCATTCATTTTAGATTTGTATTTGATACATCTAGCACGATAAAGTTACTTATTATATTGAAGCATGAGAAATGTGTTAGGGTTTAAAGAGACTGAAAATAAAAATTGCATACAAATATAACCAATATTAGAAAATAATAATGCACATTGAAGATGATCATATCTCCTAGCTGCAGAAACAAAGATCAAGCATGTGTCATAATAATAAAAACATTTCCTACATGAGAGAATTAGTCATATACATACATCTAGTATCATCAATATGCATAATCATAAGGAGATATCTATCCATGCATTTTCATATCATTTAAACATCATTACATAATAAATGTTGCATAACATAACATCATTAGGTGCATATGAAAGATCAATAAACATCATTGCATATTCTCTACATACATCCATCCAAAATCAAAATGAAATTACATGATACATCATCATAGATATATTTAATGATAAAATACATACATACATGACACAATATCAACATAAAGTACCTCATTAGCAACATCTCATGTAAGAAAGAAATCAAATATTGTATATCATATATATCATCAAATATCAAGGGGTGATACAATCAAAAGATAAAAAATAATGAGTGTTAATCAGAGCACTATCGATGCATAGTCTCAAAATGATACAAACAAATATGTCATAACATCAAGTATGATCAGAATATGGTACAAATACATGCACAAGGAATAGGGATACAAAAAGAAACTAACTACATCCTTCCCCTTCATCATCAGGAGGAGGAGGAGCATCTTCTCACATAAGGGGGGATTGCACCATCAAAACCCCTCACATAGACATAAAATCTAGCAACATGTTGATCCTTAGACATTGCAACAATATAGGCAACATAGTAATAAGTGGCCCATACAGTCTGATGGTGGGTCTTATCACACTTTCTGTCCAACTGCCTCCTCAAAATGAAAATTTCTTGATCACACTTTGCTAAATGAGCATCTCAAGCTGTAAGTTGAATATGGAGATTTCCTGCCTACTTTGAGTGGCTTCAGACCTCTCTCTAGCTCAACAAAGTGCATCCTATGTATGAGCTAGGAGATCATTAGTTAGTTGTGCCTTTGGTGGCTGGTTTGACATCTCATCATATGCTCTTTTGACATCTAACTCTAGAGCCTATTGTGATAGATCCTCCAACCCTTGCTTGTAAGTATCTCCTCCTACAACACCTAAGGTGCCCAACTCTCTTCTAGTATGCTACTATACCTACCCACCACCGCTACTGACTACAACTAGATCTACCCTCATAGCACGAGGAGGGATAAGAATCTATGTCACCCTCTCTCAAGGACCCTACCGTTGTGCTAGCTGAACATCAGGACCTACTATGGTGGTGCTTCTATTGGAACTATCTATACTGGTGTACCCATCCCCATAGGATCAATGATTATAGGAAAAGGGTGAGTAGCAAAATACCCTCTAAACTCAAGTGTACCCCAACATATTCAATATCAAGTAAGTAGTCCCATCTTGAGATGACAATGCCTTAGACATCAATCATGCACCTCCTAGGATCCAATCATGGAGACCAACCCTTCTTCACCTCCTCGATGAAGCAAGCATAAGAACAATACTCTTGAGAAATATCCCGAGGGCGACCAAATTGTCTCCATAGTTGTTTCAAGGGAAATCTCTCAATATGTTGAATAGAATGACTGGTTAGTAGTTGTGAGACTAACATGTATCTGAGTTGGGATAGATTATCATCCCATGCCTTAGTACATTGTCATGGTTTTAAGTAAGAGACATCAAATCATCCAATTGCCACCATTAGTACTGTTGACCTAGTTTTTCACCTAGTAGAATTTTTAAAATTCATTGGGAAAATCTAGATATTCATTATATGTGATTAGGGTTTATTTTTCTCATGATCAACCATACCCTAGAAAAACCCTAATTATTATGCCCTAATGTCTCGTGCGCCCTAGGTTTCTTCAGTTTTTAAAACTAACCACACCTTTTGAAATTGAGGTGGTAGATTTAAAAATACCCTAACACTTTTTTAAATTTCTTGTTCTAAAGGTTTCTTTGTGATAATTTAAAAAAACTTTCACAAATTTTTCATTTTTCCCTAGCTCATAACTCATTTTTTTACCTAGGTTTATGTCATTGTTTGCCACGTTTTGTTTTTCCTCATTCATAATCCTTCTGATGAGTTTCTTTTTCAGCCATTGATTTTCTTCAAGATCAATGGGCGTCACATTCTCGTAGATTAAAGATGTGAATATTTTAACCAAAGTGAGAAAGCGACATAATGACATCTATCCAGTGGGACTTGAGGAAGTGTAGAAATTAATTGTTTAACTATAGTTGTTGATCTCCTTTTAGATCAACGAATATTGTATCCTTGCAAATCTAAAATGCTCATTATTTAAGGAATGCAAGAATGTGACATATTGACGCATATCACTACACATGTCAAAGGAACACTTGTTTTCTAGCTAGGTTTAAGATGTTTTATTGAACCTACCCTTTAGCCTAATTGTATAAGAATGTGTAAATAGGGGCATCCTATAGGATTATGAATGTGTTCACATACTCCTCCTGGTAGTTATTTAGGAGCACTTGTAATAGTGAAAAAAAGATCAAAACTATCAATCTTGTTAGGTTCTATGATTTGATTTAGTGTTAGTTAATCTAATTATTGAATTATTTTTTAAACACAAGTGTAATAGAATTGTTTGTTAAATTCATTTTCATGTTAAGGTAGTTAATCAAGTAGTAGTAAATTACAATTAGTTAACAAAATTTTTAGTTACTCATGTTCATTTGAAAAGGAAAGGAAATTCTTCTTATTAATTTGGAATAAAAGTAAAAATATATATTTCTTATGAATTGTTTGTTATTTGATATTCATCTAGTAGATAGTTTTAACATGTTACGTAAATAATTTTAACACAATTGTAGAAATCATATCGGTATGTAATAAAGCTAGATTTGATTTCATGATACCTCCCCATGTGTTATTATCATGAGATTTGGGTAGACAAGAGTGGAAAATTTTACAAAGATTTCTTGGTTGGGGATTTTAATATTAATAACAATTCTAAGGTAATGATTTTCTTTAAACACTAATGAGACTAAGAGTAGGACCAATATTTTTTGTAGCTTATTTTGTTTTCAAGTTATATCCACCGAATGAATATTCAAGCAATATTATCATGATATTTGGATGTGCTATATCAAAAATTAATATGGAAGACAATCTCTTGATTGAGCTTTTCATTCTCGTGGCTTTCAATTTGGCTCAAATTTTGTCATTCTAGCTAGCCCAAATTTTGTTACTAAGCCATAGTAATAAATATGATTGTAGTTTTATTAAATATTATCAAAGATGAAGCATGTGCATCCACATTTCAATTGGAAAAAGAAGTATTTGTGGAAAATAACTAGAGTTTTTCCTATGTATCTAGATGGGCCAATCTTGGGCCTAAGAGTTTATGTGACATTGCAAGAATATGGTACCTTGTTTCCCAAAATCACCATTTGAAAGGACATGGAGGTGAGTGTTGATCCCTAAGTCATGTTGTCTATTAGTGTCAAACACTTAGTCATTCACAAGGTAGGGTTGTTCAGTCATCATTATAGTTGAGCCATCCTATATAGGTTGAGCCAAGTATTGAAGACTTGTATATATTCCAAGTTATGTGTTGAGCATTAGTTACTACCAAGTGAGTTAAAGGTCACCGATTACTACAATGAGTGTCGAGTTTATCAAGGATAGTAGTTGACCCCGAGTGATACAGAGGTCAAGTAACCTAGTATATGCCGAGCATATTTAAGGCCAAGGGATAACATGATGAAATAGTTTATGTCGAGCATTAGTATGGTGTAATTGATGAGTAACATGGTTTTACATATTTGTTTCGAATGACACATAATCTTATATAAACCATATTTATCGAGATGGAAGTGTGTTTTGAAGATTGAGGAGGTAATTGAAGAGTTGATTATGTGTCAAATGGAATATTATTAATCCCTATGTGAAGCAATCCAACAATGATAAAATTGCATCTAGACTAAGCAACAAAAGAAATGAAGGGTCTATGACCTAGTTTGTTTGTGTGATTATTTATGGATGAAGAGTCTTGTTGCATGCAAAGCTTTGTAGGTGAATCAGAGTGTTAGGACATAAGAGACTGAGTAGTGCAGTGAACAATTTTTTCCAGAGATAAAGAAGATCAATCATAGTAAGGTGATATTACATTGCATAGAGGAGATTTGATATTAGTATTGTAAGTGCATACCAAAGGACTAGGCACTAAACACTCTAAAGTGTCTTAGGGTTTAAATTTCTTAACATAGTAGCTTTAACAAGATTTTATAAATCTCATAATAGATTAATTACTTAGTTGTGATGTAAAAATTATTTAATTACGGTAGAACCTAGCAGTTCTTAAAGCCTTTAACAGGGTAGGCCCCTCACAGGGTAGATCATCAGAAGTGATCAAATATTGTATCCTTAACAGACATAAATTTATTGTTGCATTAGTGAAGATTTTGTGGATGTCATCCACACCATAGTTTTACCTTCACCTTAGAGGGTTTTTGCATTACCAAATCTATGTGTTAATGTGTTATGTGTTTATGATTTTTCATTCATATAGTTAGAAGTTAGATATGATATTATATTGATGTGAATGATTACATTGATGTAAGGTTTATTTTTTCAAATGAGGGTTTATGTGAAGATATCAAATATGTTTCATATTTCACGTTTGAAGTGTGAGAAGTTTTATAGATCCTGATTCATGCACCCACCCCCCCTAGTATCTCACTTTCCCTATTAGATTTTCAAACAACTAGTATCAGAGTAGTGTACTCTTGGAAGAAGTCTAACCACTTGGGAGTTAAAAGATCTTGAAGATGGAAGCCTAAAAACTAGGAATGATCATTAAGAACCAAAAAAATTATGTTCATCTTGCATATGAACAAGTCAAGATTGTAAAGGAGACATTAAGGCAATCCTTAAAGAGAAGGAAGGACATGGAAATTCAACAAAATGACACCTAATACAAAGAAGAGACTATTGAAGAACTATTTGATGAAGGAAGTTCCAGTGAATCTGTTGCAACAATAGAAGATCTGTTGGAGAGGAACAACATTCTAAATGAAGAAGTTAGAGCATTGAAAATAGAACATGAGATACAAGTAGTGAGGCTATGTAAAGTGATTGAACACAAGAAAAAGGTTGAGGAAGATAAAGCAAAGGATGAATAGGACAAGGCAATGGTTGATGAAGACTAAATATAGATGGCTAAAAGACTTGATGAAAGGATCAATGAAGTAAAAAATACAATCTACAATCAATTTGACATGATCAATCAATTTCTAAATGCAAATAATGAGATTGCAAGAAAGAAGCTAGAAATTGCAAATCTGAAATTTGAGAATGATGGATTGGTAAATGGGTTGAAAGATGAAAAGGAATTTATTGAGAGGTTGAAAAAACATAAAGAGGCTATGGTATTTCTTGATGAACATATGAATGCACCAAGGAAAACTCATGACACCTCTGGACTAGGCTATGTCAAATTCCTATTAGGTTTCAAGCAAGGAGAATCATCAAAGAAAGGAGAAAAAAGGAATATGACTGCAAAACCAAAGAACAAGAAGCCTACACATTATCATTGTGGAAAACTAGGCCATACAAAAAATGTCCACAGGAGCAAGATTGGTAAGTCAAACCCTAAAACCAAACTCAATAGTTATTATTTCACTTGCAACAAATAAGCTCATCAAACACATGAGTGTAGATCAAAAGTCAATAGGACACCAACTACTTCTATATTTGAAGGTTATTGTTATACAAGTGAGAAGTATGGTCATAAGGCACAAGATTGCATATCTAAAGAATAGAAAAATTGGACACCTAAAGGTCAAGGCAAAGTACCTAAGCAAGGTAATAGCATATATTGGGATTACAATACTTGGGTGAATTGTCAATATTGTGGAGAATATGGACACAGTGTAGAAAATTGTGCTAGGATGCATCTTAGAGAAAGATTTGGAAACTAGAGAAATTCTGGACCAATATATTTCAATTGTCAAAAGGTCTATCACCTAAGAAAAGACTGTATGAACTAAGCACCAACACCCAATGTTGAAGTGAACCATGGGAAGGACAAGGTCAATGTTGAAGAAGTATGGAATGAAATGAATCAAACATGGAGGAAGAAATCAAATAGAAGCAACAATTCCAATGAAGAAGTTGTGATCACCAAATCCAATGGATTAGGTAATTCCCCCACCTCAAACTAAATGATAAGGTATGTATGGAACTATGTTTCAAATTGATAAATCATGCATTAGTTCCTAATACTATATGCATGTAAGTCCAAATTTGCATGATAGAAGATGCATAAGAACAAATCTAAAGTTTTGACTTTTGGGGCTGAGTTGAAAATTTGGCAAGGACCAAGTGCTAGTATTAAATATTAGTATGAACTAAGTCATGATACTGACCAAGTGAAGCTAAAGGAAGTATGTGTTCCGAGTTTCACTAAGTAAGATGAGATAGTTTTGATGCACTTAACACATGTACAGAGCATTTATGGAGATCCAATTCGACAATTTGAACCTGTATAGTATATTTTGAATCTCATTTCAATTCACTAGGTATTCAAGAATTTACAAAGAAAAGTATTCAAGTAACTATAGAGAAAATTTATGTGAAGTTTTTGAAGATTTAAATGTGTGCCAACAACTTCACAGGTAAGTTGAACATAGTTGTATTTAAACTGATTTGTGAATTTGTTTACATTTAAAACCCTAGATTGTGAAGATGGCATCAACCACATCTTCTAGCGAGAAGAAGGAGGTATTGGAGGATATAAATTCTCAAATTATTTGTAACAAGGCATGTCCTCTGCCAAAATTTAAGGCATACCTAGATATTGCTTTGACTAGAGGTTCTTCAGTGGCATTGTCAGTAATGCCACCAAGAGTGATCAGGGTTCATAATGATAGATCATGCTACATGTGCAAGATTAGAGAGATCAGTGATTTCAAGCTAAGGAGTGTGTATGAAAACTTTGTAACAAAGGTAGATTGAAAGACAAGCATAAGGTAGTAGCTGAGAAAGGATTAACTCTTGCCTTATATTTTCTAAAGGTTTTTTAGGTGGAGTGGAAAAATATTGAGTTAAGTCACATCCATGACATGAAATTATGGTTGGAGAATGGACAATTAAGAATCACAAAATCAATCATTCATCATGTAATTAGATACCCTATTCTAGATAGGGTAAAGATAGTTTGATGTCAAGGAAGGGATGTAATTGAGAATAACATGAAGGCAAAATCAAATAGTAGAGGCATGTCATTCAACACTATTAAAGACCTAGAGATCAAATTCATTGTTTGAGTCATTGCACACAAGTTTTATTAGTCAATTCGACTGAACAACATGTCATATGTTGCTGTTGATAAGGGTAAAAATCCAGTTAAGAAAGATCACATATATGATTTGGTCGAGCTACAGCTTACTCAATTAGAAGAGAACCTAGAATTAATAAGGAAAGTGAAGAACAACTCATGTAAGATTAATTATCTCATTGTGTGTATATCCTTTAATGTACATAATTTATTCTCCATGATTGGAGATGTAGTTTAGCAAAGGAAGATTCTAGTTATCGAGTAGATCAATGATTTTATTGGTTAGATAGGTGATAATATTGAAATAGTTATAGATGAGTATTTTGAAAACTTCAAGAAAAATATGAAGAATAGGTTTAGGATCCCTAAGTTGGTAGTTCATCTTGATGACATATTCTTCTTAGTGGATATTGATTACACATATGCTCAAGTTGTTATTCCAAGAGTTGCATGGTTAAGACCTCTTCATTATGAGGTAAACATTGATGGAGTTTCAAAAACCATCATTGCATTATTGGCCAAGAAGATAGAAAAAAATGAAGAACCTTTTGGTACTTATGAGATGACTAAAATTAACATGATGATGCAGACCAAGGTTCCTAAAATGGATAGAAAAAGAAAGAAGATGATAGAAAGTTTAGAAGGTAATTTTGGTGAAGCACTGTTGTAGATAACAGGAGGAAAAGGTATTTAGACCTTACCACTGAGGAAGAAGATGAAGGTGATGAAGAAGGACATGAAAGTAAAGGTAAGGAACTAGTTGTTTTCGAGCCTAAGGAAACCAAAGGAAAATAGTTTTTTGTGCTTGAACCAAAGGTGAAGAAGGTGGCTACCAAGCCAAAAAGCACACCACAAAAGATCATTGGAAAAAGATCCTAGGTAGTTAGTCTTGCATTTTTCGAGCCATTGAAGAAAGGAGTTGTGAAAATCACCAAGACTGCACTAGTGTTGAGTGAAACAAAGAAAAAGACAACATAGAAGAGACTAGGCCAAGAAAATTAGTGAAGAAACTAAGAAGAAGGCTCATGGTGAAGAAAGATGAAGAAGAAGCATAAGGGATTGAGTCTAATGCCTTGAGTCAATTTAAAGTTGTAGTACATAAGAAACCTTAGAACATTGATGAGGTATGTGACAATCTTAGAAATGATGTAGGTTTATATGATTTTCATTTCATTAAATATCATAAAATGAGTAGAGAAGATAAGGAAAAAGTGGAATAGGCAGTAATTGATATGATAATCAATTTTAAGTATATGCCTATAGAGCTAGGAATGTTAATTCCAAAGGAATTTTACATTAAGCTAGATAACAAGTGGAAAGATGATCTAAGCACTGAAAGACAGATATGGGAGGCCATATTGGCACAAATAATGGCTGAATTCACAAAAGGGTAGATTATTTTAGCATTGAGAGAGCATACCAATAAATTTGTACCTAAGAGGAGAGACTATTTAGTTTTAAAAATATAAATTGAGGATATTGTGCAAGCTGGCAAGGTTATGTGGAAGAAGGTATATGACTTAATGTCGAGTGATGAAAATGACAGGGAAGGGGAGGAGAAAGAGGTTGGTCAAGTAGAACTTGACACTACAGAAGATGTTGATGATTAGGGAAACCTAGGTGATACCTTCAATGACCTAGTGAAAATGAGTGAAGGAAGGATAGAGACTATAACAATCAATGATGAATCAAATATTAGTTTATTTAAGTAATAACCAAGTCAACACAAAAAACTAAGAGCCAAGTTCATGTCGAGTCTATTCAATTGCCAGTCCCTACATAACTATTAGACTCTAATCATGTTTTAGTGTAGATCAAAGATTATCCTAAGATCAAGGCACGAGTGGAAACATAGTTGGTTGAACTTGAAAATTCTCACGTTGAAGTACTAAGTAAATATGTCAGCTAGGGTGATGAACAAGCAATTTTTATCAAGCAATTGCTATTGAAGAGACAACAAAGATAGATACAACCATAGAGGGAAATGTTACAGAAAATGTTGAAGGATAACAAAGAGAAAAGGGTCATAATGATCAAGTAGAGAAATCTACTAGAGGCGAGGAATGGCCACAAGCCTCAGGACCTCAGATTGAGAGAGAAAAAGAGGCAAGACAATATAGTTCCATAGTTGAACTAAAACCTACTGGAGAGAAGAAACAAAATGAATAGCCTAAGAAGGTAAAAGATACAAAAGTTGAGACTCAGAGACCAAGTTTGGAGCTCCTGCAAACACAAAGCTTGCAAGTATCCATGCCAAGCTCCAATACTCCAAGTAAGAAGACTAAAAGAGAGTTTAGTCCCCTATTTCATTTCAAGCTAAGCTTGTTACATTTTATGAGGACATAGTTAAACTAGATTGGGACAAGTCCAACTTGACTAGAGAGAAAATAAAGCTTTTAAGTGAACTATTTGCTAGGAAAAAAATAAAACTTTAGCTGAAAAGAGAACACCAGCAAAAAAAATCTCAAAATAATGTTATATGACATAAAGGATATATTTCTTGATTCTTTTGTTGTTGATAATTTATATGAGAATGTTCCTATTGTTGAGAAATTGATAAAGATTATAGAAATAATAAATGACCCAAATGTTGATGCAAATGAAAATTTGAGGTAATGGTCAGAAAAGAAATTTGAGAATTTAGAATAATGGAGAAGGTAGTAGTACAAATTGCTATTAGGCAGATACAGTTGTCAAAATTTGTGACTAATTTGGAACAAGTTTCTAATAATTTACATATAATGTTTATAAATTTGTATGATAGCTCAACATACACAAAGGACATCAAAGATATGATGGATAAGTTAGAAGATGATTTTCAATATAGTGCTAATGCACTAACTATGGATGTCAGTTCTAGTATTGTGCACTTATCCAAGGTTCATTTTCAGTAGGCAAGGCTTATAGAGTTGATTGTAGAATATAACAAAATACAAGAAAATTTGATTTCAATACAAGCCATGGCAACACCTCATCTTGAGGTTATGCATATGCATTTAAAGAATGAAAAAGAGCTAGTCCAAGTAGATTCAAATCTACCAATTTTTGATAGCATGGTGGATCTTGTAGAAAAATTGGAGATAGTGATTCATACCATTGAATCCATCAAGACTAACTAGGATAGTACCTTAAGTAACATTTTGAAAATTCATAAACCATTTTTGGATAAGTTTGGTTTGACCCCTCCACCCTAGTAGTCATATCTAACAAAAATAAGGGGGAATTTATGTAAAAAGGGGAGATAATGATAATGATCAAGATGACACTGATGATGAATAAAGATGATCAAGTGGAGTTTTGCAAATTTTGAAGTTTTGAATGAAGTCTTGCATGTATATACCGAGTGCAGAGTCATAACATGTACAAAATTTACTGAGCTAAGATATGAATTATATTCTAAGGAGGTGTACTTGTGTTTCATATTTGCAATGAATTTTTTTCACGATGAATTATTTTTTCCACTAATGTCAAAGGGGTAGATTGTTGATCCCTAAGTCATGTTGTCTATTAGTTCCAAACACTAAGTCATTCACAAGGCAGGGTTATTTGGTCATCACTGTGCCTGAGCCATCCTATATAGGTCGAGCTAAGTATTGAATACTTGTACATATTCCAAGTTATGTGTTGAGTGGTAGTTACTACTAAGCGATCTAAAGGTCTCCGATTACTCCAACGATTGTCGATTTTATGAGGAAGAGTAATTGATGCCAAGTGATACCAAAGGATTAGGTACTAAACATTCTAACATGTGTTTTAGGGGTTAAATATCTTAACATAGTAACTTTAACAAGATTTTGTAAATACCCTAACAATGTACTCACTTAGTTGTTATGTAAATATCTTTTAATCAAGGTAGAACCTAGCAGTTATGATGTAGGAGCATCCTAGGTGTAGGAGAAATCTTGCATCACCCCAAAATATTTCCTTTTAGTTGTTTCAATAAGGGTTTTCTCAATGTAGAGTTGTTGTTTATGGAGTCTTTCTACTTAGTAAGTCACACAAGCTCATAATGTTCTAATTTTAGAGGTGAAGGTTCATTTTAGTTATATCAATTTGTTAGTGGAGTTTCATGGCCAGATTATATGTATTTGTGAAGTTATTACAAATTTTGGTATAAAAACTTCAAGCTCAGTTTTGAAGGCCTTAGAGGCTCCAGATGAGGCCTAAAAATTTGATGGATGGGCACATGCACATATCTGATCTTGTAGATCAGGAGCTAAGGTTTCTAAAAGGTGGTTATAATAGCCAATCAAAGCAACAATTTGAGAGTTATTGTCTTCTGAAGTTAGGCTACCAAAAATTTCTAAAATAAATGATAAAAGTGTATTTGGTTGACTCTATATGTATTTTTAGGGTCTATCGGCCCTAGGTATTAAGTTTGAGTGTCTAGAACCTTCGCAGGTGGCATAAAATTGCCTATTTAAGAAAGGCCCAAATATTGTCTAGGACAACTTTGGGTGATAGTTGAAAACTTTATCTTGTAGATTATGGTAATGAAGGTGCCCATGTGAGTTAGAATATTGAATTTTTGAATTCTATAATTCTGCATTTGTGGTGATAATAAGAAACCTATAATTTGTTCTCACAATTTATGTTGTTTCTTTGATTCTATTATGTGTTTATGGTATTAAGGGGAGCACCCTTCAATAAGTGGTATTAGAGATGAAGTTCCTCAGTGTGTGGACAAATCTATGATTGTGAAGTAGTTCGCACCAAGACCATAGTTTGGGCTGAGCATGTAGACAAATTGCCAATTGCGAGGCAATTTGTACTAGGGTTTTAGTGGAAGCATGAAAATGCCTACATGAAGAGAGCGTGGTGGAAGAGTTGAATGTGTTACACTTGGAAATTTTAGAACCATCTAGAGGAAAATGCAAGCATTTCAAGAACAAATGTGTAGAGGAATGAAACTTACCATCTAGGAGATGATGAAAGTGAGGATGAAAGAGAAGAAGAAGAAAATGTGGACCGAGCCACAGTACAGGAAGTTCTTAACTCAGAGGAGGCAAAGCTTTTTAAGGCCATTTCTAGTATTGGAAAAAAGACCTAAGTTTGATGTTCCCACATTTTTGGAAAATCTCAACCTTGAAAAATTGGTTGACTGGATCAATGAATTAGAAGAGTACTTTGAATATGAAGATATTGAAGATCCAAATAGAGTCAAGTTTGCAAAGGTCAAACTAAAGGTTCATGTAAAGATATGGTGGGAGGAGATCCAGTTAGATTGAAATAAAAGAGGAAAGGAGAAAATCACCAAATGGGATCAGATGGTAGCTAAAATGAAGCAACAGTTCATTCTTGTGGATTATGAACTTGATTTGTTGAAGAAAATACAAAGGTTGAAGCAAGTAGGAAAATCTATAGAAGAGTATATCAAAGAGTTCTACCAAGTTCTAATTAGAACTGGCCATGTAGAAGCTGATAAGGAGGAAGTGGCTAGTTACCTTAATGGGTTAAGGCCAAGCATTCAAGAGGAGCTGATCCTTTTTTGAGTGACCAGTATTGAGGAGACGTACTAGTTTTCCCTAAAAGTTGAGGAGTAGCTAAGCAAAAAGTTAGATAACAAAAATAGTGGTAGAGGTCATAGTGGAAGATCTGGTGGATTGTCTTATGGAGGCCAAAATGATGACCAGGAGAATAAGAATAAGGCTAGAAGTAGTAGTCAAAACCAGAGGGGAAATAATTCCACTCATTTCCATGATCAAAATAATAGAGATTAGAGAGGAAGAGGCAGAGGAAAAGGATATGGAAGAGGAGGCTTTCGTAGGAAATGTTTTCACTACAGAGAAGAAGGGCATATAGCATTTGAATGTTCCTAGTGCCAAGGAAGGACCGATCAAAGAATAGAAGCTCAGGCAAGAGTTGCACATGTTGATGAAGATGCTAGGTCATCACATTCTGAAGATGCTAAAAGGGGAGAAGTCCTAGTTAATATAAGAGTTCTACAAAGTGGCGAGAATGAACCTGATCAAAGAAGGATCTTGTTTCGCACAAGGTGCAAATATAAAGATAAATGTTGTGACATGATCATTGATGGTGGAAGTACTGGAAATCTAGTGTAAAAAATGACGGTAAAAAAATTGAACCTAAAGAGGCAGAAATACCTGCGTCCATACCATATTTCTTGGCTGCAAGATGACCAAAAGGTCATGGTCAGTGAGCAATGCTCAATGAAGTTCAAGATTGGAAGCTACCAGGATGAGGTGCTTTGTGATATCATATCGATGGACATATATCATATGTTATTGGGTAGGCTATGGTAGTTTGACAGGCATGTTGTACATGATGGGAGAGAAAATACCTACACTCTAACAAAGGATGGAGTGAAATATAAGTTGAAGTTGTTGAAGGAGAAAGAAGAAAAGGTATGTAGTGCTGCCAAAATATGTTTCATTGATGGAACGAAGTTTCTCCAAGGTATGAGACATGAGTATATGTGTTTTGCTATAATTCCAAAAGATGGTATAGAAGAAGTAGAGGAGGTACTTGCAAAAGTTGCAGATATGTTGGGAGAGTTTTCTGATATTGTGTTAGATAATGTACTAGATGGATTACCCCCAATGAGGAAGCTTAGTCACCAAATGGATTTGATTCCAGGAGCCAGTTTGCCAAACAAGGTAGCGCATAGAATGACACCAATAGAAAGTGAAGAGTTGAATAGACAAGTTCATGAATTGTTATAGAAGAGATTAATTTGGGAGAGTTTGAGTCCATGTGTTGTATCAATGGTATTAGCACTAAAGAAGAATGGAGAATGGAAGATATGCATAGATTCTTGTGCTATTAACAAGATCACAATCAAGTACATATTTCCATTGCCAAGGATAGATGATGTTATGGACTATTTCAGTGGAGCTATATATTTCAAAAAATATATTTGAAGAGTGAATACCATTAGATTTGTATTGGAGAAGCCAATGAGTGAAAAACTATTTTCAAGACAAGGGAAGGGTTTTACGAGAGGTTATTCATGCCTTTTGGGCTAACCAATTCACTGAGCACTTTCATACAACTCATGAATGAAGTACTAAAGCAGTTTCTGGGTAAGTTTGTCATTGTTTACATAGATAATATTTTGATCTTTAGTAAGACATTAGAGGAGCATTTGATGCATATTTGAAAGATGTTTGATAAGTTGAGGGAAGAAAAAATGCTAATAAACCTGAAGAAGTGCAGTTTTGTGAAGGAGTTGGTGTACTTGGGATTTGTAGTCTCAATAGAAGGTTTGAAAATGGACCCAGAGAAAGTGAAGGCTATCTTTGAATGACCTACTGCAAAGAGTGATTGAAACAATGAAAGGGGATAGAAAAGAATTTAAGTGGACTATAGGAGCAGATAAGAGTTTTAATCTATTGAAATAGAAAGTTACTAAGCAACCTATTTTAGCACTTCTAGATTTTAACAAGGTGTTTCAGGTAGATTGTGATGCTAGTGATACTGCAATAGGAGTTGGTTTGAGCCAAGAAGGTAGACTTGTTGCTTACTTTAGTGAGAAATTGAGTGATGCCAAAAGAAAATATTTTGTTTATGATTAGGAATTTTATGCTATAGTTTAGGCATTGAAGAAGTGGAGAAATTATCTTCTTCCTAAGGATTTTTTTTTTTGTATACTGATCATCAAGCTTTGCAATATTTGAATAGTTAAGGAAAATTGAACCAAAGGCATTTGAAGTGGTTAAATTTTTGCAGAGTTATACATTTGTTTCAAAACATAGGAGTAGGAAGTCTAACAGGGTGGTAGATGCTCTCAGTAGAAGATAGATTTTGCTAACAGAGATGCAGATTGAGGTGGTTGGGTTCAAGGAACTCAGTAAATTGCATCTAGAGGATCCTAATTTTGGTGAAGCATGGAAGGCTTGTACAAAAACTATTACTCTTGATAGGATAAAGTGATTGGATTTCAAAATCCAAGATGGTATGTTGTTCAAAGGAAGTGAGTTGTGCATTCCAAGAATTTTAATGAGAGAGAATCTCATCAAGGAGAAGCATAGTGGAGGATTGGTTGGACATTTTAGTAGAGATAAAACCATTTCTTTGGTTACTAAGAACTATTATTAGCCATAATTGTAGCAAGATGTGAAGAATTTTGTACAGACTTGCAAAGTTTGTTAGATAGCAAAAGGCATGAAGCATAATACTGGATTGTATCAACCATTGCCTGTACTAGAGAAGCCATGGGAGGATGTTAGCATGGATTTTGTTCTTAGATTTCCAAGGACTCATCGAGGGAATGATCTATTTTTTTTGTTGTTGAAAGGTTTTCAAATATGACACATTTCATTCCTTGCAAGAAGACTAGTGACGTTGTTCATGTGGCAGAGTTGTTTTTCAGAGAAGTGGTGAGACTACATAATCTACCAAAGAGTATAGTTTCAGATCAAGACACCAAGTTTGTTGGGTATTTTTGGCATACATTGTGGAAGAAATTGAAGACAAATTTAAAACTTAGTTCATCACATCATCCACAGACTAATGGACAGACATAAGTTTTGAATTGCAATTTGGAAAATTTGTTGATATGTTTGGTTGGAGATAAGACAAAAGGTTGGGATCTAATTTTACCATAGGTAGAATTCGCATATAATAATTCCGTCAACAGGAGTACTAGTAAATCACCATTTTAGATTGTATATTGGAGTAGTTCCAAAAATTCTTCTAAGTTGAGGTAATTGGATAAAGGAGAGATAAGTAGTGTTGAAGGAGAAGAATTTGCTGAACATTTGAAGAATATCCATGAGGAGGTAAGGAAACACATTATCAAGATGAATACACAGTATAAGGCTAAGGCAGACATGAAAAGAAGGTATAAGGAATTTCATATTGGAGATGATATCATGGTTCATTTGTGAAAGGAGCATTTTCCAGTGGGTACATATAATAAATTGAAAATGAAGAAGTTTGGACCATGCAAGATAGTGAAAATTGTATGATTTTGGAAATGCCTATGAAGTGGAGTTGTCTGCTAAATTGAATATTTCACCAGTATTTAATATTTTAGATTTGATAGAGTACCATGAAGGAGGTGATGGGGATGAAGTTGCAGACATGCAATGGAGTATTCCAACAGCTAGTTCAACAACAAAAGAGATGGAGGAGATATTGGACAGTCGTGTTGGAAAAAGTATAAGGAACAAAACTTATGAAGAATACCTAGTAAATGGAAAGGGAGGCTAGTAAAAGATTCATCATGGATAGTAAAGGAGGAGGTTAACCGTCTTGGTTTTCCTCTTAATACCTATGACATGATGGGGTCACTTCTCAAATTACCCTGGGTGTCTAATGCAAGAGCATCCTTGGTGTAAGAAAAATCTTGCATCACCCAAAAATATTTTCTTTTAGTTGTTTCAATTGTTTCAATAAGGGTTGTCTTAATGAAGATTTTTTGTCTGTGGAGGATTTCTACTTATTAAGTTAGTCATGCAAGCTTAGAATGCTCTAGTTTTAGAGGTGAAGGTTCATTTTAGTTATATCAATTTTTCAGTGGGGTTTCATGGCCAGATTATATGTGTTTGTGAAGTTATTACAGATTTTTGGCGTGTAATTTTGGTATGAAAACTTCAGGCTCAGTTTTGAAGGCCTTAGTGGCCCCGGATAAGGCTTGAAAACTCAACATATAGGCGCTTGCAAGGATCCAAGCTTTTAGATTAGGAGCTAATGTTTTTAAAAAGTGGCTATAATAGCCAATCAGAGCAACAGTTTGAGAGTTATGGTCTTCTGAAGTTGGGCTACCCAAAATTTCTAAAATAAATGTCAAAAGCGTATTTGGCCAACTCTATATGTATTGTTAGGGTCTATCAACCCTATTTATTAAGTATGAGTGTCTACAACCTTCCAAGGTGGCATAAAATTGCTTATTTAATAAAGGCCCAAACATTGTCTAGGATAGCTCTAGGTGATAGTTCACAACTTTCTCTTACAGATTATTGTAATGAAGGCACCCATGTTGGTTAGCATATTATAATTTTGAATTATATAATTCTGTATTTGTGGTGATAATAAGAAACTCATATTTTGTTCTTGCAATTGTTGTTGTTTATTTGTTTCTGTTATGTGTTTATGGTATTAAGGGAAGCACCCTTCATCAAGTTTTTAAGCCTTTAATAGGGAAAACTACTCACAAGGTAGATCATTAGAAGTGATCAAATATTTTAGGCTTAATAGGCACAACTTTATTGCTGCAAAAGTGAAGATTTTGTGGGTGTCATCCCCACCACAGTTTTACTTTCACCTTGGAGGGTTTCTATATTACCAAATCTGTGTGTTAATGGGTAATGTGTTTATGAGTTTTTATTCATGCAATTAGAAGTTAGATATGGTATTACGTTGATGTGAATGATTACATTGATGTAAGGTTAATGGATATCGAATATGTTTCATGTTTGAAGTGTGTGAAATTCTATAGATCTTGATTTGCCACCCCTCCTCTCAATATCTCACTTTCTCTATTAGATTCCAATAATGAGACAATATTTATGGAAAATAGCCAATTTTTTCCTCCATTGCAAGAATATGATACCTTATTTACCAAAATGACCTTTTGAAAGGAATGGAGGTGAGACAATAGCAATTTCCCAAAATTGCCTTTTGAAATTAATGGAGGTGAGATAGGAGAAGCATTTGAATGTGTAGCATATGAAATAAACTCCTTTATTTGCATGCTTCTCAACAAAGTCACACATATTTTCTAAATAATTCCCAAACAAATGGAATAAATATTTTTGTATGCTAATGTGCTAATGATTTTTACCATTCATACTATTAGGCTACTAACATTTCATTGCATTGTAATATATATTAACATTTTTCAGAAAAACTAAGAACTCTGGGTCTAAGTACTTTGTCACCCATGCACGAACCTTTGATTTTGTATCATTTTAGTTGTCTTTTGATAGTTTTGCATTGAGGTTCAACCATTCAACACATACTTTTCGCATCACATTTGGCATGATAAAAATTTACTATTAATTAGTTGGAACTTTCTTTCAAGCGAAGGATGACTAGCTTATATATTTATCTTGATATAATATATATATATATATATAATCAGAATAAATATATATAAGCTAGTAGCAACCACAGTACATGGAAGACACCTATGATAACAAAAATTGTTATATATAATTTCTTGATAATATTATCCACATTTCTAAATAGAAATACATATTAATATAAGTAAAACTATTTGAACAAAATATTTTTTGTCATTAATTGGAAATATATTATATGATAATTTACTGCAAAATAATTTATTTTTTATAATAGAGTAAAAATTGGAAGACATATATGATAACTAGAATTGTAAGATTTTTTAATAATATTATCCAAATTTCCAAATAGATTTTACTTTTTATTTTTATTTTTTCAATAATTGAGGATAAATTGGAAGACATATATGATAATTCAAATTGTAATATTTTTGCATAGTATTATAGAATTTTCTAAATGGATTTACATAATGATATCAACACATGCTTTTAGACAACATATTTAGTGACATAAATTGTAAAGATATTGTGGGTTGATTAGTACGCACAAAATAATTATTATATTTAATTTCAATAAGAGAGGAAAGGTGTGGAGCCATTATATTCCCTCGCCCCCATTACCAAATCTGAATAATTATAATAGTAACTTATGACTAATTTACAGTAGACAATTTTTTGAACAAAAAATAAAACGTTCTATAGTTAAGATAAACTAAATCTATTATTGTTGAACCTTTTTAAGAATATAGTATTAAACATTTCTAGAATTAGAAGAAGAAATAGTTCAACCATTTCTAGATTTACAAGAAAATTTAAATGGCATTTGTAGTAACAACAACACAAATTACAATAATCAATTTAAACCATTACAAAAGGATTAGAGTTGAAAGACCACATAAAATAATACTTCATGTTTTTGAAATAAAAAGTGACCAAAACAAGGGGGTTGACCCTTACTGTAAGAATTTGGTATAGATCTGATACCATGTAAGAATTTGCCTTAGGGAAAAATTCACCCAAGATCAAAGAACTCAAGCACAAGCACAACAGTAGACCAAAAAGAGTATGATCAGAATATCAATATGTATTCGATTGAATGTGAAAGTACACTAGGAGTGCCTATATATAAAGGCCTCTAGAATGCATAGGAACCAACAACATGATAAGTCATACAACCAGGTACATGTCCACCAAGTGTGGGTTATCCTCCATTAAGCACAAGAGTAAGTGCGATGATGAGAGGATAAGCCTACAAAGGTGTAGCATGCAAAATAATGTTATAGACACTATGTGCTAAAATAGGATTGCAAATAACTGTGTTGTCTACATGACAACTCAGTTAATTAAGCAAACTCCAGTGTTGTAGACACCATGTGTTGAATTAGAGTTGCTTACTTCTGTGCTTTCAACATGACAACTCATATAAGTATGTAAACTCCTAAGTGTCTCACTAAATAAATAATAAAATAATGCAATAAAATAAAATAATGTAATATAATAAAATAATGCATTAACCTAAGTAAACTTAAGTAAAGTGTAAATAGTAAATACGTATTTACACCAACACTTACAACCAAAACACTGCAAGCAAAAACAAGCAGATGGAAGTCACTACTACAGAGAACAACAACTAGCAACCAAAAAAAAACACATGAATAAACACAACTAACATAGACTCATCTATACTAATTCTAAAACTATAGTACTAAACATACTATGATTGTTCAAAACATAAACTGTTGGCATAAACAAACCAACCCAACCCAAAAACAACACATGATCATTTACAACTACCAGAGTATCAGCTATACTAATTCTAAAGATTATAGTACTAACCATACTATTAAAGTTCAGAATATAAAATTGTTGGCATAAACAAGCCAACCCAAGTCTAAGAATAAGTTATAGACCAGAAAACCAAGTAGCTGCAAAAACAAATAAACAACTAGGGCTAAAAACCCCTACAGACCACCACATTATTTCTCATCCTTATCTTTTCCTTTCCTAGCGAGGAGCACCCTAGCCCAATCCTCAGCAAGAAACTTATATAGGAGCTTGTTGTCCTCCATGTCCAACCCCATCTCGTCCTTCTCCTGCACCAATAATTGGAGGGTAGTAGTAGCAGCATGGGTTACCTTCAAGGAAAATTTAGAGGAGTAAAATCCATCCTCTATAGACTTGACCTTTTTCTCCATCTATGCATTCTTCTCATTCTGTTCCCCCTCTTTCTCATTTCCTTTTTCTACCTTCTTATGCGGCTCCTTAGTCTTTTTCAATGGTTGGTTCTCATCCTACAAAACCTGAGGGTTAGTAAAAACATTGGTTTTTTCCTTTGCCGAGGAGGAGATGGCAATAGGGGAGGTATCCACTTTATTGCTGTCCTCATAGAAGGTAATAGACTACAAGGTAAAACTAGCTGACACACGAGTAGTCTCAGTGGTATTGACACCCGGGTGTTATCAACAAAGTTTTCACTTTTTTATTTGTCCTCATTCCCCTTTTCTCTCTTGGATTCAGGATGTTTCTCCTCCTCCAACTCTCTTTCATTGTTCTTAGAATTCTCCTCTTCTGCCTCCTCGACCCTAAATCTATTTGCCTTTTTTTTATACCTTGCTTGTGTTTTAGCTAACCTTCTTGACCTTCTCCTACCATTTCCTCCCTTCTCCTCCTATGAATCCCCAATGTCCACCTCCACTGGCTTTTCAATTTTGATTTTTTTACTACCCTTTTGTTTAATTGCCAGGTCTGGGTTTTTCTTTTTCTTATTATCCCTACTAGGGGAAGGTGCGGGGTGTGGATTCTAGTTCTAGTGTTGGTACTCAGAGGGGGATTTTGGTGGTGGCGTTGATTATCAACAACAATAACCCTAGGGGGACAAAGGGCAAGATGAAACTTGTAAAGTCTAAAAATCATACCATGGTGAATGATAGTGAAATTATTACCCTTACTTCTCTTCTCCCTAACATCACTTATCGTGTCCTCAAGGGAATGTATCAGAAAGAACGAAATAGAAATAAAGTCTCTATTTCTAAAATGGTTCAGGAGAGGGAAGTGATAATAATAATAGACTCCAAACTTGCCTTCGAGCATGAGGTACTTCATGATCACCACATAGACATCATCCCAAGGAGCCTGTAGCTTATCCCTCCAGATGCCTCCCTTATAGCGAATAGGTTCTCCATCCTTAGCAAAAAAGCTATTCATGCTAGCCTCGTTTGCCATTTTCCTAACCTTCCATTTTTTCCCTTTTAGAGACAAACTAGTGGCCATCACAATAACCTCCTCATTTACTTGGAACGTGATACCATTTATGGTAAATCTACGATTATTCCACCCATTCACAAATTGAAGAACACAATTTTCATCGTAACCCACCATTGCCTGCATATAAGGAAGAAATCCTCCTTTTAACAAGAACCAAGTCACCATCCTATCCTTAAAATTTTCTATCTTTGTTGGCTCTAATCAATTCAAATCTCCACCCATTTCTTCTTTGCTAATTCCTGACCCCTCAACCTTAGTAATTTGCATCTGAACCTTCTTACCCTCAAGATTGCTGACAATGGGGATATTTTTAATCAATAACAACACTGCGATGTTGAAAATAATAACTCTAGGGCCTTTAAACATCCTACAAGCATGATTTTGAGGCACTTCAAAATCCCATACCTTTTCATTATGGGATCCATGTGTACTTTATATCATAACTCTAACACCCTTGAAATATCTAACAGTATCTACAATGATATTTTTCATACTTTCAAAAAGAAAATGTTTAAAATTTTGCATTATGTTACTATAATTGCAAAGTAACTCTTGCCTCAAATTGTGTCTATTTATTATCCAACCTGTATGATGGTGTCTCATCATCTTTCCTTTATACTTCTTATTAAATTTAGTAAGCTTTTCCTTCCTAGATATGATATTGCCAAATTTGGCACTGACCTTTATTTGTTTAGCCATGCTCAATTTTTGCCCCCCCCCCTTTCCTTGCAAATTAGGACCTTGATTTCCTCCTTAAGGATATCCATAATTCTCTAGCATGTCATTTCTTTTAACTCAAACCCCATGGAAGTAGCAACATCTGCCACCATATTGCCTTCCCTGCATATGTGTTGTAACTGAACTTTTTCCATCCCATTTAGGATATGTCTAATATCCGTGATAATATTTTGGATATTCCATCCTGGTTGAGAGACTCCCTTCTCCATATCAATTATTAATTTAGAATCACCTTCTATATGTATTTCCTTTATTTGCATATCATTAATCAATTGTAGGCCCCAAAGTAGAGCCATCACTTCAGCCATGTTATTACTCCCTCCACCAACCTTCCCAAAATAGACTAGCAACACTTCACCATTTCCATTCCTCGGCACTCCACTAGCAGCCCCAACACCCTCTCTTGCACCACCATAAAAGTTTAATCTAAGTTGTGTTATTGTTGGTGGTTTCCATCTTGTTTGTTGTCTCTTTATTGTTTTAGAGTTATCAAAATGATTAAAGTTATACTGGTTACCCCATCTTTCCGCTATTTGGCATTCTTTCCTTCCTGGTTCTTCCTTCGGTGTCTTACATTTGGTAATCATTATATTTCTTTTAGCAGTTTCTCCATAATTCCCATAACTACCTCCACAGGCCTTTCCTCTTCCCGAAAGATTCTATTGTTTCTTTCCTTCCATATGTGCTAGAAAATGTATGGTGGGAAAATTCTCCATAGGAATACCAGCTTGGGGTGATAAAAGGGACAATCCCAGTTTTCCACAAATTGACTCAAATTTTTCTTCAGCACCCAACATAGTCCAAATTTTTCCCACACTAGTGACCAGATCTTTGGAGTATATAGGCATTCAAGGAAAAGGTGAGAGACACTCTCCTCTTTTTCTTTATAGAGATAACATTATGTGTGATAAAAAAACCTCTTTTTTCTAGATTGTCCAACGATAGTATCTTACCATGTTGAACAATCCACCAGAAGAAATTAATTTTGGGCAGAAGATTACTAATCCAGACTTTACGCCATGTTGTGGGACAAAGGTCTTTACAAAAGAGAAGTTTGTAAGCATATTTGATAGTATAATGGCCACTAGAAGTTATATCCCACCCCACTTTATCCTCTTGTATTAGAATTGGGAGTCTTTGAGCTTCCATCAACTCCTCAAGTTCTTTAAGTAGTTGAATATCCTCCTGAGGACATGTATCCTTTCATAATTTCTTCCACTTCCTTCTAGGTTCAATATAATCTGCCACTCTCAGCCCAACCTTTGCCTTCAAAGTTTCCATTAGTCTTCTAAATTTGTTGTAAACCAGCGGTTTCCCCCACATCCAATTATCCTCCTAGAACCTGATGTTTTACCCACTGCCTGTAATCCACGTCACCCTTTCCCTCAGTATACCTCTGTTGTTGACAATATTCATCCATATTTTGGATCCTCCCAAGAGATCATTATTAAAAAGATTTTGAGTAAATAAGGAGTTAGATAGGTATTTAACTTTCATGATATTGCTCCAATCTGTGTTGTTTTCTCCAAACCTCCCTAATTTTAGCAAGAAGGGCTCTATTCAAATCTCTCAGTCTTCTCACTCCTAAACCCCCCCTCTCCTTTGGTTTGCAAGCATCCTCCCATTTGACAAGATTTAATTTGTTCTTTTCCTCCATTCCAGACCAAAGAAAATTCCTCTATATCCTCTCAATTTTGTCGGCCATGTTTTGGTTTATTTTCAAAAGGGATAGAAAGTAAATTGGAATTCCCTAGAGAGCCACAAAGAGTAGCTATAGTTTTTTGGCATTACTGAGGATATTCCCTTTCCATCTTGCTAGCTTCTTTTGGATTCTTTTAACAATGGTATTCCAGAAGTCATTTGTTACCTCCTTGGTGGTTAAAGGTAAATCAAGATAAGTATTCAGGAAGTTAGCCGATTGACAGCCTAAAATGTTCCTAATCTTCCTCTGCATAAAAGCATCAATGTTAAAAAAATAAAGTTTACTTTTAGAGTAATTTATTTACTAACCTGAGTTGTCTTCATAGTTTGTAAGGATACTCTTCCATGCTCTGGCTTCCATGATAGAGGATTCTCCAAAAAGAAAAGAGTCATCAACAAATTGTTGTAAGACTTCAATTTCAGCAGCAATGGCAGGTTTAATACCTTTAACACAACCTGTATTCACTAGTTTGGAAAATGATCTTCCCAACACCTCTGCCACCATAATGAAGAGGTAGGGAGATAGTGGGTCTCCTTGCCTTAACCTCTCCCCAATTCAAATTTACCCCAAGGAGAGTCATTTAGTAGGAAAACATACTGGATAGTACTTACCATCAGCCTAATAAGGTTTATGACCTTTTCATTAAACCCAACTCTTTCAAGAACATCATAAACGAAGTCCCATCTTACCTCATCATATGCCTTAGAGATATCTAGTTTGAATGCCATACCAAGTATTTTATTTCTCTCCATTGAATGTATGATCTCGTGAGTGGTTATCACAGCATCTAGGATTTGTCGCCCCGACACAAACCCCTTTTGTGGTGTTCCTATAATGTTCGCTAGGAAGGGCTTAATCCTTTTGACCATTACTTTGGCAAAAACCTTATAGATTGTGCTACAAAGGCTTATAAGTCTAAAGTCAAGGAGACTCGTGGGTATCAGAGTCTTAGGGACCAAAGCAATAAAAGTCTTATTTATCCTTTTTAGCATCTTCCATATTTTAAAGAAATCCTTGGTTGCCCAAATCATCTCATTTTTAATAACCTCCTAGAGTTGTTGGAAAAATGCTGGGGGGAAACCATCAGGTCTTGGGGCCTTGTAAGCTTTCATAGAAAACACTACCCATTTCACTTCCTCCTCTGTGATGTTTCCTATAATGCTATTATTTTCTACTTCTCCTAGCACTTGCGGGATCGTGTTTATCAAACTTCTTCTTATTACCTGATTGCCTATTCTATTTTCCTTTTTATAAGCCTTGCAAAATTACTCCACAACATGTCTTCCCATCTCCTCCTAGTCCTTATATTCTCTTCCCCCTTCTCCTTCCAACCTATTGATCATGTTTCTTCTTTTATGGTTCGAGGCCGACTTGTGGAAAAAGGTAGTGTTCCTATCACCTTCAATTAACCATTGAACTCTTGATCTTTGCTTCCAAAATATTTCCTCTCTCAAAATGATGTCCTTCCATTTTTTTCTGTACTCTTCTTCTTCTTCTATAGCTTCTTCCAAATTATTACCCTCAGCAATCTCCCCTTGCAATTTTTTAAGTTTCTCCTCCACTTCTCTTTTGACTTTGAAAAAATCTCCAAAGGAACTCTTAGCCCAGCCCTTAACATTTCTCCTTATATTATCTAATTTTTGAGTTAGTCTGTACATTGCAGTAGCGTCTATCCTTATGTTCCACCATTCTTGGATTTGATCTTTGAATTCTAGGTGGGATTCCCACATTATTTCATACCTGAAAGGTTTCAGACCTCCTTTTATACCATCCTCCCAATGGAAGATTAAAAGGGAATGGTCAGAAATAGTTCTTTTGAGGTTCTCCAGAAAGGAATCACTCAACCTGTTCCAGTTCCCCATCACCATCAGTCTATCCATTCTTTTACTTGAATGAGATCACTTATTTTTCTATTATTAGTACAGGTGAATGGGTTCCCTCTCAAGTTTACATCTATTAAATCTATTTTTCCCATAAAATCATGAAGATCTTGAAAACTTTCAGGGCAGTCTCTATCTCCACCTAACTTTTCTGTGTGGTAGAGGGGGGTATTAAAATCTCCCATACACATTATCTATTTTTCCTTCATAGTATCCATTATCCTTTCTAGCTTTCCATAGGTTTCTTTTCTCCCTATCTTATTATTAGAAGCATAGATATTGATAATCCTCCATCTTTGATTACAAGTTTGGAACTCAGTTATTAGAATTTTTTTGTCTTTCCATAACTCAAATCCAATCATAGAGTACAGGTTCCACATGGTAGCAATACTCCCTGAGGCTCATGTTAACCATATGAATTGATTTGATTCAAAATAGCTGGAAAATCTCTATAAGCATTACCATATATATCATAAACCATAACGAATCATAGTCCAAACCATGTAATCTATATCATAACTTAGAAGTTTATAAATGGTTAAATAACAATTTTTTTCAAGTTTTGAAAAAACATCAAAATTACATAGAGAATACTTCATTGTAATGGTGCAAATACATTACATATTCTTTGGTTATTAGAATGGTATTATGACCTTTATTATGCAAGTGTTCGTGATATACTTCTTCTATAAAACTTGGGAAAGTAACCACTTTTGTATATGTTTCCTTAACCTTGTGTGCAACATCTTTCATTTTTATTATTTCCAGCTCATCAACATACTTAATGGATAAGGAAATGTTTTCAATATCTTGACAAAGAGCAATACTGTAAAATTGATCTTGTACACTTATCAATACATTTTTCATAAAATGAAGTAGAGTTGACTGAGGTGTTTGGACTTGCATCAATAATTTTAGATTCATTTTTCGATGGATCCAAGGATTGAAATTTTATGTGAGAATTTTATAAAAACAAATGAATGTTAATATATATGATTTAAGAGATTAAACTTCAAAATAAATAGTATAGATTCAAATTTTAGTTTTTAGTTATAGAGATAGATAGATAGATAGATAGATAGATAGGTAGGTAGGTAGGTAGGTAGGTAGGTAGCTAAATAGATAGATAGATAGATATGTGCAAGTTTCTATTGATGCAAGCATTTTAAAGTGTTTGTAATTTTAACTCATATAATGGATCAAAATATTGTAATTGAAGCAAATTTAAACAAAAAATTAACACCTCAATATTCTTCTAAATATTTAAGTCTATTTTCCTCAACATTTCTTTTTGAAAGTTGTATGTCATTTTTCATTTTCTCATAACGGTCATATGTGAATGGTGGTGCTATTCAAAGATTTTCTAGAGATTTCACATGAGATATAGACACAAATGTCAAACTTGTTCTCTCTCTCTCTCTCTCTCTCTCTCTCTCTCTCTCTCTCTCTCTCTCTCTCTCTCTCTCTCTCTCTCTCTCTCTCTCTCAGACCTATATCAATTGTAGGTTTTGAGAGAGTTAGTCCCTGAGATTTATAAATGGTCAATGCCCATCTCAATCTTAATGGTAATTGCAGTTTTCTACCCCTTTGTATTGGTATTATTGGGACTATATTTGGGTGATGATCTTAAAAAATATTCCAAAATAATTATCAAATTCAACCATAACATGTGTTGGTGGTCAAGTGGTTCACTTTCTGGTTTGTCGACAATCTTTTGAATATACCTCAATGCTCCATTTACAAGACCTGTCTCTACCCAAATATTTGAAGTCAACATCACCCTTGAATTTTTTGCTAATTAATTCAATATCAAGCTCTCTATTTTAATAATCTTCTATTGTATTCAAACTTCCCACTTTCATTGCAACGCTCTGTCTACAAGATGCTTTAATGAATGTAACACTATCTTGTTATGATTATAAACATTGCCATTTATGGAGAAAAAATGGACATAGTTTCAAAACTCGTCATTTTTTATAGCATTTAAATTGATGGGAGTTCTCATCATAAGCAATTTCCAGTCATCAATTTGTGGGTTAGCATCTCTAAGATTTGTTAGAAGTTGACGAAATCTTTGTTGCTTGATGTTTCCCCTTCTTGCTTAAATTTTTCATCTTAAGTTACCACAATTTTCAATTCTTCCCACAAGAACTTTGTTCATCTTTTTCTATCATATGTGGGTTTTTAATTCACTGGGGGCAATTGACACAAGTATCCAACAAAATTCATAGATATACCTAAAAGAAATTAGCAAATAAATATTAAAATTTGTACAGTATTTTTATTGTGCTTATGAGGTATATATTGTAGTAAAAATGACATAATATGGCAACGTGTATTAATAAAAGTGAAAATATACTTGCAAATCTTTAGTTTGAACTCTATGGAAATATTTTCCCTAATTGAGAATCTATGTCTTCCACCATACTCTAACCAATAAATCTCATTTCATCAATCAAGATATATTTGATATGTGTCATTTCACCTTGGAAACTTGTAAGATGTGCTCCTTCTAGTTCTAAAAAATCTCTTATTGGTATTCTTAGTTTTGAATGAATTATAAAAGCCCCAATATTAAATGTTGCAACTCTTGTCGTTGCTAGTAAAAGAAGGGGGCAAGGACCTAGCACAATTAGATTTTGAAGGGTTCCGCTAATGGCACCAATCATATATGAATTTCATGTTTTTTTGTTCCTTGAATTATCATGAACATTGGGCTTCTAATTTTATTTCTATAGTAGTGTTTCATAATTATGTTCATTGCCTTTTGCTATTTATTTCTAAGGATTCTATAGTTCATGTATTGTGGGTTATCGTTATATATGAGACATCCATATTCTTTCGTATTTTTAATAAAATCAATTGCTCCCATTGTGTACTCTTCAACTTGATATTCATTATACCAATTTCTATTGTTATCAATGTATCTTCTTCCTAATATATCTATTTATGAAATTTACATATTTTACTGTTGTGAAGTCTAGACATGATTTCACATTTGTGCTCTATTGTACTACTCGCAATAGCTTCATCTTCTTCAATTTATAAACCATTATTATTTTTATCTTCCTCTATAATTGTTTCTCTTTGCATATGCCAAGCATTATAATTGAATGAGTCTCACTTTTCTATTATGGATTCAATATCTACATCAATGCCCCTTTCTATGTCATGAAATGGCTTGTATAGTAATAACTATAAAAAATAGAACTCTGCCCATATTTTTGAACCAAGTGGAGGAATGGATGCAAACCTCATAAATACTCTGACTATAGTTGCTCTTTCCCTTGGCTCCCTTTTGTTGTCTTTTTCTCTTTTAGAATTATATATCCATGATTTGGCCACATCAATTAATGTGACACCTTCCATACAAAGAGGCCTTTGTTTTTATCCATCAATGAGATTTTGTTTGTTCATCATTGTTCTCCTCCTTATTCATAGTTAGAAATTTGAACACTTCATGTGAGACATTTAGATTAACAAATCTTCTACTACTCCCCATGAGTGGAAGTTCTAACAACATGTCATAAGTTTCTTGAGCTCAAATGTCCCTTTCTATCACAATTTTTGTTAGAAGCCTTCTATATGCACATGAAGCTAAATTATCAAATTTTTCCAAGTTTGAAAGATGCATCAACATTTGATGGTATGTTTTAGAGATTTTCTCAACTTTTGATGCATACTTTGCTATGTATTTTATTGCTACATGTTTGGAAAAAATATGTTTCCAGTCTATATTTTCTCTTTATAATTGCAGTATGTGATGATAATCTACATTCATTCTATCATCATTTCTTGTTGACTCAAACTTTTTATCACCTATTTATATGTCTTCATATAATTTAGATCCAATACTTGATTCAATGGTCAATGAGCATGATATCTAAAAGTAGTATAAGAAGATGAATGATTTATTATTTCATTAAGTAAATATTAGAATGTGATATACAAATATTAATTAGTGTAATAATTACCTACAACCCATATTTCCTTATATTTTTGTGTAGCCATGTGCCCTCTCTACGAACTATGTGATGCTTAATACAATTTAGTAGTTCTTCATAGTTGTGGCCGATATCCATCTCAAAAAGTTGTGTTTTATTTTTGAGACATGGATGTTAACTAAAATTTTGGAATGCCTATGATTAAAATTAAGATATTTGATATATGTTCATTATATCTATATACTTTAAAATATATGTCATATAATAATGAGATATTTTAGACAAAATTATGAAGTCACCTATATATTTCTTTGATGTGGATCTTCTCTAGGATTCCATATATTTATAGTGCAATGAAAATATTATTCAACAGCTCTTCGTTCCTCCTCATTTGACCAATCATTATTGTCCATATTGGGAACACCACTGATCCATAAAATTCCATGCACGTGCAAAGAACCTATATTTTACCACTCATACCTACACCAAGAATCCTTGACATCCATTCCATTTTATAGGATCTATTTTGTAAATATTGTGTGTCTTAAATGCATGTAATGTGAAACTATAAGAAGATGGCTAATAACATTTTGTTTAAGCCAATTTTGAGCTTCCCATGCATTATTTGGGCATTTTTCTGGCATGAGAGCATGTAGATAAGGTCAATACATATCTTCTACACTTAAGGTGAAAAATATTGTTTGAGTGTCAATTTGGTGAAGCATGTATGTCAATTCAACACAACACTTAGTCCAATATGACCTTGTTCCCCTTTATGTTGTTCCAAACTACATCAACTTATCAGCTAAATCAAATTGTTGCATCATTTCCATATGCTCACATAACTAATTGATAGTGATGTGCATATTTTGGATATTTATTTTCACAAATATTGGAGATGGATTTTGTTTTTGGTGTCCCATTACGATGTTCATCATAAAATATCTAAACAGTGGATGTTTACCATACCTATTATCCCTATAGCATAACAGACATTTCAGAAATTCATGTAGATGCACACGCCTTATTTGTGGTTCTAACCAATCACATCTTCTATCATAAAATAGTGTTGGAAATGCCATGTCTAGGAATCTTAACATTACATACTCATTGTGATGCATGATGCTCCTGCATCCGAATTGATAGGAGAACAACAATACCAAGCCACTCAATCAATGTTGTTGGTTTTGCATCATGATTATAACCCTCAATTGAATTAATTTAATTTCTCTTTCAGTATTTAGTGGTTTTGAATCCATTGATGTAGCGTTGTCTATTGTATTGTCTTCACCA
The DNA here is from genome assembly GCA_028749045.1 of Cupressus sempervirens. Taxonomy (NCBI): domain Eukaryota; kingdom Viridiplantae; phylum Streptophyta; class Pinopsida; order Cupressales; family Cupressaceae; genus Cupressus; species Cupressus sempervirens. Next base: position 388,334,300 of record CM053788.1, on the reverse strand, counting down.
ATCTCCAAAGTAGGACCAACATATGTGATTTCATTAGTATCGGAATCAAATTTCATTTGCACTATATTTAATCTATAGAAAATATTTTCATCTTTATTCCTTGGTAGGTCGTTGAGAGCATTTTCATCAATAATAACATATATATATATTTGAGTTCTTTTTAGACACAATCTCTATTGGCTACAAAATTATAATTTGTGTGATGTTGATTCCTTCTTCAAATAATAATAGGCAAATTTTGTATTGTGTGGTATAATTTTTTAAACTTGTTGTACATTTTGAGGAAAATTTATGGCTTTCCATTTGTATTTATATTGACCACCTATTGCGTGGATCACTCATAGTTTTGGGCTTACATGTGCAATCAACATTTCCTCTACTTTGGCAATTTTGAAATATCCTCTAGTTGTGGTCCAAGATCCATATTATTTGAAGATGAAAACCTATGAATTCCTCTTTCTTGCTTGCATCTATTGCATATAGGACCTTCATAACTTTGTGATACTTTGATTCCAATATAAGATTCTTGACAAACATAGCACATCTTTAGGGTTCTAAAAGTATCTAGTTGAATTTTAATTTGCATTTACAATCTTTTCAAATCAAACTTAACTAAATCATTAGAATTTTCCATTTTCTCCACACCACACTCAACATATACATTCATTTGTAATGAATTTCCATGTTAAGGTGTTTCTGGAACACAGTGTATTGGGATTGAATTTTCATCTACATCATTCAACTCCATATCTCCATTTAGGTGAGAATAGGTTATCTCACTTCATTGGGGATGAGTCTCTTGTCTTTTTTGTCCTTGAGAATTAGAGGTTTGTTCAGGTGTCCTTTGATGAACATTTGTCTACAGACTTGTTCCCTCTTTATTCTCAACTTCAAAAAGTTTTACAGTTAGATTTACCTTTTTTTTAGCATATCATTCTCTATTAGCTTTATTGCACGTTCCTCTTGGTTCTTCTATCTAATCACTTGTTAGTTTTTCTCTTCTTTGTCTACAATATTCTATTTAGCATTCTCTTAAATATAGTCTTCGTTGCTTCGTTGATTCAAAATTTCATTTTGGGTGACCCACAGTTGATATTGGAAAAATTTAGTGACACCAAAGAAAGTAGATTTCAATATGGTTGATATGGTTGATAATAAGGGACTAAACGTATTCTCTTATATAAATCATGACTAAGTAATTTATTTATTTCTTTTAGTATTGTGTTTTTATTTTCCAATAGATGTTTACTTATCAATGAGACATTTACTTTTATATTGATTTTATAATACTCATGCACAAATAGTGAATAATAATATAAATATATATATATTTACATAGATTAGGTGGTACACAAAAATTCAAGAGTTCATTTATTTGAGGTTTTTGCAACAACATAAAGTCAAAGAGCAACATTATAGTATCTACTCATTCAAGCAACGTAAGAAATCATCGCATAAAATTTAAGATTTCTCTTAATCATATTGCTTATCATAAACATCTTTGTCATAAATACTTCAAAGTTTCCTAGTTTGCAAGCTACTTTTTGTATGAAGCTTGTCATTTCTTTGGATATGTTGACATCAATAGCATCAACACATGTATACATAGTGCTAGGTTATCAATATGATTTACCATCTCTATGAAATGGCCACAAATATTTTTCATTACATTTTCAATGCATTTTTTTACGTAGCCTTCTGAAGCTATGGAAATGGTAGGGCTTGGTGGAGATGGTCCATTTACGGTGCCTTCTATATCTGATATTTCTACGATGAAGTTATTTTCATTGCAGTGCAAGTCTATTGTATATCTAACCAATAAATATAATTGAAATTTATATCATGTATACTGTCAATTTCATAATTCAAATTCAAATATATAATCATACAGAAATACAATACAATATAAGAAATTATTTTATTAAAATAACAGTTCAAATTATTATTAAAACAAAATGGATCCATTCAAAGTACCTAGATAATAACCTTTATAGGAGTGAGATGAGTTGTATGACCACTATATCAGATCAAGAAAACAATATATTATGAGTGCCAAAGAAAATTAAATTGTTCAAAATATAAACAATATATAAAATAGTTCAAAAATTGAATGTAATGCACATTTTGCTTATCGAGTGTGTGTGTGTGTGTGACATTAAATAAATAAATAATATGTTAAATACTAACAATATCAAAAATAGTTTAAAAAATTTGAAAGCAATAAATAAAATAGTTAATGTGATGTTCTAATGAGTCTAATCTTCTAATAAGATAAAAATCATAAAAGAATGATATATAATAATAATAAATAAATTAAATTTATTTTTTTTAAATGTAAATAAAGTAGATAAAAGATAAGAAAAATCATAAACTAAATTAAAATTGACATGAATTTTGGAATTTTGTCATTAGATATAAAACTCCACACTTAAACTTATTTTGTAGTTATCTTGAAATTTACAAATATTTTAAAGATAAAAGAGAATATTAATTATTTAAAAATATTCTTTTACCAATAAAAAATATTTAAAAGATAAAAAGTGAAATTAAAAATAAATTTATCAATAATAAGATCGCATTTTACTCTTATAACATAATTGAAACTTTGATATTTTTTAAAAAAATTAAAATATCTTAAGCTAATTTTTTTAAAAATAATTATTTAATAGTTGAATAATTTTAATTTAAATGAACTCAAATTAGATTAAAACCTAGACTTTAAAAAAAAGTTACAATAAACTTGCTTGAAAGAAATTAAATAAATATTTAAATCATAAATAGAAGACTCAAATATAGAGAAAGAAACACTATTAATAACTAGCACTTGCAGTCGATAAGAGGTACGCCCATAGGAATACAATGTGAGTAATTATAAGTTATATGTAATGTATAAGGATTTTATGAATAGTCATATCTAAAAGGTAACAAATATACTAAAAATATATATACAGTTTTATTTAATAGTATATACAACATACAAAGGGGGGAGATGTAGTACAAAAGGGAAAAGTGCAATGCATACTTGTCCTCGCTTTATTGAGAGTTGGTGGAGTTGAGACTTTTCTTGATAATTGTGAATGGATTATTTTTCATTCATGAATATCAATCAAAGGAGAATAGTGGTTGTATACGAAGGTCGTACATTATTTTAACTCTTGCTATGGCTATAAAAGTTAATCATTGTCTTTCTATTCTACATATACAAATTGTTGCTTTGGGAAGTGTTAGCCCCTATGATTTATGTATATTGATTTTTCATGCCATGGATATTAGTATCTACCTATGGTTCCTTAGGGATAAGGATTTAATAGGTATTAATTTTTATGGGATATTTTGGTTCCAAGGTGCGCCAGTAATTATTGAACGTAACAACCATGTAGAGAGATTAATCTAGGGGTTTAGTGCTAATTGTGTACACAATATGTAGTACTTCACTAAGAGATCCATTGACCAATAATGTTTGGCTCCACACATGTTTGTGCTAACATTGTTCTTTGTCCTTTACATAAAATAATTTCTCATTGTAGGTGGTAATCATTAGTATTAGTGTTTGGATTTATGTATGTAACATAAATATATTGCACTAAAAGAAATATATCTCTATCTAATAATAGATAAAATATGGAATGTTTATAAGGAATATACTAGCATTCATTATGCATCTCGAATAGCAAAGAAAGATAAGGATGATCAATATCAAAATATAAATGTTGTTCTTCATAAGGAAGAGATAAGAAGAAGAATAAGATAAGGGTATAATACTAATGGATAAAAAAGAAGGATATAATATTATAAAATATGAAGAATACTTGTCAAGGAAGATATAAAGTTAATACATTTTATTATCCCCTGTCTAAAAGCTAGAAAGGTTCATTTTTTAGCCTACTATTTGCATTTGAAAAATGAGATGAAAAGAAAGAAACAAATCATAAGTTTTCATATAAATTCAAGAAATATAGTTTATTTTAATGATTACATTTTTTGTATTGGATCTTAAGGGAAGTATGTATAGTTGAAGCATGTATGTTGAACACAACAATTCCTAGAGGAGCAAAAACAAAAAGTGGGCTTTATGTTTTTTATGTTAAAATCTAAAGTGTGTGTTTGATGCAATGTATAATGTAATATTTGTATGTACTTGGTGTTCCTTGTATGATCATGTGTAAGGGATTCTTGTAGGAACAATTAGTATAATGTTCTTTGACAATGGTAAGTGTTAGTTGTTTGGAAGATAGTGGGTGTGATCTCCACATACCATCCACATTATCAAGGTCATTAGCCTCTACATGGAACTAACCTCTATATGATTGAGGTGATCAATATGTTATTCATGGTATTTATAAGTGTTACATTTGCATCCAATTTTTAAGAATGTTCTCTTTAGTTAGATAAAATAAGATAAGATAAATTTATTAATGTCCAACAAGAGACCACAAGGATCTATGGGACTGAAAAGTGTACAAGATAAAAGACCACTGGTTGCTAGAGCACCAAACAATGCCAAGGAAAGAAAACAAATAGGAAAAACAAGAGATACAAGAAGAAGCAAGGAGTACAAGAATGAGGCAAGGACTAAGGGTCCTTCCTCGGTAAAAAATAGCCAAACATTGAAGTGTACAGACTAGGGCAAAAAGGTTCCCTAAATTGCCACCGAGAAAAGTTGGGAGGGTTTGCTGATGAGTATAACAACTACAAGGTCTCACTGATCTAGAATGACTGGCCACAGTGGCACTAGAAGGTCGCTTTGTCCCACATGCTAGAGACAGGGGAGAGAAGAAAGCAGTGATAAGTTGAACTGAGGTCACTCTTTGAGGGAATAAAAGTTGCAAGGTGTGGTCGCAAAGTTGCATACCCTCTCTGAGGTATAGTTTAAGGTATCTTTGGCCCGTGAAGAAGGCCACGAGGGAGTTGCACTCCCTAAATAAGCAATAGAATCTCCCACAAATCTCGTAGTAGGTAGGATAGTGAAAAATGAAATGGATCTTCGTCTCGGTCGTGCCCAAGGTACACAAGTGACAAGTTTGGTCCTCTTTGTCCATGTGGAGATATGTCTAAATCCGAAGCTAGTGGGAGCGAACCTTGAAGGAGTCCAGAGAGATGAAAAGGCATGACACCAACATCAACACAAGTAGCTAAGAGGCACAATGATACCGTCTCTGATAACCAGAAAGTGTTCGGCATAAAAGGCCATCTTCAGGCGTAACCCACCACTAGGATTACACCAAGTCATGGTGATATATTGTCTATAAATGTCAAGTCTGACATGCTGGTTCAACTCCTGTTGTGAGGGGAGGAGGTGGGCAGGAGCATTGAGAGAGAACTGAAAGGGAGGGAGGTGGTCAGTATCAATTTCAATTGAGCTCAACAAAGACGAAGCCTGCATGAACCAACAATAGGTCCAGGAGGTCGAATCAAAATCCACCACAATGACGGAGGAGAAATAAGCCAAGTAAGAGTATCTACACAAGTCACCCACAGAATCAACAAAACCACGAAGACGATGAAGAAACCAAGTCAGGTCAAAAATGGCAACCAATCTAAAGGGATGGGCACCGAACTTGGCCAAAACAATATTGTGGGGGGTGAGCCGATGATATCTGATAATATGCCAAAGAAATATGGTCTAGACACGCTCGATGGAAGCCCAATCAGAATCAAGGAGAGTGGATCCCCAATCCATCGAACCATAAAGAACCATTGGTCGGACCAAGGAGTCTAGGAGGGACAACTTGGACGAAGTGTCCTAGAAGTGGTGTCTGAAGCACTATCTCTCAAGCATGGCAAGGGAGCCCATACCTTTATTAACCCTAGGCTGGATGACGAGTCTCAAACAAAAGCGAGGTCTAGAGAACTTGACCCCAAGGTACACATGATGTGGTGATCTTGATTTCATGACCTTGGAAGTAGAAGTATGAGAGGTCTTCAAGTAGTTGAAGATCATAACCTAAGTCTTTCTCAGGTTCACTAAGAACTGACGAAGGTCACAAAAGGAGGCCAAGCCATCGAGAAGTCTCTGAAGAGACTCTAGAGAGGAGGCCAGAAGGATCATGTCATCAAGAAACAAGAGAATAGATATCAAGACTTGATGCAGGTAGCAACCATCCACATGGAGTGAGGAGTCTCTAAGGAAGGTCTCCAACTCATCAATATAAATACAAAACAAGGTAGGGAAAGAGGGCAGCTTTGTTTCACCCCAATAGTGCTCTAAATAGGGGCTGAGAAACTCTCTAGCGACTTGAACCTACCAGTGACACTCTCATATAGTCTCATAGTGGTAGTCAACAAAATCTCCAAAAATATCGATGTCTCTTAGTCTCTAGAAAAGGGCAACCCATGAGACGGTATCAAAGGCTTTATGTAAGTCCACGAAGCAACAATAGACTTTCTCAGAGCGATGACGAGCCTCCTCGATGATGGCCCGCAACATCAAAATATGGTCCATGGTTTGGTAATCAGCCCAAAAACCAGCTTGACCCTTGGCTTTGCACGCTCTCCTATCAAAGTGCTAGAAAGAATAACATTCAAAGTTGTAGCATAGAGCTTAGCAAAGATGTGCCCAATCATGGTAGTTTTGCAGCAGTTACCTGGATCCAAAGTTGAGCTAGTCTTAAGAATCGGATATATGATGTGCCTCAACCATGAGTTGGGGAAACCGATGCAAACAACACTATTGAAGAGCATAGGAAGAAAGGAAACTAGGACAGGGACGCCGAGCTTGAGGAGCTCGGCCTGAAAACCCTCCTTGTCTGCAGCTCTACTAGAGCTCGTGAATCTGATGGCCTCACAAATGATGGACAGGGTGAAGAGGTAGCAACTAGGAGGCAAGGTAAAGAGAAGAGGAAGTTGATCAGGGATATCGTAGAGAGTAGAGAGTAGACAGCAATATCTATACAAATCGTCCAAAAATGCTTGTAAAGAAGTATCTCACTCTAAAGAATTGTGTTAAATTATTTTGAATCCTCATTAGGTATAACATAGAATTGAGGAGAGGCATTGATAATTGTCTTTTGTTTCTTAGATTTCTACTTGGAACCTTTGGAATTTGACAAAAATGAAAAGGATCTACAAGATTCAAATAGTGTCCCCAATTCCATCTTAGCAATCATTGTATGTAGGAGTGTAGATAATTCATTGGCAATGCATTTTCATGTGGATTTCTTCTTAAGTGACGAAGTATTTTTCTCTTAATATTTGCAGTCATAAATGAACAACTACAAAGAACTATTGGCAATTTTTGTAACATATACCATGTCTCCTATGTACCTATACCATATTCTACAATGATCTCATCCATAAATTTTTAGTAATTGGTCTTCTTCTACTAATTTGTTAAATATTCACATTGGCATAGTAAGACAACTCTCTAATTTCCTTTCTGCCTTGGATGCATATTGGGCAATTATTCAAGAACAAGTTCTTTTGATACAATTGGTTTACAATCCATATTACTCTCCATATGGATTTCATTTTCGGGTTGTGTATGTTAAACTTATCATCATTTCTTGTAGGGGTGTGTGCTGTCTTTGCAGTGTCATAAAAGGACAAGGAAAAGCTAGCACATTTAGGTCTCAATGTTTTGTAAAAATGCTCTAAATCTTGACCCCATTTGCATAGGCATATTGTACTCATCAAGTGTATTTCTAGATAATATCGTTGTTGTATTCAACAAGCAAGGTTCTTCATGTGATTGATGATGTCTTATGTTTTATCTTTATTGACTGCAAGGAAGCACTTATGTATTGACAACAAATGGCTTTGCTTGTTCTACTATAGTATAGTTTTTCCACTCAAGTTGTCCATCTGTGGTGCATTGGGAAGCCAAATGAATCTAGGTTTGTGTCTTGATCCTTGATGTTGTCATTCATATTTGCACAAATAAAATAATAATATAATAAATATTGAATTGATTGACAAATTCGGAATACTAAATATTTAGTTTAATTAAAGCTATAATGCAACTTCAAAAAGTAGAGCATATAAGTACTAACTCAACCAAGTGCCATAAACGAGGCCCTCATAAAGAAAAAGTGGCCAACATTAATTAGGATTAATGACATAAATGGTGGAGTTTCAAAATTGAGAGAGACTTTGATTATCAGCCTTCAGAACAAAGTATATTTATAAAAAAAAGTTTATTTAAAAAACTTCATTGTGAAGCATAAAAAAGCCCCTAAATTCTCATATTGCCGAAGCTTCACACCGTCTCAGCTCACAACTTTTCTACTCTGTTTGGAAGGAATCAAATAATACAAAAAGGAGATTAATACAATGACTCAGAATTGCAGCCCTCAAAGATCATAAAACTTTTGGGTAGTAGCTATATTAAATAGTGCTGGAATATTGTGAGTTTTCGTTGTTGTATTATATATTATAGAGTGCTGGATATATGTGAACCCACTAGATACTTTATTTGATATAAATGAAATTATTTTATTAAATATTGAGGTATAATGATCAAATGGGGAAAAGCAGCTGGGTTGAAATTTGACCTGGATTTTTTTCACTAATTAGTTTCTTTTTTTCAACATTACCAATGGGTTTTTATATATTGAACCCTATACAATGGGATATATTTTACAAGGTTAGTAGCTCAGCTCATCCAGATTAATTGTCTATTCATACCCGTAAGGTGAATTTAACTCTCTCTAACTACATATTAGTTATTAAAATCCATATATACGGTTATATGGACTCAGCGGATAATAATATATTGAACCGTATATAATGGGATATATTTATATATACTTGTAATGTGAATTTCAATTTACTGTGTCTCGGTACAATATTCGTTAAGGTTAAACACTACATGATCCTGTAAAACAGTAAATTTACTGTGTATCAGTACGGTACAACATGATCATCAAGATGAAGCAATAGCTAAACAGGAAAAAATCAAAATTAGAAGTCTGACCATTTCATCACAAATACTCATATTACAAATGGTGAATCTGTCATGCAATAGTCAAATGAATTTGAATTTATTGTGTATCATACAATATTTAACTAAATTTCAATTTACATGTAATAACTAGCTTGTTCAGTATGCCTTGATCATCCAGTGCCTGGTGTGCAGCAATGCAAAAAGGCATCTGATCCATTTCACGATCTCACAAACTAAACCGAAAGCATGTTAAGAAGCATAATGCTATGTATAATTTCTCTCACTGTTATATCTATCATCAGTATGGTACAATGGAAACACAACCATGATATATATCTCCATTATATTGAAAATAAATTGAAGGATAGCGAAAGTTAATAGATGTTGATGCCTCGATGCCATAATTCATACGATGTGTCAGCTTATATGATATGAGAATATTATTATTTACCAAAATGCCTAAGAACTAGAAGCATTATGCTCCAAATTTTACAAAGATTTAAAATCCAGTGATAAATAATCACAGGCATTCTTCAATCCAGTCAAGCAGCAACATGACAGCTAGCTATTTTAAACTTTCTGCAGCAGAGAAGTCATCCCAACATTGTAAAATCATTGGCTACACGCATTGGATCTTCAGTAGTTGTCTAGCAGCACCATTACTAACTGGCTTCTGGATCGCTTTTGCAGCAGGCATGCCATCACTATCATCATTACCCACTCGCCAAGAGCGATCCTTTTTTCTCTGTGGTTTTCTATGCATTTTATGTGGAGCGTGCATTCCCTTGCTGTTTTTGCTCCTTCCAGAACCCCTTGGTCCTACACCATTTACAGAGTCAAAGGCATCAAGGTCATCCAGGACACCCTCTAGACTTGTGCTACCCATGATGTCTAAAAGTTGTCCCATTTTAGCTTCCTCATTGGAGCTACCATCATTAACATGTGCATAATCATCTTCTACAGAGGAAGTAGATCCTAGTTGTTCATCATGGATATCCAAAGCTCCCTCTTCCAGCCCAGCTCCAGAATCTTCTATTTGCAATTCTGGAGGATTGCAATCTCTGAAATCTTCACCTTTCACACTGTTTTCTCTATCCAATGGCATTTCAAAATGAGGTAGCTTTCCATCTATGTAGTCTTTCAAAATTTTCCGGGCCGCACGTGTCTCATCTGGCAAACCTCCTGTCCCAACATATCCTCGTGAACGAGCATATGTTCTTAGCAGCTCAAAAGCTGCAGGAGGTCTGTCCTGTGGCTCATATGGTTTGGGCTTAGGCAATGATATCCTATAAACATTTTCCAGAATATTTCTGGGAACCTTTTCAGCTACAACTTGAATAGCCGCCCTATGATCAGTCATCCGATCAATGGGCAAAACCCCAAAAGCAACCATATCAGCTCTGGAGCTGGAAAAGCTAGGAAAAACTAAACCTGGACAGTCACACAGCATTAGCTTATCAGAAATAATAAGTGTTTGGAAATGCTTGGTTTTTCCAGGTGTTGACGTGACCCCAGTTTTCTTCTCTCCGACCAATGCATTAATTGTGGAACTTTTACCAACATTAGGATAACCAACAAACCCCACAACCACACGTGTAGAAGCAGGACGCAGTGTAGTGGAGTTAGGGGATGTTCCACTGTGATAATGAGTTGAATCAGAATTTGAAGCTTTGATACTTGTTGAAATTGATTCTGCCTCTTTTTGCAAGCGGTTCAAAAGCTCTTCTCTGCCATATATTTTAATATCTTCAACTGAGACATCAGACTTTTCTAGTTCTTCTGTGGATTCTACAAAAGTTGCTGTGTTCAACCCTTCTTTACCTTCTAAAGCAAATGAAGCAGCCTTAGCAGACCAAAATACATATAATATACCCTGTGAATGAAAATATTTTACCCATTTGACTCTGCAATTTCAAAAGGCATACCCAAAGTTTGCATTCGTCAATCTTTTATTTGCAAAAGTTACATTCACAACTTCATGATATAAGAAATTCCAAATTATAATTATCAACCACTGCAAAAGAGGAACCACCTCATATATACTGGCAAAAGATCTGCTTTATTCACAAGCAACATTGTCTTCTTTTGGGAGTTGATCTCCCTCACATATCCCTGCAGATGAAAGGAACAACTGTAAACTAGGAATTTGTTCACTATACAAATCTGCTGGAAAGAAACAATATGAATGAAGTTAACTAATGCCTGTACAAATAACAAATTATTTTGCCATTTTTGCAATAAATAGCGTGCACTTTCAACACAAGATTTAGTGGTTTTTTATCCAGATATTGAAAAATTAATAAAGCTGATCATCAAACAATCAATAACACTATACAGGACATATTATGGAGGTCCTGTACAATCATCATGCAGTACTTTCCATCATAACTGCTATTATTTTCAAATCATCCAAAAGAAATGGAAGTGACAATTTGTGGTCTTGAAAAGTCCTGACGACAGGTCTAGTAGGATGGCCATTTTCTCAGAAACTTCCATTTTGATTTATTTATTGGTGCATTTATCAACAAGTTCAGGCTATCTTCTATTGAGTCACTCCTGCAAATATTGTCATTGATGTCAAGGTTACTCATATGTTTTCTAGACTTAATCATTTATATCAATAGCACTCTATGAAGATTGATTTGTTAAGAAAGCCATTGCCGCCAATTGATTGTCAAATGATAGTGCCATTAATTGATTATAAAGTTTCAGTTTGATAAAGACACAAAGAAGATAAACCAGTGACTAAGCTTGTCGACTATGAAAGCTCAAGTTGTATACTAAGTGATGGTTTAGTGTACAATGCTATCTTAAGGGAGACTAATACCAAAAGCAAATAGGAAGAAGTGTTTAATGATAATGAGCAGCAGTTCATAGATATATAAATAGTGATAAATATTTTGATGCAGAGAATTATATAAACAAAGAAGCACTTTTGATCATGACAAAACAGCAATGTAAATATGAAGAATGATATTACGTTCGCATACTGAGAAGTCATTATCAGAGTTGCAGTTATAAAAGATACACACTGGAACAGAGGGCAGCATCATATGCAGTGTCCTTGATACATAGTAGTTTCAGTCAGATACAAGGATGATTGCTTGTATTGATTATATGTGTGCATGTGTTTATGTATGTTCAGTTCATTATGTGAACTGACACACATGCACACATACACAGTTCTTCTGCTCAATAAGAATTATCATTTCATATACCTTGGAAACAAAGCAATCATTCTTGCATTAAATCGAAACTCTATATATCACAGTAAGTATACTGAAAACTGAAATTGTAGATTCATCTTCTCTTGGTACAGATCGAGTAAGGATCAGATATACTGATACATGCATAGAATCGATCAAGCAATGATCGAGCATAATAATATTCAAACATAATGAACCTGTTTTAGATCGAGCAATGATCTACAATAGCATATGCAGATTGGCAACTTGGCATAAGTAAAAACTGGCTAAGTCTTAACAAATCTGATTAGGATTATAACTAGCACTTGCACCGGAAGGAGCAAGGGGTATGCTGATAGTGACAAAAGGTGACGGTTGCCCATGCATACTTTTTTTCTAGTAAAATTAAAAAGATTATGACCATTTGAGATAGTAATTGAAGAATGATAGCCATTTTAGGCACTCTCTGCTTAAAAGACTAGGAAGCAACATTCTAAGTTTTTGTTGCTTTAGAAAATTAGGTAACTATAGCAATAAAATGCCACAATAAGGTAAAGAGGCACGACAAAATTAATGATTTTTTTTTCCTACATATCTCTTCATGAGCATATATTTGATCTTATACTTGATGCTAAATTTGTTATACATTCTGTTTATTTACAACACATAGGTCTTTTGAGTAATGTAATTAAAAAGAAGAGAACAAGAACGACAAAGAGAAAAATATTATCAAGTTCAAGATTTGTAACTTGACCTGCTACAGGCAAAGAGTACCCATCCAAATTCTTGTTCATATAGTGTTTTCATAGTTTTGGAATACAATCTCAATAAGCATCTTCTAGGCTCTGGAGACCACAATAGTCTACTGGTAAGGTGATCTTCCATCTAGGTTATCAGGGATGTCGCTTAAAACGAACTATCTATTGTTTCCTATTGATGAAGGGGCCTGAGTTCGCAACCTCAATGTTTTTAGAAGCCACCTATACTTAGTCAGTCATCATTTGTAAGTGATGTGTTGGAAGAGGGAACGGGTGAAGGAGTACTGGAATAGAGTCTGAGGCAACTTGGCATAAGTAATAACTGGCTAAGTCTTAACAAATCTGATTAGGATTATAATTAATATTTGTTTATGTAGAAAGTCATATCATGAGCAGACATGAGACATGCCCTCTCCTGACATGTCTTTTGGAAGCAATATTAATGCCCACCCGATCATCCAAGAGAAGCATCTAAATTGACATATGCTTTCTCATGTACAGATCGGTGGTTTCAGAATTGAAGACAAATTAAATATTCAGATTTGAAGCATAGATTTCATTGCCATTGAAATTCAGATTCATTCAAGAATCAGTCTGATCATAAACTGCAAATCGAATAGTAAATTAGTACTCTACAATCTGCAAATTGATAATATTACACCAGTCTGATAAGAAGTTTAATAAACATTCGCGGGTGTAAATTCCTTCACATGCTGCTGAAGTTTTTTACGGGGCTCTGCAAAAATAATTACAGAAGGTAGACAGACTAAAGACAGCAATTACTATATGATATACTTCACTGCAAGAACAGCCCAACAAACACTGGTAGTGATAAAAGAGATTGACAGAACAAACAATCAGCAATTCGGAACAATGTATATCTGGAACAATGAGCAATCTCTGTTAGAACCATTGATTTGTTATACTATTATAGGGAACGTTTTACATGGAGCAAATTGCAGGGACTATGTTTCAGAGAGCAGTAATCCTGATGGTCGACTCCCTTGCTGGCCCACGTACAACATAATGCCAAGTATAATAGTTCAGCTTGAAGCAATAAAAAGAAAAATATAAATCAGATTCAATGATGAAGAATGTCCACATGGTAACTTTAGAGTATTAAAAGAAAGCATCAATATACATAAGAGCATCACTGGTGTAAATAATAAGATGAAGAGAGATAACAAGAATGATCTAGTTGACATGAAAATATTACAGAAGTTGACTAAAGAGATTGACAACAATAACAAATGGTGATATATAGATTAATGACATTTTGTTTGAGTAATGAAAGTCAGCAATAAAGACATGATTAATATAATGCCACAGAAATGTTCAGTGATGTGGAAGACTGCATCGAAACAAATACATCAGTGATTAGACAACTTATGGGCAGTCATTGACAAGGGGTTAAGTATAGTAGTTCAGAATTATAATGGAGTGGTTTTCACAATGATAGCTACTACACACAGATCAAAGACTGAAATGGTGTGACTTTCTTAATGAATAAAGTATGCAGCGATATTGATTAGTAAGTCAAACTAAGAGACAAGTCAGCAAATGAAATGCTTGGATGAAACTTAGGTGTGATAATTCATATTTCCTATTGATGTGCTAAGACAACAAAATGTTTGTTATTAAAAAAACTAATAAACAGCAATTTTTTTTACAACAAAAATAATCAAGTTGCCAACTACAGAAGGAGAGATTAGTTAACAACTTCATAATAAGAAATATTATTAATCACATAAGTCAAATGGCACAATTTGACTTATTATCATGAGATGCTTTCATGATCTTTAAGTCATAATGTTATAGGTTTAAAGTAAAGTGAATCATTAAAAAGGCCACATCGTTATTAAAAACTATAGAGTAAAAATTTGACAGGATATGTCTATTCAATAAAAAAGGTGTGATCCTTGAAATAAAGGGATATGTATATATGAAAGTAAAAGAAATTTGCAGTGAAAGCGTAGGTGTTGTGGATAATGAGAAATATTTGAGTCTTGAGCAGATAAAAGAGAAAAGGCAAATGTATGAAGAGTGTTCTACATTCATATCAAAGATTATGCTATTATGGTGGATGAAATTTAAATTGTTGAAATTTGTTATTATGCTGATTCATCCCCAAGCACCCCCCACTCCCTTGTATAACCGTGTGCTCTTCAATTCCAGATTCATGATGTACATAACTTGCATATTTTGTCATTTTAAACAACAAAGAACAAGTGCAGGAGGTGAAATTTCATAGCAGTCTCCTTTCGCCCATTAAAAATCATTTTTCTGTTTAGCCTGTAGAAGCAGAAATCTGTAAACAATTGTGATTATACACGATTAATCAGGAATAGCCAATGTTGCCAAATTGTTTCCCAAAAGATTGTGATTATTTGGTCAACAATTATCAATGATTTTTTTCATGGTTTTTTGGGTGATTTATAGTTAAAAATTTGTGATTAATTGGCCAAAAAGAAACTATACAGTAGTTTTCATAGAGAATATCCGAATTTCAAGGGGCAACATGATGGTCAAGAAAGGGATCATGTTAAAGGTAAGGTTCCATGTATACGCATAAAACCCTACCCTACATTGGTAATTTCAGTATCTTCATTCAAGATTTGTGAGAGAAGTCACATTTGAATATGAGATGTCTTTCAACATTAGAAAGGTTCTAGAATTTCTTTAGAGCATTGATGAGATCAAAGAATACTGGATGGGTTTTCTTTTATCTGTTTATTTAATTTGATTAGTCATATTTTTTGAAGATATAAACAAAGCCCTTAGATTGACAGGGCACATCTATTCACTGAATCTTAATGGAATGGACAGAGATATCAGGTTCTGCTCATAAAGAGTATCCATTATCTTAAAGCTTACTACACTGTTCTAGATATGGGTTCCACTCTTCTTTAAAAGATCTCATACTTGGTTTCAAGAGACATTTCAGTTTTGAAGGTTTGTCTCATCAGTGTTCAAATTATTGTTTCGAAGATCAAAAGACTATCCTATAGGTGAAGAACTGTTCTATGAGAAGAGTGATTGACAGTTCTAAAAGAGTGATCAACTATCCTTGAAGAGTTTTTCTCCCTGTTTTAAGGCAATACTCACTGTTAAGAGATGAGATCTATGAATAGACAGTGTCATAAAAAGTACCTTTAGTAATATGCACAAGGATACATGTTATCGTGACAAAGAGAACCAACATGCAGAACAGTCCTATTGACTGTCATAGAACAGTGAAAGGAAGCCTTGTTGTCTGTGTTCTTGTCAGAAGGTTAAGACAATGTACAACTAAAGCGTAGAAGTGATAAGGTCAATGAAGCTTCCAAGAACAGTAGGTGGAAACAACGTGACAGGTAAAATTGTAGTTGAGAAGATATATGCAACCAAATGCATATAATGATGCAATGATATACTCCACTATAACACATGCTTGTGTGACCAATAATATTTTGGAAAGACAAGTGATGAATCTCAGCATTAGAGAGAAGACATCCATTCACAGAGAGACTCCCAGCTTAAGAAGACCACAAAAGAAAGAATATGTAATACATCGAGATCCAAGATTTGCTAGTACAAGTAGTCCTAGGGCACCAGGAGCTTCACTGCTTTCATGCAGTGAGAAACTTGTAAATGGGAGTTTAACCCAATTTGCTTGTGATGATCAGAAAGAACCACAAGGTAAGGTAGGTAATGCAAATAGTGCAGGTGTAAAGTTACAGGTGCACGGAAATGGCGAACCCATTATAGAAAATTCAATGGCTTTGTTACAATCTCTTCTATTTTCTACAATTAATGCGTTGAATTCTATATTTTATTTGCTCTCAATATATCTATGCTATTAATTTTTTTTAATGTATTTCTTGACTGTTTTCTTCAATTTTTCGCAATTTATTGTAAATACAATTCTTTCCCGAATTTTCAAAAAATCCTACACATTTGGTTTGTTGATATATTCCACGAATGATTAATGCTGCCACTTAGCCTTAACATAACTGATGTTATAGATGGAAAGAACAGACAACTAACCTCTAAATCAGGGCAACGGTAAAATAATGGATTGCGACCATCCACCACTGTAACCACCTGGAACATAAGAACATTATTAGTTAATCAGAATGTGAGAGTAAAAAAGATCACCTACAAAATAAGATAATAAACATCAAGGAAAATAAACTACTGAAGCTCCGTGAGTGTAGAAAGATATATGTATTCACAAGTAAGCATTTGCATTCTAGATAAGCTTCCTTGTGTGCTAAGTATAAAGAAGAAAGCATTTTCAGTTCTGCTCATTTGATAAATTCAGTTCTGTTTCCATCTAAGCAACATGTACATGAATCGACATGATATAGATAAAGGTGATACGCAGAAAGGCCAAAGTTTAAGTCAGGCCACTAACAATTTGAAAAAGGATCCAAATGAGATATGATTAGTGATCAGAACTGCTTAAATTAGATTCTAATACAAAGGGTTTGCAATTAAACTATTCACACACATCTGTACAAGGGATAAGCATTCTCCAAACCTTCTTGCATACCATTATCATTGTACATTGTAAAAACATTCCATCAACTGAAAATAAAAGTAGAATAGTCAAACTGGATCAGCTCAGCCAGTATATCATTGGTGCTTTCATTATGGAGACCCGTGTTCAAACACCCGGGAGACATCTTACATGATTAATATGTACATGTTAAATATTGAATCAGGTAAACTACTAAATCCAATTCTGGACGTGGAGTACCTAAATGGCTGAAGCTAGGTGCCAGTCCTGGGTGAATTTGGCAGAAAAGAAACCTGGCATCTAAGCAGAAGGTCATCCTATAAGGGAATATTCAACCTAGTAAAAAACAACACGAAGTAAAAATTAAAAAATACAATAACAATGGAGAATTTTATTCTGGATGGTTCAGACGTACTTAAACTAATAGCTACAGTAGCAAGTGAAATATATTAGTCAAAACAAATCATTGAGATTTCCATGGCAAAGTTACTCAACAGAAAATTTTCATGACTTTTGATGTATTTTAAGCATAACTTCAAAAAGTGTAAACATGATATCTAGTATAGCAGCCACAATTTTCAATGGTCCACTTGTTATTGAAATCCTTCTCATAACACTTATTGCCAAGAATATACAAATTCAAAATTCTGCCTTCACTTCAACTTCATGCATTTCCATAAAATTATTGAAAACCTAGACCATTCAAATTACCCCTACCCAATTTCACAAAAAACAGATAAACAAGGGTACAAAAACAATACTAGATCACTTCGCTCCAGCACTCGCCAGAGCTGCCTCCATATGTCAATATTCTTTTCGAAAGGCGTGATCACAAGTTTTTCATTCTCCTCCAGCCTGAAAGCCATTATGACAAACCAAATTAGCATACTATAATGAAAATTCACAGAAATTGACAAGTCATTAGTTGAATAAAATAAAAAACTAGTTCCATACACTAGTTATAATATAATATTCCATTTCAAAAGGTAACAAAAAGAAACAAAGCTACAATTGTCCACATGTTCCTCTGCCTCAGTGCTCTGAGTTTAAAGCATGGTGGGATGCCCTTTGGTTTGGTGAAAAACCTCGCAGATTCTCTGGAAGGAGAGTGACAATACAAAAATTGATGACCCTGGGGACTTGCCTGGACTCTGCCATGCAGCTGCCAATAGGGGGAAAAACATAGTATAATATGTTTAAAGTTGCTCTTTTTAGCTATATTTGCTCATCTCTTCTTAAAGCAATATCATTTCATTTCAATGACAAAGCAGGAGAAAAAAAGTTGTCAGCAAATTTTAGAGTGCATTCTAGGGCATCTAGCAAAGGAGGTAGAGCAAAATTCCATTGTTGAATTGTATTTGGGCAGCTCTGGGGATACGTTTGGTGCATCAAGAGGTGTCTACCAATGATTGAAGGGAGTGCTCATTGATTTCAACGTTCAAGTTTGTTTAAAAGGTAAGCTTAAATTTTGAAGTTTTTTTTAATGTTCTTATACTAAGAATTGCATTTTTTTTACATTGAATTTATTCTTTCCATTTTATTTTACTAGATCAAAGAAAGAACACTGGTTATGTTTGATTTAATTTTTAACAAGCCCTATGTGTTTTATTTATGAAATAACTAATTTTATAATTTCAAACCCTACTCTTTTGTATTAGTTTACTAATTAATAAATTATAAATCACAATTCACAAATGTTAATTATTTTGTATTTATACCCCAGTTAGAAGGGGCCCATGTTGGAAACATGTTGAACATTTCCTTGGCAAAAGAAAGGAGAGGTAGCATGTTATTATTTCAAAACAGTTTATAATGGAGGCATTAATAGATTGAAATACCATTGCACAAATAACAGCCCACGATGTTGTGTCATGCTCACAAGTGCCTGATGAGGCTATGCATGACGTACAGGTGCAACTAAAAATATTTGACTACAAAAAGAAGTAAAAGAGCCAACAGAGAAGATGGTGGGCATTGGTGGTAGTGGAGAGTCTTCTTCCATGCCTCCATTTTGTTCTTCTTCAGGTGTTAGGAATGGTAGTGCTAATGTTGGTGTCATTGTTGATGTTACTGTTGGTGGCGTTGTTGATGTTAATGTTGGTGCTAGTGATCATGTCAGTGACATTTAGAGGTATGTTGAAATTTAAACTCCCCATTTTACAATAAATTTATCTGTGACATCTGTAAGGTATTCTTATTAGCCAAATATAGGTGATGTCAATACTATTTGTGGGACACGGTCCAAATCTCTTAGTGAAAATGACATGTAAAGGGCCCAATTTTGACAGAAAAGGTGGCTGACGTAAAAGCCACAATAGAGGAGTAACAGTTGATATGAAGGACGGGTTGCACCATCATAACCAGTGGTTAGACTGATAAAAGAAATAGGACATAGTTAAATGTTATTGCTTCTTTCTCAAGTGATTATATTTCTGCAACGAATTGCTTCAGTGATTCATATTTTAAATTTATGCTTTACTGAATCATTAATTCTTTTTATTTTTTAGGTGGCACCATATGGCATATTCATCAATCAATTGATGCATCTGGATATGAAAAAAATGCTGCATTCCTTTGTGAAGATTTAGAGGGAGACCTAGCTGAGGTGGGTGAGGAAAATGTGGTGCAATTGGTGACAAATACTGCAGCAAACTGTTTTGTTGAAAGTAAACTATTGATGGAGAGACCCCCTCAATTGGGTTAAAAAGAGAGGCTGAAATTAGGCCATGGCAGAGGAGAAGGTTAGAGAATGAGCATACACATTGGATGTTGGTGCGTGTGGTGCAGAGATGGGCGGAGATTATGGTTGCAACATCAACCAAGACTTATCTTAGACACCTTTTTAGAAAGGGCGCAAGCTGCTTAGAGCCATAGACTTCTTAGCTTTTTCTTCGAGATTTGTTTGGAAATTTTGATGTTGTGGATTTCCTATTCCATGAGTTTTGCATACATTTGAAATTTTTTATAGTTTTTATATATCCATGTGTTTTCTCCTTCACCAACAATTTGCATTACTACTTTGTGATCAATGTATAGTAGTATATTTGACGATGTTATTGTGTCTGTGACATCTTTTAATAAAGGGTGCATCAAACAAGTTTTATTTTAAATCCTTTAAAATCTCTGAATTTCTTAAGTTTTCTAATTTGTCAACTCTTTCTTGAGTTTTTGTACCAAGTCCAAAATCAGTTTTCCATTTAGGCATGTCCAAGTCTCGTAACTATGATATTTTTATTTCTTCAACTTATATATATTCCAAAATTAGCTTGCCGAGCTTTAGGCGAGTCCAAGCCTCATAACTGTGATATTGATATATCTTCAACTTATATATATAAACTCTAAAGATGTTACATGTATGATAAGTGTGAATGATCCTCTCTGCCCACCAAAAATATCATCACCACCTGCTAAATTGAACTATCACAACACTTACAATTAACAAGTTTCTAGAAATGAAATACATAAAATGTAATATACTAATGAGCATTAATATTTACACCAATTAGAGGTAAAAGCCTACAACACAGTAATAAGTTGTGAGCCTCCCATTTGGAAGGTCTTGGGTTCAAGTCTACTCAAGCTTAACAAATAATAATAATTAATCTCAACAAATAATAATAATAACAATTAATCTTGGCTTTGGCCCATTACCGATCAAAAAAGTATTTACACCAATTAGAGTCTCCCAAGCCATATAGAACAATGCGATGTTCCCTCTCTAATATAAATGAAAATAAATAATTATTATTTTAAATATAAAAAAGATAAAGATAAATAAATAATAAAATATATTTCAATAATGACGAGCACAATAGATACTTGTAGGTAAGCAATCTCCATCTAATGGTCGTTAGGAGCAACGGAAAAGATGACAAAATCCATAAAAATATCTAATTCCATAAGTATCACTACTGAAGGATATTGATTGACTAAGTCATGATCATCAATTGACTTAAGAATTATTAAGAAGACCAAGGTATCAATATCTAACTGATTAGTGAAGGAAGCTAGTCCATTGGTTCATAACACAGTTCTTGGCAATGTACGGATCAATGATCGCTCTTAAATAAGAGATAATGATAAGAGTAAAGAAGTTACTAACTGATTATTTAATTTTAATGCTAGCTGTTAGAGTCGATCTGGAATATCAGCACTTGAATGATGAAGGGGTGTGATTCAATTTATATCAGATAGCTTTTCATATATATATATATATATATATATATAATCAGAATCATCAAAGGATAAGGAAGGGGGAATAGGATCTATGAGTGGCATACCTAGGAAATGATAAATTTAAGAGTTGACTGACACCCATTTCAGGGATGGCGAAGACAATATATCTATATATTATCTGGTAATTTATGTTATCAAATCATCTAGGAAGGATATAGTCAGCACTAAGAACAGTAGAGAGGTAGTATGATGAAAAGAATTAGATAAGGCAGCCCAATGACAAACAAATGATTGCAAAAGTATTAAGTGTTAAATAATGATTATATGAGAAGTGACACTATTTATAAATACAGAACAGTGATAAAAAAGATACCAGTTAATATATTGTATATTTATTTATAAAAAAGATATCAGACTTCTAATCAGAAATCAGAAATATAAATATATGTATATATATATAGAAAGAAAAGGAATGCCCTAACAATAATATATGTAAATATATAGCATTTATAAATAATTATTTATTATTACTGAATTACTGATTCTGATGCGAATGCAGGAATTGGATATGCAATTTTTATTTTTTGGATTTTGGATACATTTGGATCTATGTTAACCGTGGACACGTCCCTGCCTGAAAACCCAGAGTTTTGGAAACTTACATGTGATGTGATATATGTTTAACTTTATTTTAATTTATAATTTTCTCTATAGGTATTGCACATACTTCATCTTTATGGAGATGATGGTTGAGATGCATGAGGTCCTCTAATTGATGGTGGTGAATCCAGAGTGGACATGATGGTCCAATTCTAACTTCTTTGAAGGAAAATCGGTGAAGCAAAAGACCCTTGATAACAATTGGTGGTCTGCAATAAAGTAAGTTGCTGACTTTTAAATTGAATGTGAGTCTTTTGCTTACTGATGGTCATACTAACTTAATATTTCTAGTTTTGATTTTAATTTTTGTTTGCATCTTGTAGATATACTTGGTCTGTCATAACACCCATTGTAGATGTCATTGAATATGCAGGTACTAACTCTCCTAGTCTTGGAGAGATATATGAGACTTTTAGCAGCATGCTAGGGAAGATAAAGCAAATTGGAGCAGCAAAGGATCCTACATTGGGGTTTTATGAGGACCATGTTAAGCCTATTGTGACATGAAGGTGGAACATAATGAATGCCCCGCTTCATATGGCAGCCTTTGCTCTAAATGCCAAATGATATGCAAAGTTGGATGGAAGGGGCCTCCCATGTCATGATCCTGAGGTATTGGATGGCTTCACAAAATCCATTGATGAGATGTATTCAGCTTGAGAGGCCTCTACTCTTCATGCACAGTTCCTTGACTTTGCCAATCTTTCTGGCCCAAACTTGAGTAAGCCACAAGCGAGGTTGGATAGAGTGGTTTTGGCATAGAGAGATCCTATTGGATGGTGGACCTGGCATGGGAGAGATACACCAGAAAGGAATTGGTTGACATATTCATTCATCCACTCTGTCAAGAGGAATAGACTTACCTCTAGACGAGTGGAGAAGCTAGTGGTAGTGCATTGCCCCCTTTGACTTGCGGATCATCAGGCTCTAGAGTATAGGTGGACTTCAACTTTGCGGTGGGATGTTGATCCTCAAGATGAAACAACACCAGGATTCCTCTAGATGAGTGGAGAAGCTAGTGGTAATGTGTGCTCTTCAACTTGCAGATCATCAGACTCCATAGTATAGGCAGACTCCATCTTTGCGGTGGGATGGAGGATGTGGCCTAGATAGATGAGGATGAGACAGAACTAGGATTGGTTGGGGTTCCATTGGGTGAGAGTACGTTTCTTGTAGAGCATGATAGCGAGGATGAGGATTCTGATTTGATGTCATGGTGGCATAAACAGAATAGGAGCAGCAGTCTGCTTCATTTTTCTATATTTTGTATTTTATGTTGAACTTGAACATCATGATGAAACTTTATGGCAGTCCTCTAGCCTTGGGCATATTTAGATTTTCAAATTTCTATGATATTGTTCACTGCTAAACTTATATATTTGTTCACATATTGACAATTGAAATTGTTTTTAATATTATGCATGCATAAGACTAGAGTTAAGTTTTTAATACATATTAAGTACTAAATTGGTTATCATTTCCTAGATGGCATTCATGGTGTATGTTAAGGTTATATAATGTTTAAATGACATGCGTTGTGCTTAGTTTCATATGAATAACATGTATATTTGCAAATTTTAGTGTATATTTAAAAAAGGTCCTGTATTTATATAGTCATCCCGAAAACCCATCCCACTGTCCCCTGTCGTCTCCGTCTCAGAAACTCAAGGTAACATAGGTTTGGATGCGTCTATATATATATATATATATATATATATATATATATATATATATATATATATATATATATATATATGTTATACTATACTATAATTTATATATGCATAGAAATATACAAAAAAAAAGAAAAAAAACGTTCCACAGCATGATACTTCATCACTGATAGTTCAACTTCAAACTTCAGAAACACAAAGTGAAAAATATACAAATTGAAATAACTCATTAGTAGATTTAAAATTACTCAAGTTCAAGATTGCAATGCAATTTGAATTACAAAATCAAAACTTAGTTCATGATTCAATGTTGATCAATCAAGACTCGTGACTCAAGATTCACTAATCAAATTCAGTCATTCAGAATCATAAGGATTCTCAAAAAAGTCCACATTCTCATAATCATCCAGTAAACACGTGCTAAAATTGTCACTTAAGTGATTTTTGGCATTTAAAAGGCCTTTTGGCCTCGTGTGCTTTCTAGATGTGCCCAGATGCTCTAAGGATGCGCTTCTTGAAAGAATCTGTGTACCATCCTAACGCACCCAAGCATCCGGATGCATCAGAACCAGCATCTAGCCATTTAAGCAGAGAATCGGTATATATATATATATATAGTGAAATCAAAAGTGCATATGCACAAATATATATAAATAATAATAAGTCATCTATATAGATAGATATATATATATTACATTTAAACACATATCAATAATATTTACTCATACATGTATGAATTATATAGACCATGGAATATCTAAATACAAAAGATAAATTTGAATTATTTCACAATTATATAGATTTCAAATATATATCTATCTATTTATGTATATATATGGAGATGGGAGTTTTATAATATAACCAAACAGGGGAAAACTAAAAAGGAAAGGAAGTGAAATACAGAGAACAGATCAATACATCAAATATGCAGACTGTATATATATATATATATATATATATATATATATATATGTATACATATCTATCTATCTATCTATCTATCTATCTATCTATATATATATATATATATATATAACAGTGAGGCATCGTAAGTATAGAACAAATTCAAGCTATTGTGCTAATAAATATATAAATTCTATATCAGGTACGTATCGAAAACTGAAACTCCTGTTAATAAATGATTGATGTATATGTGTATATATATCTTGAATATATATATATATGATTTAGAGAAGGGAAGTCTGTGATGTTACCGAGGAGAGGTTTGTATAGATCCAAAGCAATGGATCTATGTCTCAAGATAGGGTAATGCAGTCAGTGTTCCGAGAGCCTTGAGGGCAAGACTCGAGATGGGATATGGATAGTTTATCCATTGAAAGTTGGTATCTAGGAAACTTGGATAACATCTACACCTTCGATCATTAAGCTGAATAGTAATATGATTGGATATGTGGGAATTAATAGATAATTTATCCTGATTCAACTAGTTTTGTTTATGAATACCTTAGATTGAGATTATTGTATCTTAGGACATACAATGCAAGAATTTGAATATGTAATAAAAGTCTAACCTAACAGGGGACCTTACAACAATACACAGCCCAACCATTTCCATTCAGAAACTTCTTTCAATACAAAAAATTTAAAAACCAATCTAAGAATTTTGCATCACAAGTTGAGTACAATAGAGACTCAGCACAAGCTAGCCAATTAAGCAAGCTTCCGGGCATAGATTTCAACCCTTCTGAACCAGAACCAATTTAGCCAAATTATACTGAGAATCCAAATCGGTTTCTCAGAACCTTTGGTCAATGTGTCCAAAAAGTGCAACATTCGAGTTTTGGAATACACATGGAAACAATTGTAACTATGCCAATTCAAAAACACAAAAGAACGATTCTGTCTTGTTACTAACAATTGTAACAAAAATTTTAGGTTCCACTTAGTGACAACTAGATTTCTCCTGATATTGCAGGAGTAAAAGAGTGAATGTTCAAAAATTGAAAAGGAATGCTCAGATAATAGATGTGAATTAAATTGTAAGCCAATTAGGTATGAAGACCATATCTGTTCAAGTGCTTGTATTTGTTAGAGCCTTTCCTATACTCTCAAAAATTAGGTACGCGGAAGATAAACACTGTATATATTCAACAATTTGTAAAAATGGAATTGAATATGCTACTATCGAGGAAAACATATTAGGTAAATCATTTCAAAAATACCTGGCAAGACTCCTCCGCCAATTTAAAAATGACTGCCTTTCTTTAACATCAAGTTCTTCTGCAGACATATTTGCATTCCACTGTGGCCTGCATTGCCATTAAATCATCAGGAATAAATTCTGACATATAAAATCATGTAACATAAATACTCTATGAGAACAAAGACTGCTGAATGAATTCAATTTAATCCAAGTAAAATCAGGATACGGGGATATACTTGCGAAATTTTTCATGAATCTGACAATGAAAGTCGTAAAAATGGATTTGTATCTCATTCAAAACTCAAACAACCTATCAAGATAACTTACAAAACATCCAAGAGACAAACCAAAAATAACAGAGCTTACTATTAAAGTCTAATTGGAAAATGAATATGCAATTCACAAGAACTGACTAACACATGGAATGATAACTTGGATTGAAGGAGCCTCTCATTTCAGGTACACTTATTCGATGGTTACCATCCAGCTCATTTCTACAAATTATCTGTTCTACTTATAATCTCAATAAAAGATCCCCTATCTCTGAAGGATAATTTTAAATAATTTGTCCATGCCAGATCACAAGCATCGTTGGTACTCTGATGAGAATATGCTTCCAAGTTGCTTCCATCTTGGTACTTGGTACTTTGATCACAAGTTGCTTCCCATGCATACATATCCATTTCAATCACAAATGAGATGGTAGATATATCCAGGCTTCCATTTACCTCTTCCCTTTTTTAGAGTCTAGATAAAGTCAAATTTCTTGGTGTTGAGTTTATAGAAGAGACGTTTTACAAGGAAGAACTTGGTATCCACAGATGTAGAGCTTACTAGTATTGGTAACTAATAATAGTACTGTAGGTTGCAAGTTTGCTAAAGTTCAAAGTTGCCAGTTCAGATTCGGGTTTGACATTCATTCAAAAAAATTGGGTTGGGTTCCAGATTCGTTTTGGGTTCATATGTACAAGAACACGTGTTTTTCAAAAAAAAAAAAAAAAAGATGTGTGTGTGTGTGTGCAGCAGCAAATAAGTCCATACACCACTTAGTTCACACATTCACAAATGACATATAAAACCACCTTTTTGGCCTTTTTAGTGGTTATTTTTAGGGTTGGAGGGTGAATGGACCTAATTTGGCAAAAAAATAAATGAAGAAGTCAACAAAACGTGTTTTCTGGACCAAATTCACTCAAAATTCTACAAAAATTTGTCCGGGTTCATCTGCTGGAATCCAAATTTGCCCAAAATTCATCTAAATTCTGCCTGTGTTCCTCTGCCAGAATTTCCAGAGAATTTCAGTCACTGTGGCAAAATTTTGAGCGATCTGGTAAGGACCAGACTTTGGAGCTAACCGAATTTGGAATTCCCAGGTCCAGGGGTAAATCTGGTAACATAGCTAAACTTGGTGAAGAAAGACAATTATATATTTGCCTCTGGAAAATTCAGGGAAGAGGCAGTACACAGTATTTCTCCACTATCGCTATTCCTTTTATAGATTCTAAATGAAGCCCAAATTTCCTGGCTACATCATTGCGCAGGTGTCCAGCATAAACTATGAAATAGCAAAGATCTACAAGTATGCAATTATTTAACCAATCATACAAAAAGGTTGCCAAAATGCAAATGCCTGGCTAAAATTGGTGCATACTCA